>JBAMMX010000021.1:25626009-26226009 GCA_037126225.1 Dillenia turbinata
CTTCCAGCTGTTGCTAGAGCTGAAGAAAAGTAAAATATTAAGTCGAAATATTCTTGTAAAAACCACAATTTCATTGAGGATTTTGTGAAATGAGTTCAACATCAGCGTCACAAAGCACATTGAAGTTCAGCCTTCCAAGTCTTTAAGATCATTCTAGTGTACTTGCACCAGATTCTACTTGTGTCTTATTAAAAATTATACACATTAATGGTATTGCAATATACCCACAAAGAAGTACACATACGAGTAGTAGGGGCAGGCAATCAACTCTCATATGTGAGAGGCAATCCTTCCAAGCATCCAGCACACAATTTCTGACCATCAATGAGCACTTGTAACCAGAAACATGGGTAAGAAAGTACTTAAACATATGAACAACAAGCTACTGGCGACCTTTTCTTCAGATACAGAGAACAACAATTGCTAAAAGAGACTTGCAAGTTGCAATTCTCCGCATAAGGGTCTGTGATTTGCACATGAGATCATTGGAACAGGACAAAACACAATAAGCTTCTTGCAAGTTTTTTTTAATATATCATTTGGGGACTTGTTTAAAGTTTAACCTACTTCTCTATACGGTGAACAAATTATTGATCAAACAAGATCCCAACACACCATGACTCGGTTCAAATATTCTGCAAATCAAATACAATATCTACCACGTTGCACTTGATTTAAAAGTGTGATTTACCACCATTAGTCTAAAATAGTCCCAAAGACATGAAACAATAAATGGGAAAATTTAAAAATATATATACTCTATTTTTTGTGCCAGATATTTTGCACACAAAATTACTGTAGAAATTGAGTAGTATTAGTAAAAACCATTACAGCCAAAGAAATAGTAAAGTTTGGATTCATAATTTGAGAATTAACCCCAACTTTATGAATCAGCTCCCTCCCCCTCTCTCACACAAAACATTCTCAAAAAGCCTTCTGCCAACTCGTCCTCACACTAATACAATTCTTGACACCATCTTTTTCAATGATGAAAATATCTTAAACCACCATATTCTTGCTCTCAATTGACGATATTTGCTTATGTTGTTTAACTATTGATTAGAATTCAGTAGTATCAAATTTGAAATCTCTTTGGAGGTTATAAAGGCTTGCGATTTATTTGTTATGAAATTTTGATTTTGGAGAGGAATGAAGGATATTGAATTTGGCGTATAATAGAGGACAGTGACAGGAAAACAAGGTTGCACGAAGAAGAGAGAAAATTGGGTTTTGTCACAAGGAATAGGTTCAGTGGCTTTGCACGCAGTTGTGGAGTACTAAAACAGGTACCAAGAATAAAATTTTCAACAATCCTTGATCATTACTCATCTTGGGGGCAAAGAGGCAGAGGTTGATAATATTGAAAATGCAAATGAAGTAGCTCAAAATGCGTTTGCAAAAAGTTCTCCTTGAAGCCTTGTGACTGAATTAAGCTGAGAACTTTTGCGTTTCCAGTGTTTGTAATGACTTTTTCATGATTAAATTTGCATTTTACAAACCATCACCCAGCAATAACAGCACACAATATCCTAGTTGCATGTGGCAAGAAAATAGAGTTGATAAAGAATATGGTTTTTGAAAAGACAATAGAGATAGAAAGTGTGAATGATGGAAAAATACAATGTTTTATAATTTTTGCTAAAATTTAAATAAATTAAATTAGCACCATCATGCCAGCCTAGTTTTCTATCTTTTAAAAAGCCACCGCTTGTTAAACAATCAATAGCTGATGGTTTTGAGGACACAAACAGATCATTGAAAGCAAAATATTGTACCACCTTCTCCTAAAGTTGTGGTAAAGTAGCCCAAAACATGCATGTCAATATCAAAAACATGTTAACTTTCTTAAAACACATTCCAGGACTACCCTTACATGTAAAAGTTGGGTCCTCTTTGTTAACCTGATGTCTAGTTCAAAATTCGAAGGAGGTTTCTGAGAGAGCAGACTTATACCCAGACATGAGATTCTGTTAACCTGATAATCTGCCTATTGACCACTTAAAAAATGCAAGAGTTCAATTCTCTAGCAAATTTTGCCTATAACTCACAAACCCACCTTTGATGAATACTAAAAGTGGAAGTGTAACATTAGATTAGAAATTTTTTTATTCAAATTTAGTAAAAGAAGAGTTCAGCACCAAGACAATTTTTAATATTGAGGCAGGATCAAAAACTCCCTCACTAGTACTTATAAGAACACTTCAAAATAGAAAGCCACATATGTATGCCACCACTTCAAATGCAATATTACTTCAACACTCAGCAACACGTTAGATATGTCCTGTGGAGCATTAAATCCTCTGTATTATTCTGTTGACCATCAGATGCAATACTTTACATCGTTGCTATATTTTTAGATTTACATTGATGATTTATTATTTGTTAAGTCCAAATTATTTAGTTTATAATCATACATCATATCCTATTTCTCAAGTTTTGATGTTGTTATGCATCACATTATGCGACATCCATCACATCACCGATTATACCTTCATATGCTTGCCAAACACAGGTCATAGGTGTGAGAGAATAACAAGTATGCACAATAAGAAAATGCATCACTTACCCCCCCAAAAAAAAAAGGAGAAGAAAAGGAAAAAGAAGTGAGCTTCATAAGCGAGTCAAAGCTTACCAGTTTGTAAGTGTCTGTATCATAGTCCCAAGTTGTTCGGGTCGCAGATCTCTCCCTGCTGCAAATTGCACCTACAACTCCATACAGGTATAAACAAAGTTAAAAACCATTCAAAATGCAGCAACTAGAATTCAAAAGCTTTCACTGATACTCCCAATTAGCACAGACCTCAAAACATCTTCGTAACTGATCCAGCTTGCCTCTTACTATGCCCTACAACCAACACAATGCACAAGTTAGAAAAGTGACATCTATGTTAAGGCTTTCAGAATCAAACAGATAGGGGCCATGGACACTGGAGTACTTGCAAGCACCTCTAGCATCCTCTCCCCCACCACACAGGAATAGTTAATTAATTACTTATATAGAGGAAGTAAATAAAGGAAGCACATCACGGCATCAGTTGAATTCAAATAGGTAAATATATATCTCATGTTACTATAAGAATTAAGGAGCAAGGAAGAGAGCTAAAATAAAATGCACCTCAAGGAGAAAGAAATAATATTGTTACAGCACACTCTTCAAAAGCCATATAAACAAAGGTGGCAAAATATTGCATATCAATTAAATTTTGAAGAAAAAAAACATAAAAAAGGGAGTTCTAGAAGCTAAACCAATCTGGCAGAGATTACTGAATAAGTAATCTGACATGGTTGATAGCGGAGTACACTGGAAGCAACATACCGCATACATGCATTCATTGATGAGAAAATCTTCAAGCTCACGCACATTTGTAACATCCAGCTCATGCATCAATTGATCATAAGGAAGTACCTAAGAGTTAATCAAAAGATGAATTGGAGACCAAAAATATTAAAGAATCGCATAAAAGAAGCTTGACAGGAATCATTTCTTATCAGAGAGAGGGGGAAAAAAAAAAAAAAAATCCGGAAGGGACATCATAATAGCCTTTACAACTTGCAAAAAAGATAAATGTATAAGTACACAAGTATGGAAAGAAGCATAAAACACTGCATCTGGGAGCAATATGTTGTATTAGACAATGCAGAATAAATATCTAGACAAAAAAAAAAAAAAAAAGTGTAGAAAAAAAAAACAATTATAGACTTGGATATCATCTGTAAGGACTTTAAGGAAAGAAACTGTGTCATGAAAGAATTGTCCAAATAGAGAAGTTCCGAACTAATGATACTGGTTATTGTTAAATGTAGATTTCGAAATCACAGTTCTAATGGTCTATCTGCTAACTGATGTTCAACCCAGTTGTATATTTTAAGCACAAATCATGCGGAAAACTGATTAAAGTACCTTGTTATTTTCAGCAAGAGTAAGCACAGTAAGCTGTTTAAGCTTAAGAGCCTGATCAGGTACTAGTTGTGGAAGACAGCCAGCATTACCTACAATCCACAAACATTTCAATAGCCATAGATGTTCATGAATTTCAATGCAGTGATAAGCAGAAGGCATCAGCAAAGGCAAGAATATAACAGGGCCCTGTTTGAAAAACCTCTCCCATTCGAACCTTTATTTTGTCTAATTCCCCTTGTAACATTGCCAACTAAGGTGAAAAAACATTCAGCATGAAACATGGGATTTTCCAAGTAGAAGACAAATTTCTGATTTCTATCCCCAAAAAAAGACAAATTTCTGAATAAAAAGGACTAAATTTGTTATCATATTAATATTTTTTTTTCTAGAGATCCCACCTAATGTTCACTGAATTCAACCTCTACTTTCTCAAACACCACCCAAGAACCCATAGAGCATATAGTGGCATTCAAGAAATTCCAAATGAGAGCTGATGTCAAAAATAGCTTACTTTTATAGTCACTCCATGTCCCATGAGCAAACAAGCGTAGAACATCAAGGTATGCAGAACTCTCAGTTCCTTGAAGCTGCATTGAAGCTAATTAGTCAACCAAGATGTGAACAAGTCAAATTAGTAAACACCTGCATCACCCAGGATACACATGCTTTACCCACAAATTTGGCACATTACTTATTAAAGCAAAGTGTAAGTTACCAAAGTGCAATTCTTCATGAACATTTACAACCTTGGAATAAAGAGGAAGTCTGACATCTGATTTGTCATTCAACACACAGCATAAATTTTACTTTTTTAAGAGAAGGTAAACTTGGAATCATTGCAGAGATAACAGCCAGCACACCAGAAGGTAATTTCATGAGAGTAATTAAGATGGAAAATAAATTACGCCACTACCCATTCACTTATTCTGTCTAGGAAAGTCACTTATTACAACAAGATAAGTGTAGAATCTTGATTAGAAAAATTGACTGACAAGAACTTCTGCTACAAGTTCATAAGCATACAATAAGCAAAATAACAATGGGGGATAAGAAGTATCAAGCAGTATCATTTAAGAACGATATAACAAAATTTTTTACTGGGATAGTTGGCGGATGAAAAAACTTCAAAAAAGAAAAGGAGAGTACCGACAAAATTAGGAGGCCTATGTGGACTTTGACAGAAGTAGGCCAGTAAACAAAGCCCGTGCATCACCACTAGTGTTACCTTCTAAAAGCCTCCGATGAGCACTATTTAAAGGATAACCACTAATTGCACGAGCTCAATTAATAGTGAACCTCAAAATTTATCAAAAGACACCAATAGCTTCCACCCAATATAAATGTTACATCTCTCATTCTCTCCAAACAAACAAGAAAATAAGAACTACAGTTAACTTGTCTAGTGAAGACCCAAGAAAAGCTTACAGACTGACACTGGATTGGACTTGATGCTCAACCCTTCTTAAAAAAAAAAAAAAAAAGATCCACCCTAACCCATTTAGAACTATTCTAAGATTTGCCCACGCTTGATCTTACTAATCACCTGGTTTTTAAGCAAATAAGAATCCTCATTATCGATCACAACAACCCTTCTACAAGTGACCACCGAAAGATTTGGACTTGAAGCTCAACCGAATCAGTAAAGAAGCTGCTGTTGAAAGAGTGGAGAAGTGGACCTCTCTAAAAAAGGATCCACACCGACCCTTTTAGAGCTATTATAGGATTCCCAGCCTGAACGTGGTAAATATGTTGCTTCATCTCGCTAATCACTTGGTTTTAAAGGAAATAAGCATCCACCTCATCACTGTAAACACTTTACTCAATAATCAAACCTTCTCAAAGATCCACACTAACCCGTTCTGAACTAATTTAGGGTCTGGTAATTTCTTGGTTGATCTTGCGACCCACTTGCTCTATAAGCAACTAACAATCCTCATTATCGATCAAAACCTCTATCATCCATATTATCAAAACGGACAAACAAACCCTACCAATTCAAATTCAAAAAAGAAATCCTATAAATTCGACAAGCGATCACCAAACAAAGTAAACAATGCATTCACCAACGCATGAACAAGAATCTGAAAAGATGTATTAAACAGATTTAAATCGATTAAAACTGAGGAGAAAAAGAGATAGTAAGAACCTCGAGCATATTAGGAACGGCGAGAATCTCAGAGAAGGCGAAGAGAGAAGGATGAGAAGTTGCTTCCAGTATTACAGAGGAGAGAGAAGAACCCTTGTGAGACTCGGCTTTCTTGACGTAATACTCGATCAACTCGGCTTGCTTTTGTTCTATATCCATATCGAATTGGTTCTAGAGATATGTGGGAATGTATATAAAATGAATTTTAGTCTGAGACCATTAGAGAGAGAAATTAGGGTTTTGTGATGGTGAGAGAGAGGGGGATGATTTAGGGTTTGGGGATTTAAGAGGGGGTGGGTAAGAGAGAGAGAGAGAGAGAGTGAGTCTGGATGATCACTCTATTTTGGGCGAGAAGCATGAGGTGGCCTGGTTTCAGGTTTGATGTCGGTTCTTACTTGCCCGCTGTCTTGGGGTGCCCCAACTCCCACTCTTCCATCACCTCTCTTCTAGGATTTTCAATTTTTTTATTGTTATTATTTTTTATGTAACACAAATTTAAAAATTATTTAAAAAAATATGTATTAACATATAATATAAAAACTTCGTAGTATGTCTCATTAAAAAGGCATATTTTATAATTGATTATTTTTATTCAACTAATATTACTCTTTTGCTTTTTTCTTAATACTCAATTTTTTCTTTATTCTTTTTTTTTTAATTTGTAATAAATTAATATAGTAAACATGATAATGTTTTTAAGAAGACAATTCAGTGACAATAGCTTTCTTTTCCCGATTTTATAATTTGTGATTTAATTTCTATTATAACAAAAAAAAATATAATAATTAATAGTTAAATACTACAAAAAATAGTTAATAAAAGGATCAAACATTAGGTGGAGAGAGAGTCTATTCTATGAATAATATGTTACAAGTAAGCCTCATTAACCATCCAAAAAAAGAACATTGATTTCCTTCTTCAAGCATAAGCATCCTCTCGTCACCTTGCAATGAGATCTTTACCGACTAAATGTAGAACAAGTAGAAAGCATTCGGTATATAAGTTGATTGATGTCTCTTTCATTGTCTCTCATTTGAATTTAATCATTTTGATTTCTAGCACAATAGAGAGTTCATCAACAGGAGAAAAATGATCAAACGATGTTTTCGAGTCGATAGTTTGCTTTGCCTTGTCATTTATCTATCTCTTTGCTATATTTCTCATCGTGTATCTTTCCTTCTTCTTTTTTTCTCTTTCTCCCTCTTCACCTTTATTGTCTTTTCTACTCTCATCTCGATTAAGAGAGAGAAAATGAATGATTGCTCGATTGAGATAAGAGGGATAAAATACTGAGAAAAGAAAAAGGCAGATGGGAAAAAAAGAAAAGAGGGTAGAGAGAGTTGCAAGTAGAATGACGAAGATAAAAGGGGGAGAGATGCAGATGAATTTTTGTTTGAGAGAAAAAAATGGTAAGAGAAATAAACTAATTGATCATATGATAGAGATAAGAGATCAAGAAAAGAAAAATGAGAGGCAAATAAACAAGAAAGAGAGAGTAAGCAAAATTGATCTAGGGATAAAGAAGAGTAAGAGAAAGAGATTAATTAATTTACGATAAATATGTTATTGATCGATTGAGACAGAAGAAAAAAAGAGATACAAAGAACGGAAAAAAGAGAATACATAGTTAAAGCAATCATTTTTTTCTTAGTGTAAATTTGTTGTTATTTCAAAATGATAATTTTTATATTGTTGCAATTTTTAAATTTTTAATATGCGGTTTTGTCATTTTTTCAAAAAGTTTTAATATAAATATTAATTTTAAAATTTACTTTATGAGTATGAGAAAATAGGGATAAGGATAGTTGAGTTTTTTATATGTAAAAGGAAAAGAAAATTCAATCAGAGAAAAGAAAAAAGTCTTATAACTATTTAGTGACAAAATATTATATTTTCTTAACTAAAATCTTAAATTCGATTCTTGAAAATAAAAAATAGATATTAAAAGAGTCAATCTTTAAATTAGATCTTATGACTGGCTAAACTGAATTAGTAAGATTTTGTAGTCAAGTATTAAGGAAAAATAAAAGAAAAAAAAAAAGCCTATAGCTATTATGGTTTGGGCTTGGCTACGAAGCCCATTATCCGAGCAGCTTACTCAAAGCCCATCTCTCGCCCTCTCCCTCTCTCCCCCCAACGTGTGAAAATGGCGAACCCGGAGCCGGTCGTGGCTGATTCACGCAGCAACGGAGCGGCGGTTCAAGCAACCAACGACGACGCTTCTGCCAGTAAATTGCACGAAACCCTTATCATTACAATCTCCGTGTAGTTTACCGAAGCATATTCGATCTTTAAATTCTGGCACTTGAGTGATAGTGATCATACGCTTGTTGGTCTCACGATCTAAGTTCATACGCATAACGTTACCTAATCAATTTATATGTTTGAATGCTTATAACCTACGAACCGCAGTCACATAGACACACTCTGACACAGACACTGTAATACAATGAAATTATAAAAATTTTACGGTCACGTGAATCATGAGGTGTGGTATCATGTGTTATGTTTAGTGGGTCTGTCAGTATATGGTCATTCCTTGAAGTATCTTGGCATTGCAATGCCTGACACGGATGTAGTGACACGCCAAAATTAGAAAACTTTTACGCCGACATAAATCATAAGCTGTGGTACAACTTAATATTAGGCCTATGGGAATCATAAGGTGTGATATCATGTGTTTTGTTTTAATGGGTCAGTTTGCATATACTCATTTCAAAAAATGTGGATGTAATATGGCATGTCACTAGTGACACCATAAAATTATAGAATTTTTACGCTGATTTGAGACATATGGTGTTCACTTCTATAAGTTCCTGTGTAACGTAGCACATGATGTTCTTTGATTGTTCAAAGGCCATAAAGATTCAGATGTTCATAATAGTCTTTAGTTTGGAATAGTTTGAAATTCGATTTTGACCATCAGTTGAGTTCAGTTCTTACCATGCAACAAGTTTTGAATGGTTTGTGTTTCAAACAGAAGAATTTAAGGTGTTCGTGCTTCTAACTCTTAAGAGCAAGACTCTGAATCACATAAATCAAGAACAAGTATGGGCCATTTATTCTGTCAGCTTATCTAATAATATTATCACAAAAATTGGCATTGATCGTATAATTTTGTTCGAATGGAAGTTGAAATTAAGCCAAAAAACCAAAAATTATATGGGGGGAGTTCTATAGTTGATAGCTGTATCTGCCTTGCCCCCTTGATTATTGCACCCCCGTACCTGCCCCATGGAGTGGCTTAGCCAGTTGCCCACTTCCATCCTTAATGAAGTTGTTGCGGTTACCACATACACCCTCCTATATAATTTTTTCTTTTTTCGTTTTGGCTTGAATTTCAACTTTCATTCAAACAACATATTATACAATCAATTCCAATTTTTGTGATAATATTATTAGATAAGCTGACTAAATAAACTGCCCTTATTCTTGATTTATGTGATTCAGAGTGTGATATCCAAGTACCTCCTATTTAGTCATTTTCAATAATGTAGATCTTTTGGAGGTGTATATACCAGTGTACTATTTTTAGTATTACTATTAACGGTTTCTTGTGAGGTCCAATTGCCTAGGTGTTAGCTCAGGGTACCATAATTTTCATATTTTGCGAGTTCTTTCCACAACGATGCTATCATACATGAGAATTCTGTTCTTTTTGTTTCAGAGTCAAGGCTGTGCACTCTTGAGCATATATGCTGCACCTACTTTACGTGCAAAAGAACTACTTTTTCTTAATCAGGGATGGCAGGTATGCATTTGGCTGTAATATGGTTTCAATTTGAGAAAGCTTAAGACAATTGAGTATCATTTTGTTGTAGATAGATAATGATTATAATCCAAAGGTTTAAGAAGGGATAGTCGTTGCTCCTGACTGAATCCATCTCCTTTGTCTCCTCAACACCCGTTTTCTTGAGATCTAATCTTTGCATACATTTGGTAACCCTTCCCATAAATAAGTTGTTGATATGTTGTTAGTTTATGCAACTCCTTAGCTTGTTGAGGGTTTGGTACAAATGTGGTGGCGTGTAGTGCAGGTTGATTTTTCTAAATGGATGATTTAAATATATCAAGAGCTTTTTACTCCAATCTTTAAAATGTCAAGCTATTGAAAAAAAATGGAGGTGGCTAACTTGGCACTAATACCATTAAAGCATTTTTATAGATCCTTACAATTTTCTTTTGTCATGGCCAATGTGCATATAATTTGAGTACATAAGGAAACTGACAATGATGCCCTTTAAGGGCCTTAGACAAATACAACAACAATGATAAACAATTTGATTTTTTTTGATAAACAATAATGTTAAACAATATAATTCAAACAAACCCTGTCACTCTTCATAAGTTTATTCCCTTCCCTGTAATATATTATGAAATTGGGGGTTGAAGACATAATTTCCATTCTCTTTTACTTGGATAATAATAAAATAAAAAATCCTTCTTCCATTGTATGCTTTATGATACCGAGGTTCCATGTTTCCTGCTAGGTTGTTCTTGTCTCAATATTCTACTAATGCTTGGTAATGTCTGATCTCTTTGGATGCAGAAATCTGTTGCATGGGATATGCTGAGAGTTTATGGTGAATTTATTGAAACTCATGAAAGACGCAGGTATGTGCTCCTTCCATTTTGGTTTGCCCCAACATCCCCTCTTCCCATATCATCTTTTTCATGCCTCACATGGCCCATGTTTCTAGAGTTGTTGGTATAAAGCATCAGCACGGTTGTTAAATCTATTGTTTCCCACTCAGTGTCATAGAAGATCTTTTACACTATTATGTTCTTATTTTTGCATGCCTTTGTTGATTATATGTTTTTTTTTCTTTTTGTACAAGAAGATACAACCAAGTGGGATTAAATCGGGAAAGGGAAAATGGGAGTGGAGAGGCTACACTGCTTGAGCTATCCCTGAGGGACCTTTGTTGATTGTATGTTGTGATGTTGTTTGTACTTCCTGACAACGTTCTAATTAAATCTCATAGGCTCATGCTCTTGGAGAAATTTGTTATCTAGATATGAGATTGAGATATGTCTGTGCTTTGACTTTTCTTTCCTTTACATGCAACATGTTGCCCTTACGAACGATCTGACCCCTTTTTGTTACACTGTCATCTGAGATGCTATAATATGGTTGAATTTTAGTGCAAAAAAATTACTAGATCATTCTGTCTTCCGGGTTGCTGATTTGACTCTCTTTGGTTGATGAAAACAATGAATTCTAGTGAAACCTAAGAACAAGTAGAATTTGAGTTCTATGTGTTTATGTTGGATTAAACTACCAAGCTAGCAGGTTGTACTTATGATTGGATTCATGATTCCTTATTTGTTGCATGTGTCCCGCGTATAAATCATTCTTATAAATCTAATAAACAAAGAGAAAGTTAACTTTTCAGAATAGGATGCGCTACCTGCTTGCTAAACATGCCAGTATACAAAATACGACTGCAAACTAGCTGTAACTGCCCATTCATCCTCTCTCTCTCTCTCACATGCACATTAATGTTTTACCTCTGCTTGAATTGACAAATAGTTTTGTCAAATTCAAATTTTGGAGTTCTTATAAATATTTAGAGGTCAGAGATGGTGGATCCATGCACTTTATAACTTAATCATCAAATATGGAATTTGTCCCTATTTTAAATACAGAAAATTTGGAGTTGGATATGTGGAAATGAAACTCAATGGGCATGTTTCATTAAACACTGAGTTAACTTTTTGAAATGAAAAGCCTGATTGAACCAACCTACGATGGCTATCCCATCTCCATGCAGCCTAAATTCATTGGACACTATGTTTCTTTGTGCATACTCTACTTGTCTATACTTGAATGTTTTTCTGAAATTAGAATCCCTTTAGTACCTTTGGAAAAGAGGAAAATTCCTTGTTCTCATCTCCAAAAGATACCAAGATCTCATGGTTGTTATAAATTTGACTGCCCGTTCCTTTTAATGTTCTAAAGTGTCTTGTTTGCAGATATAAAGGATGATTCTTTCCTGATATTCCTGTTGACACTTTTGCTCTTTTGTTATCAACTTTGTAGTGGGTAACTCAGTCGTCTTTTTCTTGCATTATTATCTCAAGTCCTTATCCGTATTATGTTGTAAATCAGGATTGGACTGCTGGAATTGTTTGATGAGTCTGAAGAGTGGCACATGATGCAGGCAAGTTAATTTATAATCTTTTTTGCTGATTACTTGGACAGAAATAATGGACGACATTCTAGGTTATGTAGAAAGATATATATGAATAATATGTCATTTCAACGAACATAAAAACTGATTTTTCATGGCACAGAGTTATCTCAGTTAATTGAGACGACTTGATATGCATATTAGTAAGAGATTGGAGAGGAAGTTTTGGTCATGTGGTGCTTCTGTGAGATCCAGTGGTTGTAATGTAGGCCCTCCAAACCTTTTGCCAGTGATTGATGAGCTGGCACACGTGTATAACACTTGGCCCAGTACTTGCATTATGGATCATTTTCATCTTATGTTAGAGCCCGAAGATGTCATGATGTATGGATGAACATACAACACAATCAAAAAATGTTGAACCTCCCGTATCACCTGTTGGCATTGTGTTAGGCATACTGCCTTGTGGGAAACAAAAGAATTATTTGCACGTATTTGAGGTCATGGCTCATTATTGACTAGTAGAATTGCAAACTAGGTATTTTGTTTGCTGTTATATTGGACACCACTGTAATTAAAGGGATGATTTGAATTACTTATATCCGCAGATTCCCAAAAGATCAAGTACTTTTTTATTTTGTTTGTTCTTTTCAGAACTCACTTTTTTTTTCCCCTCTTTTGGTAGGCCTTTTCAGACCCACTTTGATTACCGGGATAGTCTGTATTTCACAACTAGTTTATATAAGCAAGTTCTATTGGGCAAGTGATTTTTCCTGAAAGATTAAAAAGAGAAACTCCATTGGCGCATTTTTCTTTGTACTAGGTGCAAGATTTACATCAACGGTACACTTCAGGAAGGTTCTCACACTATTTCAGTGTCTCTACTTCTGGTTTTCAGGAACATTATTGGGTGGCTTATGCTATCAACGATGCCATGGTATGTCCCATCACCAAAGTTGCCTTTGTCATGCCCACATTGATACAAATGTGTGTGACCCACCAACAGATGACCTTTATCTACTCATTCAGTCTAGTCTGGTAAATCTGCCTTTCTCAGAGTAAACTTACCTACTTATGCTACTTCTTTTACGCCCCATGATTGTCTCAAATAATATTTGAGTTTTACTACGATTATCAATTTGGTTTTTCTCCCGTCAACTATGAGTATTGACACCTAGGGTTGTTGGCCAATAGATATTTGATCATAATCTAACGTCCACCATTTATTGTCGGATAAGATGGTAAAATGATTAGTAGATGGTGATTCAACACCTAATGGCAACTACATCATAGGTGTCAAATTGGGATGATAGAAAATCTCTAAATACGTGTCTCTGGTGAAATTCATTTGTGGAGTAGGACTTGTTGTTAAATGACAAAAGTGTTTATGATTAATTTTATCTCAAGTGTTTGGTTCAGTCTTAAAAATCAAAATCAGAATCAGAATCATATCTTTTAGATTCGGAATGGATAGAATCATTCCAATTTATCTATTTAGTTTAGTACACTAGAATGAGTATTATTATCATACATGTTCTTTGGTTGGTTGCTTTTTCAGAATAAGAATTAATAATTTTTTAATTTTACGCTTATTTTAATATACAATAAAAACTATGAATAAATTAAAATAAATTGTTTAAAATATTATATGAAATTAATTTCATTTAAAAAAATAAATATTATATGAATTTATCAAGTAAACTTTATATTCTTTTCAAAAATAATAAAAAAAAGAAAGTAATTTAATAATAAAAATTTTATATTCTTTCACTTATTTATTATATATATATATATGAGTAATGTGTAATTTTGTAATAACAATTATATTAGTAATGGTTAATAAATAATTTTATAATGAAAGATATAAATATTATATAACTTTATCAAGTAAACTTTATATATTTTTTAAAAATAAAAAAAGTAACTTAATAATAAGGGTTAATTACAGTTTCCCCCCGTGATTTGTCTGAAATCCATATGCTTCCCCTATGGTGAAAAAATATATAGTTATGTCCCTATGGTTTTAAAAAATATGGCAAGCCGACGGAAATGGCCAGATTTGACAGAGATGGAGCAACACACGCGGAAAAAAAGAGCGGATGTATTAGATTAATTTTTTATATCAAAATTACCCATTCATCTTCAACTTTTCTCTCTTTTTACTGTTCATCTTCAACCTCACCCAGAAAGGAAAAAAAAAAGGTTTCTCTCTCTTTGTCTTCAGGAAGTGCCCAGAATAAGTGAATGATGTGAATTTTGAGAAATGGAGTAGTGGGTTTTATGATATGAATTTTCAGAAGGTTCCCAGAACAAGTGAATAATTATGAGAATTTTCAGGAGGTGCCCAGATCAATCATTCTGATGATGCTGTTCAAATACCCATTTGTTTGCTAGTTTTATGATGTCGTTCCACCTAGACCCAAAACCCTCCTTCCCTCCTCTCATCCCCTAGAATCCTCATTCCCGCCGATGATCCTCCTTCCCTCATCCCCCACCGTCAATCGACTACTTTGACCGATTGCCAGTCTCTCTCATCGTCTTGATCTTCAACAAGATCTACAACATGAAAGCACTATGACGTTGTTCCAGTCTCAAATTCATCATCTCGCTTGCCCAGTTCCAATCTCTAATTCTTTAATCGCTATCTTTGTTCAACCTTTCAACATTATCGACCTTCTCTTCAATAACAAATTGTCACAATTCGATTAAAATTCAGATCTTATGTTCCAATTCAGATCTTATGCCCCCTCTTCATGTATAACCCTCTTCAGATTGAACTCCGTCTCTCGTGTGACTGAGAGCTTCAATTGAATTTTGATTGAGGGAGAGATTGAGATTAAGGGCTTCGATCAAGTTCCAAAGAGAGAGATCATGCGGTGTTGAGATTGAGGGCTTCGACTGAACCATCGGACCACCATCACTTTGATCAAGTTCCAAAGGGAACTCCAAAATGCTCTCCAAAGAGTCACCATACGAGAGTGTCCTGCTTAAATTGAAATCACAGCAAAATCTCAAGCATTAGAGAAGCGAAACTAAGAGAAACCCATTTTTCCATCCTTTTCCGTCGTCGATGACCATCCGTCTCCCTTCAGAGGGGTCGGCGATCAACTTGCGCTGCTTCGCTGACACTTCTGTTGGTGGTGTCTAACTGCAAAAGGCCAGAAACTTCAGAAGTTTGGAAGGCCAAAAGTTGCGTTCGTGGGGAGTTCGATATCAAAGCTGATCCTTCTTCTCCAGCAGTTGTATTGATCCGACGAAGGCATCTTGCAATTTGCGATTCGGTGGTGGAAAAAGAAGAAAGGTAGGGTTTAAGAGGGGAAAAAAAGGAGAAAAAAGTAGATGCTGGGCTATTATTCATAGTAATTTTTTTTGTTACTGTTCAGTAGAGCAAAAAAAAAAATAAATAAATAAATAAATATTGGGCTACTATTCACAGTAACTTGTTGGTTACTGTTTAGCAGAAAAAAAAAAAAAAAAAAAAAAAAAAAAAGAAACTCTTGGCTCTTTTCTTTGCGGATGGAGGAAGGCATAGGTGTTGGGGGCCGTCCCCCTTCACCAAAAACATATGCTTCATCATTGGGAGGAGGGAAAAATGACCGTTTGAAAAGAAAGGATTTTCAAAAGTCTGTGTTGCTGGAGAGGTTGAAACTGGACATCGAGAGTAGTCAGTTGTCGGTTCCCTCACCTTAATAGATGATGAGACTCGCCCTTACCATTGTTGCATGATTGGGAACCTTATTGGGCGGTGGTTACCATACAGGGAGGTTAAGCATATTGCTATGTTAATGTGGGGTAAATTGGGTCTATCTGATGTGGTAGTAGTTGGACCGGAATGTTTTAGTTTGAGATTTAACTCTGATGACCATTTTGAGGATATCTTGGATATGAGTCATTGGCAAATTTTTGGAATTCCATTCATTGTATGTAGATATCTATAGGTATGAGTACGATAGAATTTGAACCCACGAGAATTTTGTTGTGGGTAAAGTTGTACAATGTTCCATTCTGTTTGTATAACAGAGTAGGGTTAAGTTTTGTTGCTTCTGCTTTTGGAAGGCCGTTGTCTATGGATGGTATTACGGCGTCGGGTACTAGACTTGGTTATGCTAGGGTATCTATTGAGATTGAGGCAGGAAGTTCCATTAGGAGGGAGGTAGTGTTTGCATTTCCATATGGGTCTGAGATTACTATGAAAGCAGAGTACTCATACATTCCTCCCCATTGTGCTGCTTGCGCGGTTTTTGGGCATAATCAAGCTAAATGCCCAAAAAACCCTCCAGTGCAGGATAACTCTATGTCTTCCACTCCGAGGATGGAAAATGAGGGTTTTCAGACCTATAGTAGGAGAAGACGATGCCGGGGAAAGAAAGGTCATGAAGGAAATACATAGAAGGGTCATCAAGTAGAGTCCCCAAAGGAGGTAGCAAAACAGAATCCAGTTATCCCGCATAAGGAGATCATTAATTGTGAGGTTGCTGATGGGGGATCAGAAAAACCTCAAGTGGATAGCTTGGCTTTAGTTGTTCAGGAGGAGATAGCTCGATCTCCTGTGGTGGACGGTCGAGACCCAAAGTGTCACACCCCGACCCACCCCCGGGCTGAGCACGTGAACAACCGTCGCAACACCTAGATGCACGGGCATAACCCTTCGAGATATCGAGGCACCGTAAAACTAAAAACACATATGTCCAAATCAGTTTACAAAATCACATGAATTCCCAAGTGATAAAAGTAAAATATCACATTGTGCCTCAAATGCATGAATATGTAATATAAGATGAGAGTTACCATTTACATGTGCCAATAGTGATATGCAGTCATCCGAAGGCAAATAAGTACAATGGTCAAACTAAATACTCCAAAATAATACGATAACCTCAAATTGAATATAACGGAAGAAACAGATAACCATACCCCAGTCCAGTCTCCAATATAAGTCCAACTAAATCAAGTCTCTACCATTCCCTCGATCCAAGACTATACCTGTGAAAGGGAAAGTGAGGGGTGAGTATCAATGGGAGGATACTCAGCAAGTGAGGGGATTGACATCGTGCTATCAATATCAAATGTGAACTTGAAGTGTCAAAACATGTAATACAATATCAACACAGTATGCAGTTTTACATAACTCAAGACACACATCAAAAAATAATATATATATGCATCCATTCATGTATTAAGTCGCATAAGTAGAGCTGGCTGAACAAACAATCCCGGCAATGGTCTACCTCGATCAAGGATGGGCGCATTGGGGGTTTTCACAATACAAATATCAAATAATGGCTCTCTACCCCAATGTTGGTCATAAACTATTCCAACTAGCCTGTAAATAATAATAATAATATATATGTACCTATAAATAGTCGGCCGTGTATGGTGCCCCGCCCAGTGCTAGACAGAGGTAAACTCGCGTCCTCCCCGATGAGGGTCAACTTGGGACAACCATACACATGAAAATTTGGCGGATACCTCCGACCGAAACGTATCCGGGCACAAGGGGTGCCTCTACCAAATGTCCTTTGTAGCTACGGAATGCTATAGGAAGCATATCACAAAATCATCAAGTCGGTCGGGCACGTAGCCCCATGCATCACATCATCACGTCGGCCGGGCATACAGTCCCATGCATCGTATCATAACGTTGGCCGGGCGTACAGCCCAAATAGTACATGTAAATTCATTCAAAACAATGTACCAATACAAGTGGAAGCATTAAAACATGTCAATATGTCAAAGAAATGTGGTACAATATCCAGTTATCAAACTCATGAATGCATATCAATAAAATCAGCAGTTGAGACACTCCAATGGTCACAAAAATATATACATACACTTATCAAAATCCAAAAATTCAGTTTTCACATGTATAGAAATCATGTCGTTTGAAAATCGATAAAACATGATTTGTCAATCAATAGTAGATGTCAAAGTCTCACTCACCTATGGGAGAGGGTAGCTCACTCCCCAAAATACCACGTCGCGAATGAATCCTTTGCTAGATCACCCAAAAGTGTCACTACAACATTCATTCATGTGTATATGTTACTAAATTGAACATAAATGTGTTAAAATGTTACTTCAATGATTTCTAAGTCTAGGGCAAAGTTCTAGGGTATTCTAATTAATCCTCAAGTGTTTTTATAGCAAAATATCCAATTTCTCAAAGTTTGGCCCTGTCAAAAGTCACTGCTCGGACATTCCGCGTACACCGTGTCCATGCCTGCCCATTGCCAGCACGCATCGCACCAGTCGGGCCGTGCATAGCGCTCAAATCAATCCATTATGTCCTGTCCTGGTAGAAATGACTTAGCTCTTTGCACACGACTCCAATTCAAGTGAAATTTTGATATGTTGTAGGTAATTTCGTGCCCTATAACTTTAATGTTATACATTTTCTCAAAATCTCATCACAGAATTTCCAAAAATACTCATTTTTTTTTCTGTCGCGTTTTATATTCAGATTCTGTCCTATTTTTGTGCAGAAACCATAACTGTCATCATACTCATCCAAACTTAATGAAATTTAAACATGTTATACCTAAGACATATATCTACAACTTTCATGTTTTTAGTTTCACTGAATTATGCTGAGAAAGGAGGTGAAATAAATCATGATCAGAACAGTCAGGTTTCAATTGGAAACAAGGTTTCTGTCAAAACTTCTTTAGGAAAAAAGGGTATAACTTTTGATTCCCTTGTGTGAATTGGTTGAAATTTTTATATCTTGTAGAAAAGGGTGATACCTACAACTTTTATGTTTTGAGTTTCTCTAAAATAGGACTGAAAAGGGGTCTTTTTTTTTACACATTATTTTCATGGTTTGAAACAGGATAATTTTTTGTCCTGTTTTCAGGAAAAATGCCATAACCTTTGGCACAGGTATAGCTTAAGATGGTTCTTATCTCGTTGGAAAGATAAGATCTAGATCTATAATTTACTTAACTAGAGCATTTTCTAATTCAGACTATAAGATACCTCACAACAAAGGCAAAGTCACAGACAGAAATAAAAATTAAAATGAGACGGAATAAAATTTCTTATCTCAACTTTCTTGGTCCTCCTCTCTGGCTTCTCACCTTGTTCTCACGGTTTGGAAAGAATGAACAAGCATTCTAAGGTCTTCTTCCTTTATGCTTGTGCTATTAACTCACCACCCTAGGATCAAGTCTCAAATTTAATCTAAGCCATAAGATCATTTTGCTAATTTGCATGTGTTTTGATTGGTTTTCATGTGCATGTGTTCTCATTGGTCCACCTTACATTTCTCCTCTCAATTTTGGTCAACACTTGTCCTCCTCACTCTCACACTTGTTTAATTTATTGTTTTAAAGGAATACACTTGTCATATTTTCTTTTAAATTTTTGTTAATTGCTAACAAGTCTTTTGACTTATAAAAAGTCTAATTTGACCCTAAAAAATTATCATAATTACACACTAGATCTAAAATCTCATTTTAGACCTAATTAAATTTGTTTAATCTGAAATTAAGGTTATTGAGTCTCTTTGAGTCAAATTGATCCAAATTTGTATTTTACCGGCAATTTCTTGGGTTTTGCCGATTTAACCCTAGAAATTTATATTCATCAAATTTAAAAATTTCTACATTCTCCAAATCCCTTATTATCATCATATGATCATTTGTGGTCATTTCCGAAAATATTTACTTTTGCCGACAATCGGGACAAAATTTTCTTATTGAAAATTCATGAACGTAGTCGTGGAAACATCATATATATATATGAACTGGAATACACCATAGGATACACCGAGGGTCGGTGTTACATAGAGGTTGAGGATAGTCGTGCTATGGTGGTCAGCGAGGAGACTCCAGCGTGTTTAACTCTTATTCAGCGATGTGTTCTGACTACAGATCGCACTAGAATCTTGAGTGTGAGTACAAGGTATGGTGCTTCGGATGACACTGTGGAGATTGGTCTTGGACACAGTGATTGTTCCTTACCTTCTTCCCCTCAAGTTCCTCTTTCTCCCAGTCCTCCTCAGACTAAGAAGAATAGGAAGGGGAGGAAGGGGCGATCTTGAGGTGCCTGAAGGGTGTGACCCTCGAATTTCATTCCATATGATAGGTTTTTGGAAAGTAAAGGGTCTGAATGACCCTATTCATATCAGGGTTGTGAGAGATTTTGTGATGCAGAATCGATTGCAGTTGGTTGGTTTTATTGAAACTCGGGTAAGAGCTACTAATGAGGTTCATATTCAACAATCCTTATTACCTCACTGGCACTATTCTGAAGCTTATGCTTACAACTCTACTGGCCATATTTGGTTGTGTTGGGATCTGATGAAAGTTAGGGTAGATGTGCTGACCTATGAGACGCAGTGGATTCATTGTAGGGTCCAGGCTATCTGCTTTGATTCCCGTTGGCAAGTTACTGTCGTATATGGGTCTAATATGTCGGTAGACCGGTGTTTGCTTTTGGGATTTTTTGAGATCTGTGGGTAGGAGGATGGACACCCCTTGGTGTGTTCTCGGAGACTTTAATGTTGTTAGATGTCCGTCTGAGAGGAGTGGGGGTAGTGTTGGATGGTCTGTTGCTGATTGTGTGTTAGATGAGTACATACAGTAGGCGGAGTTAGAGGATCTGAGGTATTTTGGGGCCTTTTTCACTTGGTGGAATAGGCAAACTAAAGATCCGATCAGGAGGAAGTTGGATAGGGTGTTAGTTAATGCTAGTTGGCTGAGCTCTTTTCCCTCTTCTGAGGTTGTTTTTCTTTCGCCTGGTGATTCTGATCATTCTCCTTGTGTAGTTAGAAAGCAAAGGGAGGAGCAGCATCGTCGGATTCCCTTTAAGTTCTTTGAGTTTTAGATAGAGCATCGTAGATATCGTGAGATAGTTTCGGAGGTTTGGGAGGATATGTATTATGGAACCCCGATGTATCGCTTTTACAGGAAACTGAAAGGGTTGAGACAAAGATTAAGATAGCTAAACCTCCGGGAGTTCAACGATTTGTCTATCCATGTGCAGGAGGTCTGAGAGAGATTTCTTCAGATCTAGCGGGAGTTGTTATCGAGGGGTCCAAAGGTCGGGTTAGGGGAGGAGGAGAGGTCTGCTGCTTCTCACTATCATAGTCTAGCTCGGATGGAAGAGAGTATGCTTAGGCAGAAGGCTAGAATCCGATGGCTCCAGTTGGGTGACCAGAACACTGTATTCTTCTTTGGTATGATTAGGAGCATGCGGAATCGGAATTCTATCTACTCTCTAGTCAGGGAGGATGGCACTCGGATTTCTGAATCGAATGCCATTAGGCGAGAGGTTGTCTCTTACTTCAGGGGTTTGTTTACGAGTCGGCTTAGGGTGGGTCAGTTGAATGCTGGATTTATTGCTTCCAGGATTAGAGGTATCCTTTCGGAAGTGCAGATTCAGGCCTTGGAGACTCCGGTGATAGTAGATAAGGTGAGGGACGCTATATTCTCCTTAGGGAGACATAAGACCCCGGGGCCGGATGGGTATAGCGTGGAGTTTTTCCGTGATAGTTGGGATATAGTGGGTCCTGATGTCACGAAGGCGGTCATGAATTTTTTTACTCACGGGAATCTTTTGAAAGAATTGAATGGTACTATTAGCTCTCTCTTATCTCAAAGAATAATAACCCGACCTCGTTGATGGACTTTAGACCAATATCTTGCTGCAATACGGTGTATAAATACATCTCCAAGATTATTGCAGTAAGGGTAAGCCAGGTTTTGCCGAGCCTTATTGGTAGCGAGCAATCTGCTTTTGTGAGAGGTAAAAGAATTGGAGATAATATTCTTCTAGCTCATGAGCTTCTTCATGGTTATCAATTGGATCGTGATTCTCCTTGTTATGTTATAAAGGTCGATATAATGAAGGCATATCTGTTGAGTGGGATTTCCTTAGACTAGCTCTGGAGTGTATTTGCTTTCCTTCCTGGCTTATTGATAGGATCATGATGTGTGTGTCTACAGTGAGCTTTGTTACTTCTATTAATGGGGAATTGACGGAGTTCGAGAGGGTTTCAACAGGGAGATCTGTTGTCGCCTATGCTCTTCGTGCTTGTTATGGAGGTTTTCTCGAGCATGATGTATAGGATCACTGAGGGGCCGACCTTCGAGTATCACTGGAGATGTCAGGAGGTGACTTTGTCCCACCTTTGTTTTGTAGATGACTTTATGCTTTTCTTTCGGGACAGTTTAGCATCTGTGCAGTGTATTTTAAATGTCTTGGCTTATTTTGGGTCTCTTTTTGGTTTGTGTATGAACCCCCAGAAGAGTGAGATCTTCTTCGAAGCGGTTCAGCAGGGAGTACGTGAGGATATTTTGAGAATTTCGGGGTTCCGTCAGGGTTATCTTCCTGTCAGATACTTAGACATACCTCTTTTGTCGACCAGACTCTCTGCCACAGAGTGTGTTCAGCTGTTCAAAGGGTAACGGCTCGGATTCAGCATTGGACGAGTGGTCATTTATCCTACGCCAGTCGAATGCAACTGGTTGGTTCTGTTCTCTTCTCCATTCAGACTTATTGGTCTTCGATATTTCTCATTCCGAAGGCGATTTGCAAGGAGTTAGAACAGGTTATGTCTCGTTTTTTATAAGATGGTGCTTCCTTAGACCGCCATAGAACCAAGGTAGCCTGGTCCCTTGTTTGTCGCTCTAAGAAGGAAGGAGGTTTAGGGTTGAAAAGTGTAACGGAATGGAATAAGGTAGCTCAATTTAAGCATATCTAGCATATCCTTTCAGACCCAGAGGATAATGTGTGGAGTCGTTAGGTGAGAACTTATCTTCTTCGAAATCGTAGTTTCTGGTATGTTCGGATTCTAGATAGATGCTCTTGGTTGTGGAGGAAGATCCTCTCTCTTCGTCACTCAATTCGTGAGCTTGTGGCTTGGAGGATGGGCGTGGTAGTTGTATTTCCTTCTGGTATGATTCTTGGCTCTCTATAAGCCCTTTAATAGAGGTTTTGGGGGAGACAAGCTATGGAGAGGTCTGGTTTTATTGAATCCTGCTCTGTTCAGGATGTATTTTCTAGCTTCCATTGGTTGGAGTTTATTTAGGATCAGCGGATTCCGAGATCGATGCGAGCCTTTTTTTATAGGATTCGAGAGTTTATTTCGGAATCTAATCTCCCGTCCACTGGTCTTAACAGGCTTGTGTGGACAATCACTTATAGTGGAGAGTTCTCCATTGATTCAGCATGGAGGCACCTCAGATGTTCCTACGACCACATTCCTTGGTCAGAGTCAGTTTGGTTTCCAGGGACGATTCTTCGTTTTGCTTTCATTGTATGGTTTCTGTTTATGGAGAGACTGCAGACAAGCGATCACCTATTCAGGATTGGATTGCGTCTTCCTAGACTTGCCATTTATGCTCCAGCCAAAGAAAAACCCTTGATCACCTCTTCTTTCGATGTCCCTTCTCAAGAGAGGTGTGGCAACTGACGATGACACATCATGTGCCTAGTAAATTTCCTATCTCATGGTCGGATATTCGTGGGACTCTTCTTTCCCCAGCTAGGCACCCTCTCCAAAGAAATAGGGTTTTTAAATGCCTCTTTAGTGTTTGCATTTACTATATTTGGACAGAGAGGAATAAGTGGAAGGTCGGAGAGCGCCAACTTCCTCCGTGTACCGTTGCGGCCTTTGTTAGCATAGTCCATTCTTTAGCTGCGACTAGGTCTTAGTCTCTTTGCTTGTAAGGCCATGTTGGCCTGCTGATCCTTCAGGTATCTCAAGACTTATCTTGATACCTGTGTAGTTTTTTCTTTTTTTTGATATATATTCTTTTCTTATAAAAAAAAAAAAAAAAAAAAGTTCCAAAGGACTTTGATCAAGTTCCACAGAGAGAGACAGACATCATGCGGGTTGAGATTGAGGGCTTCGCTTGAACCATCAGACCACCATCGCTTCAATCAATTGAGAGAGAGAGAGAGAGAGATCATAAGGGTTGAGATTGAGATTGAACCATCCGACCACCATCACTTGATCCTCCGATTCGAAACAGTTATCATCTTCTTCTGGGTTGAAGGGACTAAATTTTTGCAGGTGTTTGAGGGAGTGAGTTGAGTTTTTTTTTTTTTTTTTTTCAATGGAGGCTGAAGATGAGGATATAATGGACATTTTACGTTTTCCTATTACGTCTTCGTTAATTTTACACTATTTTGTTAGTTTCTGTCAACTTTCCATATTTTTTAAAATCATAGAGACATAAATTGACATTTTTTCATCATAGAGGAGATATGTGAATTTTGACCAAATCATATGAGGGAAAAATTGTTATAAGCCGTAATAATAAAAATTTTATATTTTTTTTACTTGTTTAGTTATATACGTATATATATATATATATGAACAATGGGTAATTTTATTAAAAAAAATTATATGAGTAATGAGTAATGAGTAATTTTATAATGAAAAAAATAAATATTATATAAGATTATAAAATAAACTTTATATTCTTTTCAAAAATAAGAAAAAAAAAAGTAATTTAAGAATGATAATTTTATATTTTTTTTCACTTATTTAGTTTTACATATATAATATATATATATATATATATATATGAGTAACGAGTAATTTTATTAAAAAAAAAATTGTATAAGTAATGAATAACGAGTAATTTTATAAAACAATAGCACGACAATCTGAATTTTAATCTCACTAATCAGAGTCGGTTATTTGAAAGACAAATATGATGAAGATTGAAAAAAATGTTTGTTTAATTTGTGTGGATTTTCCTACGCCACTCATTCCTATCTAAAGTTATCTCCTCATCTAAACTCTTAATTATCATATTTTTACGGACCACTTGCATCCAAATTTTTAGTGGTCTACCTTTATATTTTACTAAATTTTCTATATTTAAGTTTTTTGTCCTCCTAATCGGTGTGTATTTGGGTCTTCTTTGTACATATTCAAATCACTTCAGACGACACTCTCTCATTTTACCCACAATTGAATTAATTCACAATTTATTACGAATTTTTTCGTTTTTAATTTTATCTCTTATAGTTTTGTCACACATTCACCTAAATATTCTCATTTCTATTATAAAAATTTTTTTTGTTTAATAACCCAACATTTCGTGTCATACAATAGTGCAGATCTTATTACGATTTTATAAAACTTTTCTTTTAAATGCAGTGGCATCGTGCGATTGTAAAAAATTTCGGATGTCTTTCTCCATTTCATTCAAACTGCTTGAATCCTATTAATCACTAAAGATGGGACTGGGCTAGTTCCGGTCCAACCACCCCGCTGTTGCCCAGATCAAAAATCGGCACTGGACAATAGTAATCCAGAACTGGACTGGCCCGCTATAGTAATCGGGTCGGGCCGATCCGGTCTTTTTTTTTTTTAACCGGGCCCACTCCAATTACTAATTTTTTATTTTTTGAAAATTTTCACTTTGATAAACTGTCAAACCGGACCGGCCCGGTTCAGCAAGCCTTGTTCATCAGGCTAGGCCAGTTCCAAGTAAATTTTTTTGGGAACCGGCCAGGCAGAGCCTTGGAAGGCCTCGGAACTACGCCGAACCGACCCGCGGTTCCTGGGCTCGTCTAGGCACCGGACCAAAACCTGCCCGAACTGAACCTATTTCATCTCTATGATTCACATTCTCATCTATATTACCATTATTTTGAATAATGGAATCGAGATATCTAAAACGTTTATTTTTTGATATATTTTGTCTATCTAATCTAATGTTTGTTTATCATTTTGCTGATTGTCGCTAAACTTATATTTCATATACTCAGTTTTTTATCTGCTCAATCTAAATATTTTGTCTTTCAAAGTGATCATCAATAACTCTAATTTAGCACTAATACTCTCTCTAATTTCACCAACCAACGCTATATTATTTGCAAAAAGTATACGCTATGATATTTCATTTTGAATGGTTTTTGCGATTTTGTCTATTACTATTACAAAAAGAATGAGAGTTAATGTTAAATGTTGATGGAATTCAATATTAATAGGGAAGCTATCGCTTTGATCCCCGTAATTTCTTATATTGGTTACAACTCATTTATACATATCTCTAATGAGATTAATTTTATAATTAAAAAATAAATATTATATTAGTCATCAAGTAAACTCTATATTTTTTCAAAAATAAAAAAAAAGAAAATAATTTAATAATGATAATTTTATATTTTTTTTACTTGTTTAGTAATATAGATATATAATTAATGGGTAATTTTATTAAAAAATTGTATGAATAATAGGTAATGAGTAATTTTATAATAAAAATAAATATTATATGATTTCATTAACTAAATTTTATATCCTTTTCAAAAATTAAAAAAAAAAATAACTTAATAATAAAAATTTTATATTTTTTTCACTTATTTATTTATTTTTAATATACATGAGTAATCAATAATTTTATTTAAAAATAATAATTTAATAATAAAAATTTTATAAAAAAAAAAAGAAAGTGTTAGAGTGGAGACTAATGGATAATTTTGGATAAGTATGAGAGTAAATAGTTATTTGATAATCAGACATATATTTTGAATAAAACCCACAAATTTATTTAGATTTTATGAATTCTTAAATTTTTAAATATGAATCTAAATTGTTCATAATATTAACTTAAATATTATCTTTTGATTTTATTCTCATTTCTTATTCTCATACTTTTTTAATGCGAGACTTCGGTGGTTAGAACTTACCTCTTACCATTCTGGTATTCTATCCATGTACAGGGATGTTTCATTACTATGGCTTCCTTAACAATGAGCACCTGCCCAGCATCCCCTCAACGGCAGCATCACCTTGAAAGCCTGTGAGTTTATGGTAATATTTGTGATTTTAAAAAGTGTGAGGTGTGGTAAAATAAGTTAATGTAGAAGCCCGTCTGTGCCCGACACGTGCGGATCCAACAGGTGGGTGTCAGGTAAAAAGGGCCTCTCATCTAGTAGTAAATAGTGTTAGCTAGAATCCAAGACGATGTTGATTTGTGTGGATGGGTTAATCATCTTTTGTTGAGAGATACTTTTTTCTTCTCTGCTAGCTGTTTGGCAAGAAAACGTGGTGGGACACTTACAGCACAAATTGAGTCACTTTATTGGGTTGTGGTGTCCTCTTTTGTGAAAAAAATACTATCAAAGCAATGTTTGGTCCCCTTTTCTAATTTATTTCTCTTTCATCCTTTTGTTTCATTCCTTATTTCAATCCTTCTGCTTTAGAAACTTTGTGCTTGGGGTTTTGCTACTAGTTCTTTTGAAATCAAACTTCCATTAGTGCCACAGCAGTTGAAATCAAACTTCCATCATTGCCACAGCAGTAAATTACTATTTTGGTGGGACTTGTCATGATATGTAATTTGGCACTGACCATTTTCAAGATCTGTGATTGCTGCATCTTTTGAGAGAAAATTGACAAGGTAATGGTTAAAAGTTGTGCTAAAACTGGACCATGACTTCTGCTTGTATATGAAATTCTGGTTTTGGACTTAGCCTAGTGGTCCCAGGGTTTCTTGCCCTCCCCAGCTGTGACGGTTTAGAACTTCATTACCCTGCGCTCCCTAGTTATACAAAAGGGCATGGCCCTCAACCGGAAAAATGAAAACCAAGACAAAACAGAACAAAATCCCGGTTGAAGGTAATGCTATTGTTCATAATTAATGCAAAATTGCAATGTGAATCTTGGATCATGATGCTTCTCATAATTTATACAGATAAACACAAACAAAATAATTAGTTAAAACTTCAAAGTAAATCTAGGGATCATTGCCAAATTTTTTTTTAAAATTTTTTTCTCTAGTCCACTATAGTATGTTGTGTTGTACGATGAAGTGGGAAAGATTTGACTTAATTTTAGACTTCCTGTGCTTATTCTAATTCTTTATCAAAATGGGGTGTTTCACGATCTTGCTGCATGTTCAATGACATTGGGGTACTCCATGGAAAAATCAGACTTTTTGGCCCACTGCCGTAAAAAGGGTCTTTAGTAAGAAGTGGATGACTGGGATGATATGATCTTTTTGAATGATGAATTCATTTGAAGTAGGGCAGAGGAAAAAAAAAATGGTCCCTCTACGATTGACCTTTTCTCAGAGGGATTGGGTTCATAATTTTCTTGTGGATTGGTGCCTACTGCCTACTATTAGGTCTGTCAAAACTCTCCTTCTCCTCTATGTTTCTACCTGTGTTCCTGTCGCTTCCCCAAATTAAGGAAATATAATCTTCTTCTAATAAAAAAATAATGTAAAATTAATACAATAAAAGAGAAAATTGTTGTACCTGGAAGATGGTGGTTAAATGACCTAGTGTCATTTAGTCCTTCTCCAGCAGGTATCGTACTGGCTGCGGCGCCCAATTTTGTCTGGTGATTAATTGCTCAGGGCAGTCAAACTTTATTGCTCTGGGATAGGAGCTCTGCTTGGGGTACTGTCTTGACCCAATTATCCTATTTGGTGGTCACTGTATTGATCAAGTGTATCTCTAGGTTCTCAAAATTGGTTCTTTTCTTTTAAGTGAATAAGAATGGGATCGCCGGTATTTAATAAAAAAAAAAAAATTATCTTATATATAAAATATTTTTTAATTTAATACGGAAATAAAAATAGAGTATATATATATAATTTTTTTTTATATTTTTATAAAATGATTATTTTTATATTTCGAAACCGTGACTTCAAAATCAATCTCTTTGGATTACTAATTTAAACTTCTCAAAATATTATATTTAAAGGATAAAATATAACATATATTTAAAATTATAATTTAGTGGGTAATGATTATAATTTTTCAAGAAAAATAATATTTAAAATTAAAATATTACTGGACAATTATTTCCCTTTTCGCTCTACTTCTAAGTGTGACTATAATAATTTTTATTTGTTGGGAAATTCTAATTTTGAGCCTTAATTTTTATAAGTTAAGGGTTTATTAAAATGATTTACAATGTCAAGAGGCAAATTACCCTCCAAATGATGGTTAAAAAATTGCCATGCAAGTGGGTTTACTTGGTCATATTTGCATTTGGGATCTTTGTGGGGGAAGTGCAATATATGCTAGGGCCATAGACTTCTCGGACAATTTTCTTTATAAAAAAATATTAGATTTTTTAATTAAAATTTTAATTTTAATTTAAAAAATTAAAAAAATTATATTATGAGAGTTCTCTTCTTAATTTTTTTTTATAAAAAATTTAATAACAATCAAATTAAATTAATCAAAATATAATTTTAAATATCGATTAATCAATGATAAAAGAATTATTTTGATACTTAAAAAGAATCTTTTTAATTTTCAAAGCCATCATCGTCGTGATCAAATGCCTCTCGAAGTCAAAGGAAAGTGGGTGCATGACACCAGCCATCCGTGAACCATTGTGCAGGTCATGATTAAAAATTAAATCATTTAATTTTTGACTCGTTTGGTCTGGTCCTACGACATTATCCAATTTGAAAAATTAGTAATGGAGTTCTAAAGGCTTGTTTGGAAAGTCTCTTATTATCTTTTTCTTTCCTTTTCCTAATGTTTGTTTGTTTTTAATTTTGTTTATAATATTTATCCACTGAAATAAAGAATAGATATGTATATATATAAATATTTATTTTTATCGATCAATATTAAAAATTTTAAAATATCATTTCAATACTTTTATATAATTTAACTTCTACTTTCTCAAACACCATTAATTTAAGGAAAGCATAAGTTATTATCTAATTTAATTTTTTTTATTTATAAATTTTAAATAATAAAGGAATTAATACATTTTCTCATTAAATCGACTCAGATTTATGACTTTGGCATCGGCATTGGTTCCGACTGATGTCATTTGCATTGATGGGTGGGATGGTGAAGAGACTGGTTGATGTTAGCCAAAATCGGATCAACATGGTGTTTTGATGGATCAGTGATGTGGCATGTCGTCGATGTTTTCTTTGTTGTGCTCTGTCATCGTCGGTTAAGCCGGAAGGTTCGAATGATTGTGACGGCAGGCAAGATTTTTCTTATAGGTTCGCCGGCTTTTGTCTGTCCCTCATTTTGAAATTTAAATTATTTTAAGTTTTAATTATATATTAATTTTTATATATATTTTTGTGCTCGGCTCCAAAATTATAATTCAATTATTCTGATTTGAATTAATTATCGAATTCGTTTTAAAGGGAATTTCTCGATTATTTTTATTTTTAAAATTTAAATTTAAATTTTAATTAAAAAATTTAGTACATTTTTTTATTAGCTCAACTGTACGAGTACTTTAATTTCTATGGTTTAGTCTGTTTCTTACATCAACTCTATGTTCTTTCTATTTTTAAAGCTTTACCTCTTTGGTAAAGGGGGTAAAAAAGCATAAATCATCTGTTGTGTTAAAAGAATGAATTGAATTGGTGAAAATTGTAGGAATCCCAAACAGGTTTTCGTAACTTGTGGTGTGGGTACAACGGTCGATTTGGTAGTATTTTCATTTGTCACGCCAGCGTAGGGTGCCCCCACATGTTTGGGCCACTGTTGTACGGCCTTTTGTTTCAAGACTCTGTATTTAATATGGCTTGCTTACCGAATCCATTGGCGGGGGGCCGGTGCCCAGAGGTCAAGTTGGCCAATGGATCAGTTTTCTTTTTCTCAATATTTGTTTCTCTTCGTCACATTATACTATTGTCATAAACCATTTTTTCTTGAAAGTGTAGCGAGAGATTCATATATATATATAATCTGAGTCGATAGGGAAAAAAAATGTGAGGGATAATTCAAATTTAAAAACAATTCTATGAAATAATTGCTATGTTGAGAAATATTTTTTATTCATTTGAGAGGTTGAGGAGGGATATAGGCTTAAATAGAAAAGCTAGATTTTGAATCATTTTTCAAAGTATTATGCATGAATAATAATAATAACAATAATAATTACTATTATTATTATTATTATTATTATTATCTATACTATTAAATAAAAGTAATATCTTATGAAGATTATAGGTAATGTTACATAACAAAATAGGTATATTTTTTATTTTTAAAAAAATTAAAAATTTAATTATCGATTTCTCAAGAGATATAATTAATAAAATTATTTGATATTATAATAATGAAGTTATTTAATGGTATAGACTAACATTTATTATATTTTAATATTATTGGGTATATATAATGCATTAAAATAATATAAAAGTATTTTTATTTTTATTTTTAATACTCTCCTCTTTTTCTTACTAATATCTAGCCATTCCTCTTAAATTTTATATTTACATAGAACTATGATGATTAAAATCTCTTTCTTCCACTTATGTGGTAGGAACAAAAAAAAATAGTGTTTTATGGAGGTTATAGAGAGTTCCACTCTGTAGCAGAAACAAAAAATTATTAATTGGTAAAAATCAATAGATAAAATTCAACTTTATACCACAACTAGATAAATCACTATTCTATCAAGTTTATAATATTATTTTATTTAATTTATATTATATGGTAGAGAGTTTCACCCGTTGTGTAAGTGCGGACATATGATCTAGTTATTATTATTTTAACATATAGTTTTGTTCAAATCAAAGTTGAACCGAAACAAATCAAAACCCAAACCAAAAACAATAATTATTTCAATCTTTTTTTCAAAGTCAAGGTTTCTTTATGGCTCATTTCTTTCAATTTCCCCTACGTCTCTAAAATCTCCATTCTCATCTCTCTTTCGAAATCTCTTGCTTGAAGACACATAATCATTAGAGAGAAATTGTTTAATGATCAAAAAAATTTACAGAAAAAGATTAAAAGTGATAGGAAGAGAAATTCAGGAAAGAATTTATTAAAAGTTTAGAGATTGAAGTTGAAATCTCAATCTTTGCTTGAGAACTTAAAGGTGATCGTCTATCTATTTTAGCTTCGATCTCCGATTTTAATGTCGATTTCTCCATTAATTTCTCTAAAATTCTTTAATCCCCAAAGGAAACCCTTTTTTTTTTACAATAGTTATAACGAGAATTTTTTAGAATTACAACTATGATTTTGGTTTTGATTTTTGTTTTTCCTTATCTGTAATTGGTTTCGTTTTATATCTGAGCAGTGATTTATCTAGTTAAAAATAGGGAGAAATGAAAAAAGAAATAGGAAAACAATAATAAAAACTTAGAGGGAATGGAATTGGTGATGATGACCAGACTCTGGCTATGCTGTTGGTGTTGGTGTTGTGGATAGAAGTGGATTACCGTGGACTTTGGATTGGAAAGACTGACGGTGCTTTTGCAATTCCCTTCATGATCATCAACTTCCAAACACACCAAAATAACAAAAGAGGAGCAAATACCCATCTATTAAATATCCAATCAATTCCTCTCCACCCGATACATAAAATATTTTTTAACTTAATATAAAAATAGAGAGGATTTGAACATATATGTATGCAGTCATTTTTTTATATTTTTATAAAAAGACTATTTTTATACGTTAAACCTGTGATTTCAAAATTAATAAAAAAATAATTCTACCAAGTCTCACCGGCTATCCTATCACTTCTCATACCTAAAAGAAAAAGAACACTATTCTCTCTCTCTCTCTGAGTAGCTCCATGTTTACCTCTTGGTCTCTCCCCCCGGGGGGGGAAGCAAATGTCAACAAAGATGTGCCAGTGCAAAAGTGCAATGCATGGTAAAATGGAGGAAAAAAGGGATATGCTTTTATGAATATTTAATGTTTCACTCAATGGCCAAACTTTTGAATTTTAGTTTTATTATTTCTGTTTTCTAGTTTTCATTTTCTTCGAGAGGAGAAGTTACCAATCATAGACTACTAGTTAGCAAAGGTTGAGCAATGAGCATGTGAGTAGTGGGGTTGGCTACAGAGCCCAGGGAGAAGACCTTGTGTGGAAGGTGAGAGAGAGAGACACACACCTTTCACCATTTTCAATCTCTATCTTTTTCCCCACCTTCTCTTTCCCTATCCTTTTTCTAACCATTGCTATTCCCCAAAAGGAGTCCCTTATTAGGGTTCCTTTTTGAGAGCCAAGCACATCTTCTGTACCCCTTTACTCTTCTGGGAATCCACTGTTTTATACTCAGGAACTCGATTCTTGGCTCGAGACTCTAATATTTTATTTAATTTCTAAATAATTTTTAACCGATGAATAGAACTTTTAGAAAGTACTTTTGCTACCCCAATTCACAAAAGTTTTGCTTCAAATACAAAAAAATAAAAAATAAAAAATAAAAAATAAAAAATTATGATTAATTAAATTACTGCGTAAAAGTTAACTCGGAAACTAGATATTAAAATCCTCTTGCGTAATAGAATTTTCGTAAAGAGGAACGGAGAAGTTAACGGCGATAAAAGTTCCGAGTCAGGGCAAAACAGTCTTTAAAATTTTAAGAGAAATTTTTATATAATTTTAAAAAGTATAATTTAAATATTATTTATCTCATAAAAAATTATATCATCTATTTATAAAATTATAATTTTAAATAAATATATAGCCTGCCCATGATATAAATTTTTGAATTTATTCCTACTTATCATCTAAACACTTTGACAAGATTTTAAAGGGTATGCTACGTAAACATAGGTAAATATAAAATACTTGTAAAAGAATTCAAAATTAAATACTAAGTAAATCCCACTAATGTCCACCCACCCCATCCCTTTTTTTATTTTTATTTTTATTAATCAATCGATATTCAGTTTATTTGAATAATTCTATTTGAATATTACGGGATTCAATTTATTAATCCACTTTTTAAATATCTATTTTTTACTTTTAAAATTTAAACTTAAAATTTTAATTAAAAAAAAAATCTAATAATATATCACTGAATTCACAAGGCATTCGTCTCGGCCTTTACCCTTCTATCTCATCATAATCCAACAAAAACAAAGACAAAAAAAAATTATGAAAATATTTTATTGAATAAATAAAAAAGAAAAATATAAAAGGGAGCAATTAGCACAATAATATCATTAAAATCTTGAGATGTCATTATCATTACCGATAATGTTTGGTTAGATTTAACGTTAATCAAGTATTGTCCGGTCCTCCTCCAAAGCAAAAGGCGAAAAAGCTAAACTCACACTCGATGAGACATCACCGGTATGAAGTCCAACAGCGCAGCACTTCAAAAAACCTCTCTCTTTCTCTCTCTCAAATCAAGCGGGAGCAGCTAAAAGCCCGCCACTCTAACCGCTTCTTTGCTCGCTCGCTCGCTCTCTCTCTCTCACTCTCTCTCTCTCTCTCTCTCTCCAGTCGAGCTATGGGTTGCGCAGCGTCGAAGTTGGACAACGAAGATACTGTGAGAAGATGCAAAGAACGACGCCGTTTAATGAAAGAAGTGGTGTACGCCCGCCACCACTTCGCCTCCGCTCACGCCGACTACTGCCGGTCTCTCCGCCTAACCGGTGTCGCCCTCTCCGACTTCGCCGCCGGTGAACCTCTCTCCGTCTCCGACCAAACCCCCGCCGTCTTCCTCCGCTCTATCTCCTCTGTCTCCTCCATTCCTCCTGCTCCATCGAAATCTCCTCAGCCTCCGTCGCCAGCACCGTCGTCTCTCCGGCCACCGGCTCCTCCTCCGCCGCATATTCCGTCGCCGTCGCCTACGATTACGAGCTCGAAAGTACCTCACATTCTCTCCGCCTCGTCTCTAGCTTCCAAAAAGCGAAGACAGCACAAGCTTCCTCACATTTTGAGCGAATCGAGTCCTTCGTCGTCTCCGAAATCGCACAATAACTTCAATTACTCTGCGAATTTTGCTCCGAAAGCTTATTCGACGTACTCGAATACTCCGTCGCAGGCTTCGTCGGCGTGGAATTGGGAGAATTTTTATCCTCCATCGCCTCCAGGTTCAGATTTCTTCGACAAGAAACGAAGCGATCAGAATTCGGTTCACTCGTCGAAGTACGATCGAAGAAGCGATTTCGAACACGACGATGAAGATGAAGAAGAAGAAGATGAAGAAGAAAGTACGGAAAGAGAAGAAGTACACTGTAGCGAGTGGGGAGATCACTACAGTACAACGAGTTCTGATTCTGAAGGAGAAGTGGATCGAGAAACTAGATCTGAAATCGATGCGAAGTCGAGTTTCAAATCGACGGTTAAAAACGAAGAAGAAGAGGAGGAAGGAGAGAAGATTTCTCAAATGTATAAAGCGAATAGTTTTGTGAACAAATCTGAGAAATCGGACGATGCAGGATCGTCTATTGGAGGAACGACAGAGATTTCAGATCTAAAACTTGTTGTTAGGCACAAGGATTTGGCGGAGATTGTTTCCGCCATCAGAGAGTACTTCGACAAAGCTGCGAAGGCCGGAGAGCAAGTTTCGGAGATGCTCGAGACCGGTCGAGCTCAGCTCGATCGCAGTTTCAGAAAATTGAAGAGTGAGTTCTACTTCTTTTTGGTTTTGATTTTAAATTTGAATTTGCGATTGAAGTTTAATTTTTATTGTGTTTTATGCAGAGACCGTGTATCATTCAAGTAGTGTGTTGAGTAATTTGAGCTCAAGCTGGACATCAAAGCCACCGTTGGCCGTTAAGTACAGGCTTGATGCAGCTGCATTGGAAGAACCAGGCGGTCCCAAGAGTCTTTGCTCCACTTTGGAGAGGCTTTTAGCTTGGGAGAAGAAGCTTTATGAGGAAGTCAAGGTAATTCATTTCCCCTAATTTTAGGTTTATTCATCATAATGTGTAAGTCGTGTAATTCGAATTTTTTTGGGTCAATTAGTTCAGTTAATGAAGTTGGACTCTATGATGCTAGAGACGTGTGTTCGAATTATGGCTTAAACAACGTTTGCATAAATGATATGGGTTCCACTTTTGAAGGCGTAAAGCCGAGGTGAAGATGCCAAAATTCTCTTAAGTAAAGCTTGGAAAGGAATTTGGGTGATTTATTTAGAAAGTTTAGATGGGAATATTTCTAATTTGCTTTCCAATGGATTTTTCTGTAAAATTGGTATCAGAGTTATATATATTAGGTTGAATGCTGAAATGTAGATCAACTTTTGAGATGATGGAATAAAATGGAAAGAATATCCTTTGATGCTAATTGCGTAGGTTTACCGCGATGACGGGGCAGTGCTAGTGCTTTTCCTTTTTCCTCTTTTTATTCACTACGTTGGGTCCTGTTATTGCTAGTATTGATGGAAATGTTCGTGTTGGGTAATTGAAAGACACGTCAATTACCTTTCTGATTGTAATGTTTGGGTATTGTACTGATTTGAAAAGTTATATTGACCCAACAATTGTATCTTTTGGTGGAGATAGGCCATTGTTGAAGCTAAAATACCTCATATTACTGGTCTCTGATGTCTGCCATATACAAAATGTAATGTGAAGATAGCATAAAGTCATGTGAAGAACAAGAATGTAATGGTCATGTGCCAGTCACTGGATCTTTTTATATTTTAAGTTCTTTGCGACTAACTAATTTAATCATTCAAAATTGTAGCTACTTCTAGATCTGTAAGCAAAAGCATCCATGATAATGATTTTCCTTGATTATAATATCTGCTCATGACTGAGATACCAAACAGAGTATCTAAACTGGCAAGGACAACAAATTATTTATGTAAATCTTTTGCTGAAATTTGCATATGAATCTACCAATTCATCTTGTTTATTTTGCCTGACCTTTCAAATTCGCAGGAGGCACTGAAATTCATAATTAGTGATTACTCCTTTTTATTTACGGGGCAACAGGATAGCAGCTGCCCCAATTGAAATATTTCTTTTCATGCAAATTTCTAAGATCTCTTGAATCTCATTAGCAGGGTTGGGGGCGATTTGGAATGAATGTATGACTACTATATTGCATGTGTATCCTTGCCTTTCCCATGCAATTATTGAATTGTTTTCTTAAAAAGAAATTATAATTCAGGAATATATGTGAATTTTCTGATAATGGATCTTTTTCTGCTCCACCTCATGGTGCTGACAGCTGACCTTGTTGCCTGTCTTGTAATTGCTAGGGTTTTCATTGTCTTTGGCGTTGGGTAGCTATGCTGTCCATGCCTTGCTGTTTCAACTTTGACATACTTCACTCATGAAAGTCCTGTTCTAGTTGATTTTTTCTGAAACCTATTATTACTTTGTATTAGGTGACGGTTGGTTTATGAGGAGTTATGCTTGCCCTTCATATTGATGAAGCTTTTGTTTCCCATTGAATTTTATTGGGTTGCAGGCTAGAGAAGGTGTGAAGATAGAGCATGAAAAGAAGTTGTCTACATTGCAGAGTCAGGAGTATCGCGGGGACGATGAAGCCAAGTTGGACAAGACTAAGGCTTCTATAAAAAGGCTGCAGTCCCTGATTATTGTTACATCTCAGGCGGTGTCTGCGACATCCTCGTCCATCATTGGCCTTAGAGATAGTGATCTTGTCCCCCAGCTTGTTGGACTGTGTCATGGGTAAGCAACTAAGCTTTGTTTGATCTAAATTTATATCATTGTCATTTCTTTTTCTTTTCTATTTTTTTTTTCTTTTTCAAAATAACTAAGTTAGCATAGTTAAAGACTAGCCTGCAAAGCTTCATATTATAACCTTGCAAAGCCTAGAAACTCTAATTATGGTTTAATTGGTCAAGTGGTGTTCAGCCTTGGAGATAACAATGCTGGTTATTTAAGATGCATGCCAAAAGCCTCTGAAAACAGTCTGAGCAATCTGAATGGGCTGAGAAGTTGCTGATTCCATGCAATTTGTTGCAGAATTTTCAGACTATGGTACTTGCCAGCATAGGGATTTTTATTTATGAATTCCTCAATGACTCTTGTTGAGAATTTTGTGCTCCTAACATGTAAAGGATGTGGTATCCCGTCTTTTCATTGAGAGAAGGTATCATACGAAATTCAGTTCCTGGAGAACATATTTCTTGGATGATAATATTTATTGCTAATCATCCATTTTAAATGTAACGCTAGCAAAGCTAGCATTGGTTAGAGTGAATGGGAATTATGATGTGAAGAAATTCTAAGTCATTCATATGTAGAGATCAGAGTATTTGATGAACCATTCGGCAAGCATTCCGAAATTTGGTGGAAATTGACAAAATATTTGTGAACTTATTTAGGCTGTGGCAATGAGGTTTTTGGTTTTGGTTGCTTTCTCTGCATTCCATTTGCATTCTGACTGTTGTAAATGTTAGTGATGGGCAAACTGTTGCTTTACATATTGCATTCTGGCTGGGATCTAATTCCTCTAGAAAAAAGTTGCACTGGCTTGAGAAAGCGACCAAGCTTATTGGACTTTGCATTGGCAAATGCCATCCTATCATTTGAACCAAGACTTATTTTATTATTTGAATAATATGTAATTGCATACAGGTTAATGTACATGTGGAGTTCAATGAATCAATCCCACGAAATTCAGAATCATATTGTGCAGCAAGTCCGCGGCCTTGTGAATCGAGCAGCCAAAGGTGATTTAACCTCTGATATGCACCGGCAGGTAACACGTGACTTGGAATCTGCGGTCTCTGCATGGCATTCTAGTTTCTACCGCTTGATAAAGTACCAAAGGGACTTCATTCGTTCACTCCATGGATGGCTTAAACTCACTCTTCACCCCGTCAACAATGAAATAATCAACAGCAATAAAGAGCCATCCAGTGTACTTGCTTTCTGTGATGAGTGGAAGCTTGCACTGGACCGACTCCCTGACACGGTCGCTTCCGAATCTATCAAAAGCTTTGTCAATGTGGTTCATGCAATATCAGTTAAACAATCTGAGGAGCTCAAGATCAAGAAACGCACCGAAACAGTATCAAAGGAGCTCGAGAGGAAAGCTTCATCACTTAGGAATATTGAAAAGAAGTACTATCATTCTTACTCTATGGTTGGTATTGGGCTTCCGGATGGTGGTGCAGATAATGGGCATGCATTGGATGCACGCGACCCACTTGCAGAGAAGAAGTCTGAGCTTGCAGCTTGCCAAAGGAAAGTGGAAGATGAGATGATGAGGCATTCAAAGGCAGTGGAGGTCACTAGAGCAATGACTTTGAATCATATACAAACAGGTCTGCCTGGGGTTTTCCAAGCAATGACCAGTTTTTCCGGTTTATTCACCGAGTCACTTGAAGGGGTATGTACCCGTTCCTACTCCATCAATTAGGTCAAAATTACCAAAAAAATATATATCTATAAATTTATATATATATATATATATATATCCTTTTTTGCATCCTTGAGTTTAGTGGAAATTACCAAGAGCTGGGAATTCCGAGTGTTGAGCTCGTTTATTTTTCCCTTCTGTTTTTTAACATGTAGATAAGTTGAATTTTTACTATTTTACGAACCTTTTCTTTTCCTTTTTTTTTTTTTGGGGGGGGGGGGGGGGAGGTAAAATGAGGGGAGAGTCCTTTCTGTACATGGAAATTTGCTTAGATTGTTGTATTTGATGTTCAGTTTTTTTCATCAAGAGAATAAAAATTATCCATCTCTGTGTTCTCTGTTTCTTTCCTTCAAGGAGCTTGTATTGTACTGTACCAGCCTCTAGAGAAAGAGAGTATTGCCTTTCATCCTTTTTCAAGTTTTCTGTTTCGAGGCTTCCGTATGTCACGTTCTATCACTACAGTACATGTGAGAGAGAGAGAGAGAGTTGGCTTCTATTCGTTTTCTGTTTCCAGGCCTCAAGGTCATGTTCTATTACGACAGTACATGGCTTCTGCTTCAATTTAGGAGGTAACTGTCCCTTTTTCTCTTACCAGAAGAAAAATGTTTTTGTAGTGACGTCATCTGTCGGCTTGCTTGGCGTTGTGTTCGCAGTTGGCACTGGTTAGTATGATTGTATGTTCGGCCAGTCGTGGTGATGAAGGATAAGAATGGACCTGATTTTTTATTTGTGTTATCATTGTCCTTGGACCCAGGCCGACCTGCGCTTTGATTTCTGATAAGAATGTTTTTCTAAGATTTTGTATGAATGGTTGTGTTGGAGGTGCACACGGATTTTTATTTTTATTTATTTTTTATTTGAATGGCTGGTTACAGAAACTGTGTTTAAGATTTGTAAAAGATCATTGAACGGTATTTTGATAGGAAGATTTTGATACTCAAGTTAGAAAGAACGGTTTTTACTAGGAAAAAAACAAATCGAGAGCAAGAGAGTGAGATAGAGAGTTGGTCTTTCCGTGATTTGTGTGTTAAGTATATGGATTTTAGAGAGCATATTTGGGTTTCGGTGTATCGAAAGCTTATATGCAAGGGCGTCGCGAGAGCTATGTGTATCTAGTGTATTACAATCCTAGTTTCCTTATCTGGGAGTTCGAAAATCTCGAGATCTTATTTAGGAGTTACGATCCGTGTCGAAATAAGAGTCAGAAGGTCAATGTGAAGTTTAATCGAATATCACTTTTAGTTAGTATGATCGATTCTTTAAGGAATGTTTGCTCATCGGCTAAGGAGAAAGGGATATTGGTTAGAGTTAGCCGAACATTTTTATAGGTCAGTTGGATTACCCTTATTGGGAGTATGCTGAACGGTCAATTAGGATAATGTCGATGGCATTTTCTTTTTGTATCGAGCCGTGTTCACTTTTTGGGGAGATTGATCATAGTGTATCAATATGTCTGGTGCCTCTTTGAATCATGGGTCTTTATAGGATTGAATATTTTTCATATTGGAACTTTTGAACAGTCCCATCAGATCGGAAAAACAAAATCCTACATGATATCTATGTTTACCTGGTGCTCGTCGTGACACGGGACCTAACAATGTCGTAACACAATGCAGTTTGGTCATTTTGGCCCTCCTTGAGGCAAATGCAAAAAGGTCTCTGATGACCCATCAGCGATGTGGTTGCTCAAATGGATTAGAAATCAACTCTATAACCCTAAGGTCATAGGTCCAATACTCGTTCAAGGAAATTGTTTGTGAAAGTATACCCCAATTACTCGAGTCATAGGGTATACCCCAATTGCTCCGGTGGAAGAGATTCTCATGGTTACAGGGGGGGTTGGCAACAACTAGCCCCCTATCTTCCTTTTACTGAGGAAAAAAAATAAAAAGAGGCTTCCATTGGTTCAAGAAATGGAACGAAAGGAAGGAGAAGCATCCTAGACAACTTAAAATGCACAAGGCGACCATGCATATAATCATCCTTTAACATGCGCACGCTTTGAATTGGTTGTTTGGCACAAAGCCCTCAAATCCATTAACAATGTTCGGTTGTTCTTTTCTCTTGGCCAATGAAAATAGTTTTAAGGGCAATGGTACTAAATTATGACAATTTGGGCAAACAAATCCACTGATTGATTCTCCCTCACGATTTATACACAAGGACTCGGTAAGAGGGCATTCGAAGGTAAAGAAAGAAAACAAAAATTCTGCTGGCAATTGATTCAACTCGCGGCTCAATCAAAATCCCTAACATTGTTCGTGTGCATATCATGGATTTCAAAATTATCGTTAAAAATTCAATTTCATTTCAAGCCAAGATCCTACAAGGTAAAGTTCATCATCGAACAGGAAGTGGGATTCTCTCATATGAAATAAGCAGAGAGCAGTGCAATGGAAGTTGATCAAAGGTACTGCTACAATGTCGGCAGTATTCCTCTTTGTCCATAACTAAAAGAACTCAAAGTCTAGATATTTACCACCAGACTTCATTTCTGTCCCTACCATCCTTTTACTGGCACTCCCAACACTAACCGGATCTACAGTACCAAACTTCCCTGGAAGCTCAGCCTCAACTGGTCTTGGCACCTCTGGTGGAGTGCTGCATCTTATCAGAGCCCAATTTACACCTTCAAAGAACGGATGCTGCTTGATCTCTGTTGCACCTCTCTTTACACCTAACCGGTGTTGTGGTTCCTTTACTAGCAAACCCCGGATCAGATCCCGGCTTGCATAACTAGTTGCTGGTGAGTCCGGGAATCGGAGCTGCTGTCCGACCACGTTGAACAATGTGGCACGATTGCCTGAGCCTTTGAATGGGGTCTTACCATACAAGAGTTCATGCAGGAAAATCCCAAATGTCCACCAGTCTACTGCACTGCCATGGCCTTCTCCCTTGATAATTTCAGGGGCCAAGTATTCATGGGTTCCAACAAAGGACATAGATCGAGCTGCAGTGGGTTCAGCAACAAGTTCTGGAAGTGTACTAGATGGTATCCCTGGCTCAGCTCTAGGTCTTCGATTGGTCTTTTTCTTACTCTTTTGAGGAAAAAATCGCGGTATAAAACATGCTGGCTGGATGCACACAGAGGAAGGCTCAATGCAGGCAGGTTGAACACAGAATGCACCCCCAGCTGCCCGTCTGGGATCAGAATCAAAAGTGGAGGTTTTGATCAATGTCGGTGAAACTGCACACCGCAAGGAAAGGTCAAAGTCTGAGAGCATTATGTGGCCATCATCTCGGACCAGTACATTTTCTGGTTTTAAGTCTCTGTAGACAACTCCAAGCATATGGAGATACTCGAGGGCTAACAATACCTCTGCAGCATAAAACCTGCTAGCAAGAAAGAACCGTATAGCTGTTGAACATCTGAGGATGCCGGTGAAGGGGGGGGGGGGAAGAACAACGGGAGTAACTCAGGACCGCAGCAAGATTTAAAAAAAAAATGGCAACTGACTTCTTCAGGATATATTATCAAAGCGTCCAATCACAAGCAAAATGGCATGTATCTACGTCACCGGTAAAGCAAGCAGTGATCAAATTTTAACATTTATGGAAACATTGAACATCTCCTGTGCTTTAACTGCAGTTCAACCATTATATTTTAGCTGCTTGAAATGTTTGGCACTATACTGCGGCTAAGGTTTTCCATCAAGCATTCATTTTAGCAGCAACTCCTTTCTTTTATATTGGTCTCAAATGTCTGAACCCAAAACTTGGGATTAAGGCTCAATTTTTTGTTGTTGGCGTCATATTCATTTTATCAGCAAAGCCCCATTCAAGAATGAAGTTTCGAGCTCTTGAATTTGAATCAGAAACAGAAAGAAATCCAGGCATCCTCGAGCAAAACTTTGACACAGATGGGATGCTAGTAGTATGAACATAATTTGCCATCATATGATATTGAACAATATGCTATAAGATGCATAAACTTAGTCAGATCGGGGAAGAAATAACCTAAAAGATGCTTGAAGTAGTATAAATGACAAAGAAGACAATGTAAAGCTCTATTTCTTTTTAAGTGGTTGGTGTAGTAAGGTGCAAAGCAAATCTTTAGACACTAAGAGCTAGCAATGAAGTACACTGTTTTGCTTTCATTAACTGGAAGAAAGATCAGGAAAAGGGCAGCAGGGCTGAATATTTATGATTTTTATTTTCAAATATTGAATTTCGGAGTTTAATGCATTCTAGAGGAAACAAACAACTTTTTATGGGTTGGCTAGACATTAGGTCTACGAGGCATTTGCCACGTGAAGCCTTGTCCAAGAAATACTATATGAGTAAAACTTTCCCAAGAAAGAAAAAATAAACAAATTTGATAAACCATACCTTGCTGCATATTCAGAGAAATGTTTCCCAGGTTGTCGTTGCCTAAGAGTGTGAAGATCACCTCCTGGACAATACTCCATAACCAAACATGAGAATCTATCTGTCTCAAAGTGTGTATATAGAGTTGGTAGAAATGGATGATCAAGCAACTGCAAAATCTCTCTTTCTGTCTGAGCCCTAGTCAACTTTTTCCTGGTTGCGAGTGAAGCCTTGTCCATCACTTTCATTGCAAAGTAACACCTAGTCCCACTAAGCTCCGAAAGATAAACACTTCCTATATCACCACAGCCAAGCCTTTTAAGTAACCTAAAATGGCTCATGCCCAATATTCCATCCCGTGCTCTGATCGCAAGAATGGCCTTCCATCTTGGATCATTTCCTTTATGAGGCTTATTAGCACTCCCAGTAATATTACTCCAATTGCTGTCATCACTTAGGCCACTGCTATCACTCGCTCTACTCATGCTAGTTTTTGCACTCTCAAGTGAATCCCCTCGAATGCTCCCTTTTGTACTCTCACAGTTCCTCTCCATGCTAAGCATTCCATCACTAGTGATGCCATCACTCCTATATGTACTGGTGCAGCTATTAACAATGCTCATAGCTGTGACAACACCAGTACTATCGATGCTGCTGTGAGGACTGACATTGCCACTCGGAGGCAAAGAAGCATCCCAAACACATTCCTTCTCAGAATCAGGGGGACCGAGAGTATTTTCAGTATTTTGTGATGCACGTGGAATAGAAAATGGAGAAGACAATGCACCAATATCATTAGGTTCTTCCACCAAGCTTTCAGCAGGTGAAGGAACAGCTGGTTTTGGCTTAACACCTGGAACTTGTATTGATAGATCTTCGATAAAAGGACCTTTCACTGATAAACTCTTCATCAAGCATCCACCATCAGATTTGTTCTGGGTAATAGGTACATAAACTGTTCTCATCAAATCCATATCAATGGGCTCCGCAGGATGACTTGCCCCAGAGAAAGAACTAGGCCCACCTTCTTCAAATGAATCACCACTACCTTTAAATGCAACAACTGCATGCATAATTTCCTCATGCTCCGGAATAGAATGTTTTCCTTGCCAAGTTTCTACAGGAGAGTTTGAACCGTGAGACTCTCGACCCTCAGATCGACCCACATCTCTCAAAAAGGTTGCTCTAGCATTTGATATGTGACTTATGAGAGGCCGTGAACCAGGAATTCCCTTTGATTCCAGAATCCTTTCCATGTCTGACAGTTATATATCATGACAAGAACTCTTCAATAAAGAAAGAACACTCTGCAATTAACATATCGGTTTCATTAGAGCTACTCCAAATAGTTGAATCGTATATTTTAAAAATGAACCAATTTTGTCCAATCAGATTCATTCAAGATGAATGGATACTGACACCCAGATAGGAGTTCAACTTGGATTATCGAGAAAACATGCGAGAATCTAGAAACTTAATAATTTGCAAAAGAAAAGACCAATCAAAAAAGAAATGAAAATGGTTGAACAGACTAAAGAATAACTCAATTTTCAGCTAGTATTTCAACTAATCATAAAAGACCCGGAACAAATAAGAAAAAGAAAAAGAAAAAAACCAACGGTGGGTATGTGGGTAGGAGAAGAAGTGCTCAATTAATCAGAGAGAGAGAAAGAGAGGGAGAGAGAGAGAGAGAGAGGGAGGGAGGGAGGGATCCAATCTAAGCTCGTTGAATAATAATCGCAGGTTGAAGAACATTATAACCCCAATTTTCAATATGTTAGAGCAAATTCAGCAACTGGCTTAGCAACTATAGCAATAATGTTTGGAGACAGAAAGTAAATCCAACCCATGAAAAAGCAGGGGGAAAAAAAAGCAACACAAAATTCGAAAAAGACAGCAGCACATAGTTGAACATTTTCTACTTTTATTTTACAGAAATAAAAAAAAAAAAACAATGAACATATAAATCCTTCCATTGCAGGCAAAAATAAGCTTCAATACACACAGTGAGAAAGCAAAGAATCTAAGCAGTAATTTCTACTCCCTAATCTATGTTTCCCAGAAAGCAAAAGAAAATTAAAAATAAAATAAATAAAAGTAATAACAGTAGAGACTAAGAAGAGATTCAAATACGTACAGGGATGTGATGAATCAAAGCGAAGCGATCTAGGGTTTCCTTTTCTTTTTTTCAAATTGTGAGTACGCGCTCCTACATCTCCGTCTCCGCCATTGTCCCTTCAATCAAACCCTCTCCCCTTCGCAGCTTTCTCTCTCTATGGAGACTCGAGCAATGATTTCTTCTTACTCTCTCTCTCTCTCTCTCTACAGAGAAACAGTGAAGTAAAAGGCTGTCTGTTTGCTATTATGCGCGATCTAGTGATCGGACATTGGATTTCTCTCGCTTTCCCTGTCTCTCTGTGCAGCTCGAGAATGAGAGAGAGAGAGACTGAGCTCTGCTCTCTGGTAGTTTCCTTTTCCTCTCTCTAATCTCTCTCTCTCTCTTCTGCAACTAAAGGTGGTTATCTGTTGGTGTTGATACTTAAACGCCTTGCTTTTGCTTTTCGGCCTTTTTTTTTTTTGCTTAATATAAATATATACACACACACACACACACATATATATATATATATATATATATTTTTTTTTTCCTTTCTCCTCTCCGTTGAGACAACTTTTGTTGAATGCAGACGGCATGGTCCAACGCCACACCCTATGGCTGAGGTGCCTTTCAGTGAAAAGGCTGAGCTCACCGCCACCCCCAAAAATTTGTATATGACAACTTAATCTACTTAATCAATATATTACGAATACCATAGATCGTATAAAAAAATAATTATATAAATAAATATATAATATAAAATAAAATATAATGAGTAAAATCGATTTTACTAAATGAAATAAAAATTTAGTTATTGTTATACCATAGACTATACCGAGCGAAGTGAAAAAAATTAAATATAGGATAATATCTGAATTTTATATGAATAAAATAAATATTTGTTTCTACTTATAATTTTAGAAGATAATTTTTAAAAGGAGAACAATATTCAGGATTATAATTATTAAAATTATTTTTCTCAAAATTCTATGGGGGCACTTGTTCCCTTCCCCCCCGCCACCCTCGGCGCCTCGGCGATTTTTTTTTTTTTTTTTTCCTTCTTGCTATTTGTTATGGTAGGGTAGAGAAGTTTAATCATGAACAGTTGAATTTATGATGAATTTGTGTAAATAATGTTATGTATGAATCAGATGTAAGATCATAAATTTAGGTATAGATTTATCTCATTTTGTACTATCCACACTATTTAAATCCATAATTTTTATTTTTATTTTTACGTAAGAGTCTTGAAAAATCATAAAAAAAATATTTACTAAAGATCATTTCAATGAAATTATCTACTCTGGATAAAGAGAGTATTTATTGTTGAATAAGGGAATTGAAAATAAAATTAAACCAAAATATGCTAAATTTGAGATTTTGAGGGTTTTCTTTTCCTATTTTCTTTTTATTTCTTTGTGCAGCGCAGGGTTCTGCGGGTTGGGGCCCACCCGAATATTTTTTACAATCCTTTGGGTGGTCGGGGCATGGGACCCACGTCTGTGCCCTCTTTGCACTACACATCTTTTCAGGGCCAAGAAGAGACGCTAAGGTGCGCCTGCTTGATTCGGGTCGGGTCTTCTTCTTATGACAAATATGATTCATACATTCTTCGGAGCGTGTACGGCACGCTTTTCTTAAACCCAAGAAAATCACTACTATATTTTTTATTTATTTATTTGAATAATATATTTTGAACTAAAATTTTTTTATGATTGTTTAAAAATATTATAAATAAAATAAAAATAAATAGAGAAAAAAATTAATGAAGTTAAAAATTTTAAAATAAGGGCAAGTTTTACTCCCAAGTGAATAATATAAACCCATTAATGTCCAAGCTTTCATGAAAAAACTAAGAGAAGTTGGTTCAAATAGTAAATTAAAAAAAAAAAGAAATATTTTTATGAGAGTCATAATTTTGCTTTGTTATGATTATATTGATATACTTTACTTTCGGAGGATTTTGATATTCCTTTTTAATAAAATCCTCTTGTAACCCGAAAAGGAAAATTGTATTAAGAATATTTTATTAATTTTATTAGAATTCGTGTGATAGAAAAAAATTGAATGGTAAACCAAGTACGAGATAAAAAAAAAAAAAAAAGAAAAATTCAAATATTATATCTCATGTGCATATTTTTCTTGGGTGGAACGGCCGCGAGGCCAATGAATGCGTGCGTTTGGAACCAAGCTTGCGTCATTTTCCCACAAGTCCATTTCAATACGGGCGAAGTCATTGTCGCTGGGGACACATCCAAATGACCAAACTACCCTTAATGCAGAAAAGGACGTGTGAGCGTGCACGTTCTATCGGTGTCTCAAACCCCAGTCAAAACGACAAAGTTTTAGTGTTTAGCGTTTGGCGCTTTAGACTGAGAGAGAGAGAGGGAGAGAGAGATTTACAACATGCATGGCACGGCGTGGTGAGGCGCAGACTCTGGCCAAGTAAATTGTCCTGGTGGTCATGAGTGTGTAGCCATATCAAGACAATGTTTGGCTTCTTCATATAAAATGTCTTTGTCCATCATCAATAGTGTAAGTTCTATCCATTCCCGTGCAAATTTTCGGTCTCTACTCGAACATCAACTCCAGTCTCTACGTGGAAATACCATCCACAATAAGTGGTCCGAGCTCGAGTATAATTAAATAAACTATTGAAATAAATCTTACTATTGTAAAATTAAAAATTTATATTGCACAGACCAAGCACAACATGCAAGGAGAAAACATGTTGTTGTCAAACTCTAAGATTTTAATGATAACAAAATCTTGCATGTGTTATTAACAAATTTATCAAGTGTACAAATATTTAGAATATGTAATGCAATCTTATATATATAAATTTATACAATTGATTAGAGAATACTAACATAGAAACATGGTAGAAGTAGTATGTTTGGGTAGAAGTAATAGAGTTTTAGATAAGTTTCGAACTGTTGTAATTTTCAAGGTCTCGCTTAGCATGTTAAGTACATGTTGGGAGCTGTATTTAACCATGAAACATATCCTAATGTGTGATTCAAATTCAAAGTTAGATCAGATATTTACTGGAGGTAAAATCAAGTTCAGAATTTGACTTCAACATTCTTTAAAAGTCAGGCAGGTTTTTAGGAGATCTTCGATCACACATATCTTCTCCATCTCCTAAGTTTTTTGAATTTTGATTTCTCCATATTCTAATGCTATTGTTGGACATTAATTCAAAAAAGTTACAGCAGTAAAATTTTGTTTTACAACCTCAGAACAGAATGCTGAAATCGAGGATCTGAAAACAGTCAAGTACTGGTTCTAAAGTGCTTTTGGGAGGATGATTTCAACTCGATAGAGCAAAAGTTCAAGTGAAACTCGAAGTTGATTTTAGAAAGCAATGTTCAGACTTTTTTGAAAAGTTTTTACAAACTTCAATTGAGATTTTAATTGAGAGAAAACAGACCCCACAAATATCTAGTCGATTCAGTTCTGTATTTTCTGATTTTGTATTTGTATAATCTCACAAGTGTAAGGGGAATGTCGGGAACATTCTCTTGGGTTGATAGGCTAAGTGTGAGAGAGTTAGGTTTGGGTAGGTGTTGGACTAAGACATCTTCAAGGAAGAAGGTGCAGATTGTCAATATTGAAACCATATACATGTGTCTATAACTCTCTTTGTTCATAGTGGAAACTAACTACTGTTGGACCCTAGCTTGCAGAACTGGACGGATAGACATAAATATAATACCGAACCACTAAAAATCGGACTTGATCTCTCTATTCTTTCTCTTTATTTTTGCATTTACATATGCATATTGCATGTTATTTGGTCATAACATTTGAAAGTGATTTTAGTAGAGAAAAATCATTGAGTGAAGCCAAATCAATTCAACGCTCCTCTTGGTTTCATTGGGACCAACAAATATAAGTTATGTTATCCTACTATTTTATTTTAACTAACGTACTGTGGCTATAGTGATCACAAAATGTTAAGTTTATGTTTTGAAAATAGAAAACATACATCAGGTGAGTCAATCTTTAAATTGAACTCTCAAACAGTTTAAAACGAATTAATCAGATTTTCGGATAATTTACCAAATTTATCAAATGCAAAGATAAATGATCAATTATGAAATTATAGGAAAGACAATTTAAAATCTCGTCAAACCTGAAGGGAGTTATTTGTAATTATCTCAATTTTATATAATCGATCTTGACTCATATGCTCAAATAGAATGTTAGTTGAGTTAGTTAAGTTACTTGTCTATTTACAATTTTTTTAAGGTAAAAGGAGTTGAGGTTGAACTTGACGTGTGACCTGGTTGTGGCCTAGTCCAATGTAATTTTACAAATGAAAAATCAATTTTGATTCACAAAGCCAAATAAGAGAGTTTTCTTACTCTTATTCTCTCTTTACTGATTCGATCCTACTCGATTATATCTCGATATACAAAAAAAAGGGCCAAACAAAAGAGTGGAACAAAAGTCCCTAGAGCAAAAAATGCCAAATCACATCCTAATAATTATTTGAGAGTAGTGTAATCAGAATCAGAATCAAAATCAAAATCAGAATCAAATAAATTAAGAATTATTAAATTGATTAAATTTTAAATGACTGTTTGTATAAATGAAAATTTATAATTTTTTTTTAAATTGAGTAATATTGAATTATTCGAAATATAATTTAGATTAAGTACAAAAGATTTTATAACATGCTAGTTAAACTATAATTAAATCTGTTTGATCTTATTTTTTTAAACATTATTCATGGTTTGAATATAAAATACGACTATTATGAGTTTCACTTGGATATCGGTGTCGTTTGCATTCGAGTTAGACCGGGGGGATTAAAGTCATTCCAAGTTTTGCCATCAACATCAAAGATAGGAAATCCTCTCACTATCAAGAATATAGAAGTGGAATAATGACAATAAAACTTAAATATTCAAATAATTAAATTGTAACACTCCATAATTGGAATAATTTAATGCTTACAATGCCAAAAAATTGGAATTGTTTTTAACTTATAAGTTCCAACCACACCACACTACATACATGCATACATACATACATACATACATACATACATATATATATATATATATATATATATTAAACCAATCAATGTAGTTCAGTAGTTAGATACTGATATAATTTAAATAAAATCTCAAATTTAATTTTTATGTATAATAAAAATGAGTTTCGAGAGAATTTTATTTTTTAAGGGGTTTAACTCGACTCGAAACGGATTTAGTCAGATTCAATATAATTATCGAAGATCATGATTTACATCAAAAAATATATACATGCATGTGTATATATATATATATATGTATGTATGTATATATATCTATACGTGTGTGTATGCAGAATTATATCCATATATTGTTGGCACTGCACTCGAGGCCTCCAAAAATGGGGCCATTTTGAGCAGTAGTGTTGACCAAAATTAAATACTCACCATATAATTTTGCATGGTCAAAATAATTGAAGCTGAAAAGAGAGGTACAGTAAGACGACAATTTTTTTACCCAAAAAGAAAAAGGGGGAAAAAAAGTTCTGACGTGGCAACAGGGAGGATGGACGACGTGTATGATGATTAGATAACTTTTATGGTAACAGCTAAAATCAAAGGGAGCAAGTTGGGTTTTTGGGCATGTGAAAGACTCAAATCCCATGAAAGGTATGGATAGAGATAATGATTAAAATGATTAGATCAAATATTTTACCATTGCCCATCCCACATTTCCAAAAAGAAGTGGATTTTGGTTCAAAACTTTGCTTTTTGAAAAGGGAGGGGTGGGGATTAAACATTAGTTTGAAAATGTGGTGTGTCTTGGAATTAGGAGAAGTGTTTCATTCAATGTGGGCTCCTTCGTGATTCCTTTCTCATATTTTTTTTTTTAATATTCGATTTACTATCTAATATTTATAGTTTTGCTTTCGGTAATTTAGACCGATTTATTATCGAATCTTTATTTAAAGGAGACCCTCTTAATATTATTTTTATCATTATCAAGATTAGAATTCGATCATTTGATGTAAAATTTTAATACCCTTCTGAACTACTAGACCAATGAAATGTTGATCCTTTCTCACTTTGTAGCTCTCTGAGGCCAAGATAGCTGTACAAATGAATGGAAAACCAACTTCATAACCACAAGGCTAGGAATTTGAAACTTTATTGGAAAAAATGGTTTTATAAAAATGCACGTCAAGAAATGCATACTGCGATTTTTGGGTATTTTGGTGGGGTTGTGACGATGGGTTTATCTCAAAAATTATAATTATAGTTGTAACTTGAAAATTTATCAATAGAAGAAAACTCTTAAATTCACGTACTAAGAAAATAGCAACATTAGTCGCCACTCACTTCCCCTTTCCGTGGACGTATGAGAGAGAGAGAGAGAGTCTTACTTCTCCAGTTGAGGGCCAAGTTGATCTATGAAGCCCAACTCATGGGCTGTCAAATAATATACCTCCCAAGTCCATAGAGATAAGCTCAATATAGGCCGGTTTCTCTTGTGAACCATTCATAAGTAAAAGTTTTATTGGTTTAATAGAAAAAAAATATTAAATCTTTTAATTAAAATTTAAATTCAAATATTAAGAATAAAAATAATTATGTTAAATAATCATCTCATAAAGAAAAGATCAAATAACAATTCAGAGCAAATTAGTCAGAGGATCATTTTTGATACAAGATGGTTTGGTACCAAATAAAGGGTAAAAGTTTCATGCAGGTTGGAGTGGACAGCACAGCAGAGTTCAATACACTCGCACACATTAAGTCCATCGAGTCCAGGTCATTCGCTAAACCAACATCATTCGAGTTTAATACCAAAAACTCCTAGAATATGTTCAAGATTCATACCAATTTAGTTGGCTGTGATGCAACAACTAGCCCATCCTTTGGGCAGGCTTAGGTTCACATTTTTTTTTTTTTGGGGGGGGGGGGCAAGGGCTTCATTTGAATTAAGTTGATATGTCTAAATCATATTCCAAGTCGGATTTAGGTTAGTAAGGTAAGATGTTTACATCATATTTAACTCAAATTCAACTTATCAAATTTATCATAATAATCCATATCGATGAAAGATTATTTTTTTAATTTAAATAATTTTGCGTTAATTAAAATCATTTTTAAATTAAGTATAAAAAATTTAAAATATACATGACAATCTACCGCTGGGCAACCAACGTGAGTTGATTTAACTGAATGTGAGGTTGAGTACTCTTAAATATGACCGAGGTTCGACTCCCGCTGAGAGTATCGGGTCCTTATGTGTATGGAGCATTCCTCGTTGGGAGACCCGCCATTCGAAAGGATTTACTGTAGCTGTCGGTCTGGATTAGTCAGGGTAAAATCTCGGATACAGGACGGTGTCCGAGACATGACAAAAAAAAAAAAAAAAAAAAAATCTACCTCTGGGCTGGTTGTGTTTTTGTTTTCCATCCTTCTTGTTGGGCTGGGCCAGGCTTGACCCAACCTCATCCATTTTATCATGCCACCTGGAGTTTGGCCAACGTCTCTCTCTGTAAATGCTCCCAAAAGACCTTTTGACATTTTTTTCTGGGATGCCAGCTCTTGAAGTCTTGTTGGCATAATAATTATCCGGTACAATCCGCTTGTCCACATTCAAAACCGTCCACCCAATGACTACTAGCCACGTCATGGTCTCTCTTGCCCCCAACATTCACTGATATACTCCAGCCCACAGGCAATTTCCCGCCCCCCCGAACCGACGTTTTCGTTGTTGGCGATCTCTCTCTCTAAACCCTAGATCTCAGCCATGGATGTTGCACCTGCAAATTCGGAAGAGAAGATGGAATTGTCAACGGAACAAATGGAACCAAAGTTAACTCTTCCTGCTTCTTCTTCTTCTGAGTCTCCGGCCAATCCGGCGGCTTCGGTTTCTTCTCCAGAACCCCAACTTGATCGGAACGATACGAATGCTTCTTCGCAAAACTCGCTCAAAGATTCCGCCTCTCAGGTTCGAACATTTTGTTTCGCACTGTGTTTGTTTTTAATTTTGATTGTGCGATTAAATTGCGTTAGGTTTTAGTTGGAATTAAAATGTCGATGATGATGGTGATGATTTTGTGATTGTCGAATTCAGTCTCCGGCTACGAATTCGAGAAGCGAAGAGTATCGGCAACTGTTTCGTCTTCCTCCTGATGAAGTCGGTGATCTCTCTCTCTCCCTCTCTCTCGCCCCAAAATGTTATATGTTCTTGCTGAATAGAGGAGTTATGCTTGTTATTCTTTTCATCTCACCGTTGATAATTTTAGTTTACGCTTTGTAGTGCTCTCTCTCTCTCTCTCTCTCTCTCTGTGGTTTCACAGAGATTTGAACCTGGGTTCTTCGGGTTGGGGAAGAGGGTTATGACCTAGACTGTACGCTTGGAACCCCTCTCTCCCTGTCTGTCTGTCTCTGACTCTCTTACAAATGTTTTTTGTTGCTGAATCAGAAGAGAGACTTTTTTCCACTCTTTTTGAATTATAACAAAAGCACATATGATGTCTATAAGTCCGTTGACACCAGAGACAAGGATTTCAATCTGATAAACTAGGCATTTTAACGCATTTACAGTGTTATTTCTCCTTCCTCTCTGAATAGTTCAAATTAAGCAAATATCGTTGGAGATAATTGAACAATAAGAAATAATGTTAATTCAGGATTTATATGAATAGTTATTATTGCCGATTAAGAATAAATACAAAATAGCTTTACCACTCAGCTAGGACTAGGAGAATCTTTGGCAAACCATAGGAGTCCAACCACTTAATTTACTATTGCTACTGCAAGCAACCATCAATTCCAATGCCTTTTTTGGGATTACTTGAAAATTTATGCGGAAAGATTGTGTGAATGATGTAAGATGCTATTCTTCCCTGTAACTTCAGTCATTAAGCAAGAGCCCACTTGTATATGTCTGCTGCTTTCATCCACCAAATTCAATCTGAAAATTTAGAACTTGCTTATGAGCTGCATGGCTGATTAGATATTGAATGAGGACTCTAGTAGCTGGGACAATAATGGAATTATATTTTGGTTCACAATTGCTGTTTTATGGATATATGGTTTGTTAGCATTGTGGGCGCTATTTTATACCCTTAAAACATCCATAATGAATTTTATGACTTGGGATTTTTGTAGTCAATTGAATCACAATTATGATGCTGTACTCTGTTAATTTCTTTTGTCTCCCATCTACAAATTGAAAGTGTAACTAACTTTTTGCAATTTTGACCGCCTTCCATATAGGTCCTGATCCAAGATTTTAATTGTGCATTCCAGGAGAGTATTCTTCTTCAGGTAAGAAAGATGCTTATGTTGTATTCATGGACATACTGTTGTCATCGTAAATTTTTGTTTTCCTCTCTCTCTCTCTCTCTTAATTTGTAAATTTCTCCCTCTTTTGAATGCTACTTTGTGCCAATAAGCATATACTTGTACATTCTTGTTCATAATGAATCCAGGCAACACTTTTACTTTTTTTTTTTTTTTTTTGGCTTTGATTGTTTCATTTGGTGTTACTTATGACTACTTTTCACTGAGCTGAATGTGATTTGTTGGTCTGCAGGGGCACATGTACCTGTTTGTTCATTACATTTGCTTCTATTCCAACATCTTCGGATTTGAAACAAAGGTTTGATTGTTAATGAATGCTTATGTAGTATTGATTCATATAGTTTTAAATGAGTTTCATCGCAAACTAGCTGGCAGGATCACTTATAGAATGTGGGCAAAGGCATACTTGTTTGTAATTAGGAATTACGATGGGACTTCTTTTCCCTCCTCTGTTTTACTTTGTGTGGAGTCCTTTTCACTGGTTAAGTAGTACTTCCTCCGTTACACTTCAAGTGTCACCTTAGAAAAATCTTTTTGTTCCACTACAAGTGATTTTAGAAAATCAAGAAAGTATTAATTATTTTTTTTCCAACTTTACCCTTATCTCTTGTTATCACTAGATATTTAATTGCAACATGATAAAAATTGACCTTTCAAAGACTAATTTAATTGATTAATATTATTTTTTCTAGAATTCTGATTGTTCAATTTCCTTGATCCTTGTGCAATTACCTCAAACAACATTTTAAGTGGAATAAAGGGAGTAATGCATTAGACGTTGATTTCTTCTACAGTTGCTAACCATAAGGAGGTAATTAATGGAGTTACAGGTTGGCAAATAGAAAAAGAAAGGAATAGAAGGAAAAGTAATGCTAGTACAATTTGTTCCAATTTATGTTGTGCAATTGCAATTTTATGCTAACCCTCTATTTTTCTCTTCGCATCCTTCTTTCTCTGACTTGCCTGAAGTCATTAAAATGAAGCATTTCACTGAGCAGAGTCCCCAGTGCTTTCGTTTTCCCCTTTTTTTTCTGGAGGGAGGGACGGGTAATGGCTTAGGCCTGGATCAACCCAAAGATCATGCCTAAGATCTTATATTCGGGCTTGGCTAAATTTTCTCCCTTAAATGTGGGTAATGCCAGACGTGATTGTATCCCTTGCCCTTTATGATCAGGCATGTTAGATAAATTGAACTACCTTTTCTAAGTGTTAATTGATACCTTGTCTCTGTTTTGTTTTTAAGCTATATTTATTTGGTGCATTAATTAGGATTGGCAGTGCTAGTTCATTATACTTATCTGTTTAGATAGTACCTTTTCATATGGTTCTCATTCTCATTCTACATATAACTCTTATTTCCATATGCTATAGAAAATAATTTCATTCAATGAAGTCACTGCTGTCCGGAGAGCAAAGACTGCTGGGATTTTTCCCAATGCAATAGAAATTGTGGCTGGGGATAAGAAGGTACTAGGCTAGAAATATTTCAGTTCTTCTTCTGGCCTGTACCATGACAATATTTTCAGATTCAGCACTTATTTTAATGACTTGCAGTTTGGCTCTTCTGTTTTGGCAGTACTTTTTCGCATCTTTTCTTTCCCGAGATGAAGCTTTCAAGCTCATAACTGATGGATGGGTACAGCATGGCAATGAGGCCAAAGAAATCAGTAGCCAGGTTTGTCAATTTCCTAGCAACTAATAAATAAATAGTCCCAGGGGCATTTTAAAGCGATTCTAAGGTTCATGAGTTTTCTTGATATTTATGAACTGGGTGATGCATTCCATCTGGCCTTTGGTCTAGCATTCAGCTCCATTTCCCTGAGCCTTACAGCCTGAGTTTGAACTGGAATCCTTATAAGGGCGTGGCTTTACAAATTCAGTAAATTAAAACTTCAGCCTGAAAGTTCACAATGTTTTAGTAAATCTGCAGGTTTTCAGATTTAGTACTTGCTAGTTAATTTTGTAACATGAGCAGGCTATATCTTAGCTGTACTTTGAAGCACCTTTCAGTATTTTGATATTGTTGGAAATCTCAATAAAGCAACAGTCAGCGGAACCATTTAGCTTTGTGAACTATAGAACCTTTAAATAATTTAAGAGTTTATATGGTGCCACTGAATTAGTTGCATCTATTGTCATTTTGATGTTTTTATGTGCGAATTATTTCAGGACTCGAGATCTGAGTCTGGTCGTCAGGAAAATGGACTTGATATAGTAGATAAAGTAGGGAGCTCCAGATCTCTGTTTGAAGAAGTGGATTTCATAGAGAGGTATTAACTACTGCAGAATGTTGTTGTGTGGAATCTAAGGAAAACATTTGGATGTGATTGATTTTATTTCCATCAGGAAGGAGGACATTTCAGATTCAACAGATTCTGAGCTTCTGCCAAATAATAATGAACAAACCATTCCCTTGACTCAGTTAGAGAGGCAACAAAATGTACAAGAGAATGAAAAAACAGTTTTGAACAAGGAAACTTCATCATCTACAAAGGCACTTACATGGGACCCAGATGATTGTGATGCCCCTGCAGGTCAGCCAATTTGTTTCTTTGATTCTGTATCCATTATCCCACTATATGTTTTAGAGTTCTTTATTATGAAACTTTGTTGGTAGTCCCAATGTCATCGTTAAGACTGTTTGGTTCCCTGTATTTTCAATTTTAATTTCTTTTCCTCTTTATTATAATCATTACTGTAATTTAATTAATTAATTTTTTTTTTTTGGGTGGAAGGGGCTTTTTATCCTCCTTATTGTTGTGGATGTAGGAAGGCATTAAGAATAAACCTTCTCATCAAAGGCTTTCCTTATTTGTGAAAAGAGTCTCTGTGACAGTGGAAATGAAGAGGGGATTATTATTTGATGCTTTTTTTTTTTTTTTTTTTGAAGGGGGTTGTAGGGTGTTAGTTTCAAGTATCGAATTCCCGAATGCATATCTTGATTCTTGATCAATAAAGCTCACTTGGATTAAAATTAGGTAAGATATAGTTTGTTGGAAACATATTTTGGACCTCTATATGTCATAGACTCCTTTAGGGACATGGCTTTCATGCATACAGACGAGGAGTTTCTTTTCCCTGTTTAGCCTTTGGTTGATGAGTTTCACTTTTATTTACAGGTTTGGTCCAATGATTCATGTACAAAACTTGAATTTTGTTGCTTTTCTTACTGATCCCGAAGTGTAATAACCTAGTGAGAACCTCACCTTTAGTTACGATTTGGCAAATACAGGTCTTAGTTAGATGAAGCCTTGACCATGACAGTGGGAGCCTGGTTCATTTGTGGGACAATTCTCAGATTGAATGTGTTGGAAAAAAGAGGAATATGGGAACCACTTCTGAGCCTGGTTGATTATCAGAAACTAAAATAAGTACATAAATTGATTTATCTTTGGCAATTGCTTTTTAAATAGTCTCCACTTTTAGGATAATGAAGAAACTGCATGTGAGCTCTTATTTTAGGATGGAGAGAGCATAACCCTATTAAGTAACTTGATTTATTTGATGGCAAATGGCTAATGTTAATTGTCAGGAATGTTGCTTCTGGCATTTTCAGTTTCTTAATATTGTATATGCATGGTAAATACGATCTCTATTTTTATCATTCTTTTAAATCCTTATTATCTTCTTTCGCACTCCCTAATATTCTTTTGATTTATTTTCTCATCTGTTAAAAGATCCATCTTCAAGAATGCTGCTCAGCGTTTAAACCAATATTGTTTGCAATAACTGTGTTTTGGAGGAGTTTAATCTTTCTTATCTTTGCATTCTTCTGATTAGGTGTCATTCTAGTCCTTTCCTATGTGTGGTCAATCATTATAATCTAATTTTTGTCTTGAAAATTTGTTATAGAGTAATTCTCTTCTTTCAATTTTTTTGTAATTGTATTGATCTTCTGTCTTGGATGTGCAGTACCTGGATGTTACACCATGGTTGCAGAGTCAAAGTTTATGGTAATACTCATACAATTATTTGATTATGTTATTGTCTAAAGTTTCATGCTCTCTATACTTTATTTCAATGTACCTCACTGATGTCGGTACATTTTGAGAAGTTTGCATTGGAAATTACCAACACTAATTTGTGAACTGCAGATAAAGGTAGAGGAGTTCTTTAATCTCTTCTTTTCAGACAATGCTGTTAACTTTTTTGAGTCATTTCATAAAAGATGTGGGGACAAAGGTAGTCAATGCAAATTTCTATAGGACTGGTTTTCTTGTGCTTTATTTTTCTACATTTTGTAAATGTGTGTTATCAGAGGTTGCATGTCAAGAGGAGGGGGTAATTGTGTTTAGAGGTCTCTTTTTGGAGTTTCAGGATGTGAATATTTTCTTTTCAGATATTAGGTGTTCTTCATGGCATCCTCATGATAAAGCTGGGTACGCCCGTGAGGTCTCATTCCAGCATCCAATTAAACTATACCTTGGTAAGCTTGTGAATTCTCGAGATTACATGCTTGTGATTTGCTAATCTGATTTTTTATTTCTTCTGTGGCTATTTAGGTGCAAAATATGGTACTTGTCAGGAGACACAGAAATTTCACATTTACAGGAACAGGTTCTGAAAGTTTTCTATTCTGTTGCTTTATAGGGACAACAGTGCATGAGATCTTTTGGCTGCAGAAGGAATTAAACTTGTTTTCATTAATTGATACGACATGCTCTCTTTGCTCAATCTTGTGTTGCTTCAATGAAAAAAAAATTGACTGTTGATAGAATAGTTTCATTTCACGTGATGGTTAAGCTGTCAAACATTTTAACTTGCTGCTGCTAGTTAGAATCTACTAAACTTGAGATGGCACATATAAATCTTTAGCTGTTAGAATCTACTAAACTTGAGATGGCACATATAAATCTTAAGCTGTTGGTTTCTATTGGTGTCTCTTTGGTGCTGGAACTACTCAACTTCTTGATCAAATGTATTGCTTATGATAATATTGCAGCCGTTGTTTTTAGATGTTTTCTTCAGTTTCTGCTGAAATATTTTTCATCTTGCATCAGAACTTAGTTATTGTACTGGGGTCATTTATTTATTTCTTACATTTTTAAATGCTGATTGAGTCTTGATGAATAAGGTTTTGGTTTGTCCCATTTTCTCCTTATCTTCTAAAACAGAGAAGGATGTTTATTATTCTACTGGAAATATTGCATGACTCAATGGGTAAGGTCTGGATATTGAGATTTATGAGATCTTTTAGATGTTCTAAGCACCTTAGTAAATCTTAGCTTACAATATTGATGTATGGATGACATAAATTGTTTGCAAGTGCTTCTATTATAGTTTTTTTTATACTTTCTTTCTATGTATAAATTTTTCTCTATGCTTGAATTGCATCTTGTTAGTGCTATGGTGAAATTTGATATAATAAAAACAAATAATTGTAATCACAATGTATTGACAATAGCATTTCCTGCTTCTCCCTTTCTGGCAGTCATTTGGTTGTTGAGACATCACAAGAAGTCAAGGATGTTCCTTATGGAGATTATTTCTGTGTTCAGGTACCAAACTTTGTGCTTCATCAGCTAAAATGTTTAAACTTGTTTTGTTCTTCAATTGGAACATTTTTTTTTTTTTTTTTTTTTTTTTGAAGATGACCTTCACCTTTCTATATATAGTTTTGTCAAGTATCCCTTTTCTTTGTTCATTAAATTATATCGAGGAGATGTAATGTAGATTCTGTTCTGCAACCAATCAGTTTTCCATGTGAGAAGAGATGAGGGGATAGTGGCAATTGTCTGAATAGAGAGGATGGATATGTTGTGCAATCAAATTGAATAGAGGATGGGTTGTTGTGGATTGATTAGTGGACTCTTCTACAAAGACTGTGAAAGTGGAAGTCTGACTGATCTTGAAGACGCTGGTTATGAATTTACATTCTTCTGCGTGAGTGGTATGGCTTGAGGCAAACCAATGGCAGCAAACCACTTAGAAGACTTTTTTTTTTTTTTTTAATGGATTTTGGTGAAGGTGACTCAATGTTATCATGATGTTCTGAAATTCTGATGCACGAGCATGGGATGAACACAAACACACTACTTATTGAATTTTCCAGGAAGTAGAACATTGGCACGGTTGGGACGGGATGAATAATAATTAAATTTGTAATAATATTATTTTTGTGATCTAATAATGTTTTTAACACGGTAAGTGCTTACATTTTAATTCAAGCAACTGGAGAAAAGGCATTTCATCAAACACATCGAATGTAGTTATTGGAGAAGGAAAAGAAGACAAGTTTTGCACTGAGAAACTGCTATTAGAGAAAATGGCAGAGGAGGCGAATTGAGAACAAAGAGAGCAAAAGAGGAAAATGAGCCGCACAAATCTATGTACACCAAGAAGTGAAAGTATTTCTTTTTAAGCAAAATGATTAATGCTGAGAAGAGAGAAGAACTCTGTTGTTGCACATGACGAGAAAAGAGTAAAAGTCAAAAGGCACAAGGATAAGATTGAGCTCATCTCTCTATTCTTTAGCATGGTATACTCTTTTCCTCAAAATAATCATCGATCGTTTGTTAGGTTTCAATGAGGCCCTTCAAAATTGTAAAATTTTCTTTTGAGAAACTCTTGCTATGTCCTTCCTGTGTCTATTGCCATGTTCCCAGAGTGTCCCTTCCTGTGTCTATTGCCATGTTCCCAGAGTGTCACAAGTGTGACCCAATGATGTCCATTATTTCAAAAATAATGAAAAAATGGACATGCCACGTGGCGTGTCCAATGCCCATGTCCCTAGAGTGTCCAACACTGTGGAGTGTTGGTGCTTCATAACCCTTAAGTACAGCATGGGTCTAATGAAGATGATTTTTATCTTTGTATTGATATAGTGGCCATGATGCTATCCAAGTAAATGAAAAATGTTGGTCGACAGAAAAAAGGTTGGAGGTCTGGGATTATTTGCGGTTTCCTGTAGCATAATTTTGAATGTGGATGCTTGGATGATTTTCAGATGATTGGTTGGGACAGGCTCTATCTGGGAGAGCATCTTTACAACTCTGTCAGAAAGCAGAAACAGCTCATACATTGGCTTAACATGGCTAAATTATATGAGACTGTTCTCTCTCTCTCTCTCTCTCTCTCATATACACACATATTTGAGTGTTCACGTGGGTGCGTTTTGTTTGATTGTATTTCTATTATATATTAAGCTTTGATAGCTCTGTAGTCTTATGATTTTATTTTCTCTTTGCTGTAGTAGAAGATTTCTGAGAATGGTCTATCATATTAAGAAAGAAATAGAACTATGAAGAGAATTGTTCGCCTCCCCGGGGGGCCTGACAGCTGTGGTCTTCCAAATCTATTTACTGTTTGCTAGAATGTGCAATAACTGAGAACTGCTGGCTTATATCATGCAATGGCCTGATTCGATTTTATGTTTATAATGGTTTTCTGTCAGGGTCTTTGGGATGTTGAAAGAGGGGTTGATGATACAAAAGAATGCTCCATCTTGCGTGTTTATGTTAATGTGGCCTTTTCTAAGAAGACCATGTTTAAAGGTGTGTGTCATTGTTGATGTGTTTGTGTTAATGTTTTGCCGGTGAATTTTACCTTCCACCAACTTCTCGATTCACTAGACTCCCTACAATACTGTGAAGATAAATTAACTGGTACTAACTAGACTGTGTATCATGGTGATGCATAGCTCAAATCACAATTGAACAGTATTATTTTGACTGGTGAAATGTATGAGGACACGATATAAACTTGCTTATATTTTCTATAATTTTGTTGACAGCTTAATTGCAAATGTTATGTTAGACATTGTGACATCAAACTCATCAAGGACATATCTGTTGATCTTGCTATTTCAATGTTAAGAAGTATCTCATGTGTCTTAACATCTGCGCAAGAGATGCCTTACTGTGCCAGTTCCTTTTACATTTTCTTAATAAGTTCACATTCCTTTTCCATCACCACCAACAGATATATTATATATAGATGGCATCAATCCATCTGTCGTGCAGAAATATAGAGCACCCGGTGTATTCCTTTTTTTTTTGCCAACACTGATTTGCTAAGTACCCAAACTTATGAAACCACATTCTAGGTGATTGAAATAGTCCATATAGTTACACTTTGAAAGACTCCTGGGACTTGTGGGGGGTATTTAATTGGAGTCTGGTGCGATTGAATACGAGAATAATCTTGAGCAAATGTGGAGGCTCAGAATCATAAACTTTCAGGATCTCTCTTTATCTTTTGTTTGACTTTGAAAGCATTTCCTTTTTATCTGTGACTTACAGAATGAAGAGCTTGTTTTTTAGCACCTGTACAATATGAGCCTTGTTTATGTTGTATACATGAATTATGGTTGCAGGGAAGATAGAGCAATCAACGATAGAAGAATGCCGGGAAGCATACACCACTTTGATTAGCATTGTATTCTCTTTCTTCTCAGTTATTGCTTGTATGATGAAATTCCAGTCTATCCAAGGTTGACAGTCATTCAAGATGGTGTATATTTTTTACAGGCACATGAATTGCTGAAGCAGAAGAATCTTGAAAAGCAAGAAGGTAAGATTACTAGAATCTGTTACATGCATATGAAGAACATTTCTGTTCAAGTTTGGTTATATAAACCATCAATGCTAAATTTTTGTTAATCATATCATTTATAATTGCCCAAGCAGAGGGAATTCTTAGTACAAACTTGCTTCAAAATGAAGTTGTGGTTCCGCGAAAAGAGAATGGCTCTGTGGAGCCTTCTGAAAGACCAATTGAAGAAAGTGATGTTGCAAGGAACAGGCAGATATCAACTCAATCTATGGATTCATGCCAAGAATCTGGATCTTTCCATGGAAATTTGCTAGATACAACATCCGTTGCAGCTTTGTTTACTGCTTTACTCAAATACTTTTCTAATTACAGAAGTCGAAGCCGCATTTACCTACCTGTTGTCATCCCCATAGCTGTGCTTGTTTTATTGCAGGTATTTACCTTCTAACCATTGTATTCTCATGATTGATGTTTAGAGTTATAGAATTCCATAAGTTATGGCCACCATTACTACATTGTTGTAATTACCATTAAGATCATAGAATCTGATGGACTTCGAGGTCACAGGTTCGAAGCGTGAAAGCAATCTCTTTGCAAAAATACAAGGGGAAGACTGCGTACACATACGCCCACTCTCCCCCTACCCCTGCACTAAACCGGGGAGTATTTTGTGCACCGGGTGAGCCCTTTTTTATCATAGAATCTTATGGATTTATGATCCAGCAAAGCCTCTTAAAATTTTAAGTCCAATATACAGTTCAATTTTACAAGGCTTGCAGAATGATCCTGAGAAGGTTCCTGATTCTAACAACGTCAGTAGTGCAACATTTGAATAGTGACTTAAGGCTTTTGTGCTTAAAAGAGGGAAATGTAGTTCCTAATTTAGATTTTATAGGACTAATTACAGTGGAACTTGAGAAAGGTGTTATTTTCATTGTTTGAGGATGAGGTGTGAGATTGTAGGTGGGTTTCTTATGTCATTTTTTATAAGTTATATTATTTTAGAAACCAAGTGATGAGTGGGAGCAATTTTCTTGTCCTTCCAAAATTTGAGTTCAGCTACTAGCTCCACGTTTTGGTCCTTGCTTTTTCCAAAAGTTGTTGCAATTATATGTCCATAAACATGAGGTCTTATACTGCTTTACTGAGACTTCTACTGAAAATATCGATCACTTCCCTCAGCTGCTATTTTACAAATGCTGCTTTTTCCAATTTAATATGTCCATTGAATTGTAAGAACAAAGAAACGTGTGAAAGGAAGAGTTCTGACTAAAAATAGAATTTAAATTCTCAGTTCAGGGGGAAAGTTTTACTTCTTACAGTTTCTTCAATGATAACTTGAGTAATTGCTCATATATTTACTTGAACTAGCATACTTTTTCTTGTCACGTATTTATTGTTGCAGGCATCGGTTAAAATGAGGGTGCTGAATCCATTTGTTGTGTTTTTGGTAGCATCCATATTACTTTTGGAGGAACTTCACACAAGTTAAACATTGTGACTTCTGATTCTCCTACCATTTGTGTCTCGATTATTCTGGTTCACTAATACAGACTTGGCTTCAGTCTCTAAGAAGCAACTTGTCATCATCATTGCATGTTAAACTTCTCCGCATTGGTAGTTTTATCTAAAAATATCTCAAAGATTTTCTCTGGTTATGGTTGCAGTTGTACATAATTGCTCTTTCAAGAATTCCTCCTCAAGTTGTTGTAGTTTCTCCGGCTGACTACATGAAGGGCACGGGTAGTATGGTCGGCGAAAAGCCAGAAGCCACAGCCTGGTTGGAAAAACGGGTTCAACATCTCAGGGACGAGATGATCATGATTGAGACTAGGCTTGAGCATATGCGGCATGAGCACATGCTTCTGAAGGCACAACTCAAAGAATTGGACCTTCTGAATAAAAAGAGTTAAAAACAGCCGTAATGGCACCCATTCTTTTACAATTCCTGATTTAATCTTAATGTGCATAAAATGCCATGCCTTGTCCTATTGCTTTCAGAACCCTTAGTATTGTATAGGAATCGCTAAAGTTGATGAGGGATTCAATTCTGAAGAGAATGTTCTTGCTATCAAGGACTTTACAAGAACTTTGCTGGGTTTTGCTGTATATGAATGCCCGACAATGCATTCAATTTAAAGATCTGTTTGTATGCCATTTTCCGCCTGACTCTAAACTCTTCAATGGAGAGGAGGTGGAGCTGCAGAAAATTAAGATCAGTTAATTATGATGTGTATGGCTCCACTAGAAGCTTCTGAAAAGTATTAGGGCTGCCTCTAATCTGTCTAGCTTCTGACTTGGGTGTTCTGTTCACAAAGATATGGCGGTCATTTTTGCATTGTGAAAGGGTCGATGTCACTGCCCGCAATTTGGCCCAAGTCATGCCGGAGTTTGGCCCTCACGTAATGGTGTGCGTTCGAAACCCCATGTTCCGCCTCTCTTAATATATTTCCGATCTCTGTAAGGCATTTGCCCACCTTCAAACCAAGAAAAAAGGCTTTATGTCTTCCTTGTCTCTTGAACTCTGGAATTCTGAAAAACCCGGTTGGGCTGGGTTAATTGCCGCCCAAGCATCTAGGCAGGTTGGAATTTGAATGCGTATGAATATAATGTCTATATGTATATATGATGTTTGTATGTATTTAAAACATCTAGAGGAATCAATACCCAAAAAAAAAAAAAAAAAAAAAATCTACAAGAATACCATTAAAAAAGAACGAACGCAGAATGATTGACCAGAAATGTGATTGAATGAATCATACGGTAGTTGGTGTAGAGGGTGCAATCGTCTCATTCATCATTTGAACATTTGTCTCATAGGGTGCAAGCATAAGGCCTACGGTTATTGTTGGAGTAGTTTGTCCAATTGAATTGATTGGTAAGCTTCACCTACCTGAATATCGGGACTGCAATCGTAGATCAGCTGGCCACTGCATCACACAGAAGTAGAATAAATAAGAAACCCCTTCAACTAGAAAATGAGCATGGAACTAATTTTTATCCCTAATTTGTTATTCTCAACTAGAAAATGGTCAAATTGGTTAGAAGGAATGCGGAACAAATCTTTGTGAATGCATCACTTCCATGTTACCATGGGGGCAAAGCTAACATGAGAATGACAATAAGTGCCCTTAGTTTCGAGTTATCAAACTGTAGTGAAGAAAGATCTAACAAAAGAAAAGGAAGCCCGGCCATCGGTGTTCTTATTTCTTTGGGATCTTCTCTCCTTGTAAAACATTATATTTGAATAATGGTAATGAGCTTAACTAATATCGTTTTCCCCTTGTTAAAGTTTTGAGTTCAAACATTTCTATACACAAAAAAAAAAAAAAAAATTATATTTAAATAATGGATAATGTCTCGGAGCTTAGTCTAATGTCACCAAAATATCAAGAAGTTGCAGTAAACTTTTATAATTTGATAGTTTGGTTTGCTATTGAAAGTAATTTTATTTAATTGAGTATCAAATCGAAAATAAAAATATAAGGGAAAGATTGCGTATATATATATCAATCTTCTCCCTACCTCCAAACTAAATGGGGAGTACTTTGTGTACTAAGTGAATATTTTTTTATCAAATCGATAATTTCATGATTGGAAAGATGATTTTTGATTATTATTATTATTTTTTAGTGAAGAAAGATGTAAAAAATTTTAAATTTATTAAATTATTATATAATTTTCATATAATGAAATATTTTCCGGTGATATAAGAAATAGAGGGTAGGATAGATTGAGACGCTCAAATTTCGGGTCCAATATTCTTATTGTTTGCTTTAGAGAATTACCTAATTAAAATAGAGATAAATAGATGTAAAGCTTGATGGACCACACATTCCTCCATTTCACTGTAGATGGAATTGATGGCCTAAAATTTTGATTGACCCAAGAGAGAGAGAGAGAGAGAGAGAGAGAGAGAGAGAGAGAGAGAGAGTGGGACATGCAGCGGCAAACTTCTGAGTCTTGACGTGAATCACACTTATTTTAGTCCACCAAATTTCTGTATCACTACAGCAATTCTAATTCTCATAGCCTTCTTTTTAGTTTGTTGGATAAAGAAAAATCTAATGCACACAAACATGGTCAATTTTCTTTTGTCTCTTGTGAGATCTCCAAGGTACGAAAAAGGGAAGGATCAACCATAAAAAGATTGGATTTATGATACTTTCTTGTCAAGAAAATGAGAATTTTTGATTGATCAAAGAAAAAGATTTGCGGTCATGGTGGAGTGTGTGGTATTACACACGTGGTATCAAACATGCGAGATAAGGTTTTGGAGTCCATGACGAAAGAGATGAAGATTAATACAAACATTTAAGGTTCGTGATGAAGCTTTCATGGCATGATGAGATGAGATTTTGAGAAAAAAAGATTTAAGTAATCATAAGATAGAAGATTTTTGAAAATTAGGTGATGAGGAAGCGATGAAGTTCATGATGAAGGTGGCTTTTTTTTTTTTGGTTAAAGAAATTTTAAAATGTGAAAAACATTTAACCTTTTGGAATGGAAAGGCAATGATTGAGCAAGGAAAGTAACATATCGTAGTGTACAAAAATGGGGCATGCTTACATTTCTTGGCATTATGCTATATTGCTCTAAAAAGTAACATAACGTGAAGATCCATCGACTTCAGTCAAGAGGTTCTTATTAGAGCAAAAAAATGAAAAGAATAAAGAACAATGAATATGCTTTTCTCTCTCTCTACACATATGGAGAAAAGTCTAAGATGCATGTAATGTGATCCACTAAAGAGGTTGTATCTTGTATCACTTAAGGCGGGTCTTTCCACGTTTTGTTTCCATTGACAAAACAAGCATTGGCAGGATGAAATCCATATTCCCTTTCGTGCCTCGAGAAATGCAATGAGTTAGAGCTAATCCCACGAAAATATTACCTAACTTTGTACTCAATGAGAGAGAGAGAGTTATGACCTTAAGGGCAATAGATATTTAGGTGGGTATTAACTTGGATTTGGAATTCATCCCACATGGTATTCCATTGTCTTTACATTTATTGTACATGCATTTGTCTTTGTAACATCGCACAAGGTCACCGAAGATTTAATAGGACTCATGTGAAACAAACATTAAACATCAACTACCAAATACCCTAACAAAAGAGAGAGAAAAGAATTTGAATATGAGAAGCGAGCACCATCACAATGAGATTAACCAGTTCATGATGCGCCAGACTACTTTTACTGCCTCAATGCCAACAAAAGGAAAAAGAAATATATATATATATATTTAATATCTCAAGGAGAGATAGTTGTTCATAGTATTACACTTTATTAATCATGTTTATTCACATATCCTTCAATCTCCTGTTTATCACCTCAGTGGGTCAACTGACAAGCCACAGTTTCAACATGAGATCTTATTATTATTATTATTATTATTATTATTAAAAAATCATCACTTTTTGTTAATCATATTGAATTTGATTAATTTCGCTTCAATCCGAGTTAGACCCCGAGTAAAACTCTTTGGATGCATGTTTTCTCAATTCATAAAGATTTAAATTCTGAAATCTTATTTAAAAGGGTATCAATGTTCACACACCGAAACAATTAAACATTAGTTAACATGAGATATTATCATTGACTAAACATAGTTGTGACAGCAGATTTTCAAAACAGTGTAACCAAAAAAATATTTACATTTTTCACATTTGAGTAAAATTAAAACTAAGGTTAGGGGGATCGATAATTATACCTTTTAAAACTTAAAAATATAATATAATTTAAAAAATTGTAATTTAAATTATTATTATTTAATTAAAAATTATAATTCAAAATGAGTGCTGTGTTTTGCTTTATTTCTAATGGTAGACTCAATTTAATGATACTAATTATGCAAATCAAATCAAATACTATAGAGTTGGTTTTCATTGTACTAAACTCTTGTGGAAAATTGTTTCCTTCATCCTCCTTTCCTCCTTATCTTTAACAAAATAATAATAATAATAATAATAATAATAATAATAATAATAATAATAAATAAATAAATAAATAAATAAATAAATAAATAATTACTTAAAACCCCCCACCAACTTTCTAAAAAGATTAAGAGGAAAAGGGCCAAACTTTGATGATTGCGGTCTTTTAGGTTACATTGCTTTTGCAAAATGAGGAGTCGGAGAAGAGAGCACGTGCAGGTGCAGAATGAACAGTTTAAACTCACGAGGCTCTTGGCGTGTCCTAAGATTGAAATTTACTTTTGTTGTTGGTATCGAATCTAGTAACAGGAGAAGGGAAGCCGAGCCGAGTTAAAGCCGATAAGCCAAGGGCACGTGCGATATAAGGAGTAAATTGAACCCGGTCGTAAAGTTGTTACGTCATTTTCAGTTGTATAGTTATCCTTCTCCTTCCAAATTCTTCTGATCGACCCCACGCCCACACTAATGCAACGTCACCCCACCCCCCCCCTCTCACTCTGCCACAACAATTTTTATAGTTATATTTTTCTTCAAATAATATTAAAAAATTAAATAAATTAAAAATTAAATAGATCAAATTTTATATCACAGTCTATCTGAATACGTTTTAAGATTTTTTTTGTTTGATTTAATAAATATTTAAATTAATTTAAATAATAAAGTTTGAAAGATTATCCTATTTTATTTGTATGAACTCTCACATAAGATTTGCTATATTTTAATTCTTAACTCTTTATCTCTATAATATTGCTTTTTTTTTTTTTATTATATACCTTGTAGAGACAGCCTTGTTGGTGTTATTTTTTCACGACTCTTTTTTTTGTTAATTTAAACCCAGAATCATCGAAACGAGGGAGGATGTTGTGACCACTATACTATCATCTTAGGAACTTATTTTTTCACAACTTGTTTGATTACTGCAGAAATCTTTATTAATTATTCCTTTATTTTGTATAAATAAAAATTTCTTAATAATATAAAATAGTTTATAAAAATAAGAACTAAATAAGGACATGAGCAATTTTTGTATAATTCACCCAACTTGTAGTTAAGAAATCCTTAATTAGAAATAAGGGAGAGGTTTGATCTTTATAACTTTAAAATTCCTTAAAATTATCACATTTAGGCCAGAAAAAATTATTTTTGAAATTCTATATATTCCGTAAATATTAAAGAATGTTTGAAATTGATTTATTAAGAATTTAATTCAAAATATGTCGAGGCAAATTCCATCTATCATTGTCACTTTCTTTTCTCCTCCTACCCTCTCTCGTCCTCCCTTTCTCCAATCATTTAAAGAAAACAAATACTTTTAATACTTTTTCTCATTTTTTTTTTATATCAAGAAGTTGAATTAAGACTTAGTTTGTTTAGTGAAAAAATGATAAATTTCTTAATCAAGTTTTAAGTTCACATTTAGAAATGAAAAGAACTACGTTATGAGAGTTCACTCTAAAAAGAATCCGACAACAGATTAAACAGAATTAATCGAAATATAATTTCAAATATTAGTTGGTCTAATAAAAAAAAAATATTGAAAAGTTGAGTGTAAACTCAAAAGTTAACAAATACTTCTAATATAAAATTAATAATCTTAAATATACGTTAGAATCCTTTAAAAGGATTGTCTCTTTTCCCAATCATTTGTACAATCACTGGCATATCAAACACTTTAAGATATGAAGCTCGCAAGCTCCACAAAAATTGTTCATTACCATCGGTTGCTATATGCTTCAAGCTCACGACTTGATTGCACCTCTACAAAACAAGAGATGGGGTTCAACAATCATGTCAATTTAAACATCAAAAAGACCAAATTAAAGTCAGATATGAATCTGCGGTTCAACAAGCACTGTCGCTCTACTAGCTCTACCTCAGTTCAGCTCAGGAAGAGATGGATGGAATACCAAGGAATTGGGGACTGGAACGGCCTTCTTAACCCGCTGGATGACAATCTGCGCGGCGAGATCCTCCGCTATGGACAGTTTGTGGAAGCTGCTTACAAGGGCTTCGACTTCAACACATCATCACCCTCTTACGCAACCTGTCGGTACCCAAAAACTGCATTGTTGAATGAGTGCGGGCTTGAAGAGAGTGGTTATAAGATGACCAAGAACCTCCGTGCCACATCAGCCATTGAACTGCCACGCTGGACAAATCTGAAGGTGCCGCAATCCAGCTGGATTGGCTACGTGGCAGTCTGCCAGAACAATGCCGAGATCGCCCGGCTGGGACGCCGTGATGTGGTGATTGCTTACCGCGGCACTGCCACTTGCTTGGAGTGGCTTGAGATCCTCCGCGCCACTCTCACTCACTTCCCTGGCAGTGCAAATGTACCCGCGGGCCATGGCGGGCCGATGGTTGAAACTGGGTTCTTGAGTCTCTACACTTCTAAGGCCCGCACTGGGCCAAGCTTACAGGACATGGTGAGAGACGAGATTTTGAGGATTTTACAAACCTATGGAGAGGAACCACTCAGCTTGACCATTGTAGGACACAGCCTAGGTGCAGCACTTGCTATTTTAACAGCATATGACATTAGGAAAATGTTTGGAAAAAGGGCTCCAATGGTTACGGTTATTTCATTTGGAGGGCCACGAGTCGGTAACTCGAGTTTCAGACGTTGCTTAGAAAAACGAGGGGTCAAAATACTTCGAATTGTAAATACTAATGATCTAATTACTAAGGTACCAGGTTTTGTGACTGATGAAGCCGAAAATGATGTTGAGGAGGATAAAGTGGGATATGGTGGATGGGCAAAGTTCAGAGATTGGATTAGGAAAAGGGTGGACATGCGGCGGTGGGTGTATGCGGAGTTAGGGCAGGAGCTTCGGCTATGTAGTCGGGACTCGCCATCCTACATGATTAACCCAGTTGAAATAGCCACATGTCATGATCTGAGAACTTATCTCAACTTGGTGAATGGATTTGGGAGCAGCTAATACCATAGCTCAGGTTCCATGAAATTAGGGTTAGGGCAAGTATGAGAAAAACCATAATCTAGGGGTTTGAGAGAATAATCCAAACCCTAAAATTTTAGGAGAGTAAATGCTTTATGAGAGAAACCCTAATAACCCTGCTAAGATCATTGAATTGAATCCTTTGCTGCGAGCTATTTTTTTTTTTTAGTTACATTACGATTTGAATTTAGGATCACCGGATTGTGGGAGAGGGATTGTGACTATTAGAGTATCTACTTGGGGACCGGTACGAGCCATATGATTCAATCAAAGAGGGCCTAGCTAGCTTGCTAGAAGTGACTAAGGTTTATTATGATTGCCCCTCGTGTTGTGAAAAGATCTTGGAAAGTGTTAAAAGCTGCACTAGTAAATGATCCTGCCATGCTATAAAATGTTGGTGGAGTACTCCATGGCTTGCCAAAATGGTAGACAAGTGCGGCTCTCTCTAAGAACAAACAAAGTCATCAATAATTTAATTAGTCAAGCTCGACCATTAAATTTGGAATAGGAAAATTTTAGGAATATGAACAAAACTGTTCCTTAATGTCACAAAGATATAACAACTTCTAACAAATTAGTTTATGTCTTTTTAGGGTTCTAGAATTGGAATTCGGCAGAAGCATTTTTTTTTTTTTTTTTTTAAGTTTATCAAACATGGGGCAAGGAAAACTTCAAATCGGGTACTGCGAATTTTGCAGGAACTCATTGTCACCAATGAATACATTCGGCAAGCATCATTCAAACATAATTAAGAAATCAACCACAAACAATGCTATGATAGAATAGAAGGTTGTACTATTTCTTTTTTGTAAAATTATGCTATTTTTGAATTCAGTTCACATGATATATTTCGATCGGTTGAATCACTAGAAAACTCAATGTGCGACTATGAAAGATGCGCGTTTGGGTTCGCAAGGTGAACACCAAAAGCAGCGAAGTTAGAAATTTATAATAGGGAAAGTCTCAATAAAATGGTTGTTATAATTTTTAATAAAACAAACAATATTTGAAGTTATAAATCATAAAATTACATTTATAATTATATTAAAAAAAATGAAATTCACCTGCCTATCCCCGCCCCTTCCATTCGCCTCTAATATACTAAGTTGGTTTATCAAATAATTTGATATACATAGAACTTTTTTTTCCTTGAATTTCATGTAAATGGCTTCCCTGTTCCCTCCTTTCACCTCGTGGTGAACTCACAGGGCTATTTTTTTTTTTTTTTTGAATCTCTATTATCATTATTCTATTTTTCGAGATTTGATATACCATTTTATTTCATGTAAATGCCTATTGATCTTGTTGGGCTAACCATTGCACCGGCTATCCCCCCCAAAAAGTAAAGTCAAATCTTCATGCATATGTCCATTAATGGGAATATATGTGCCAAGAGGAGTGTTTTTGATCCGCCCTCACAAACTCTTACCCATTATACAATCATTAGTCACTAGAGAATCAAAATTCAACTGAACATCACATGCAGAAGGAGTAGTCACAATCTTCTGATTGCACCAATTTCGGCGCTTCTAGACTTACCTCCAAATTCAAAAATCCACTGTAAAGCCCTCCACTCCACCCAGAAAAAGGAAAAGAAAAATACAAGAAAAGGTTGATTTTGATGTTGTACTATCACAAGACAGGTCCCCCTGCCGACCATCAATGCACCATTGAGTGCCACTTGGCTTCCAATATATGGGATTCTATCAAGTACGTTACAAAGGAAACCAACCAGAGTCCTTGGTGTGCTCATCATTGGCTACTAATTTTTGTAAGGGTCAAAAGTGCAATCGAATTTTTCTCATGTTGTTAATGTCCCTAAACAATAACCTATCTACGTACATGAACAACGTGAGGAAATAAGGGTACGATGTGGCCCCTGGTCGGTGGTTCTTTTGCCCCGCTCACAATGATCATCGTTAAATAAATTTATTTAATATTTTTCTATCATTCGTTGAAAAAAGACATACAAAGTTTGATTAAAACTGAATAATGCGCTTTTTATATATAACTGGTTATCAACTCATGCTATAAAATAACACGACTTCAATAGATATATCATACTATATTTCTTTGAGAAATTTTCTCTTTGGAGATTTCATCTTAAAGATCCAAAATAACCTTCCAAATCAATATTCTTGCACACTTCATAAGTGGTGCTTTCTCTTTTTTATCTTCTTGGAGATTTCATCTTATCAATGATTTTACTACTTTCTTATTAATTCTAATCCACCAAACGCTCTCATTACAAAAAAGTTTGCTCTTTATGTACAAAATTTCGAGTATAATAATATTAGAAACGCCAAATGTATCCTTCATCACATGATATTTCACTATAGTATGTGTTGACCAATTCTTAGGTAAATTATCAATATGTTTTGGCAGTTCAAACTATTACAGTGGTGATTCGATTAATATCGTGATCACCATCCCGATCATGAAATCCGTTTGAGGAATATACGATTGGATCGTTTTTGGGACTCTACATATGAGGTATTTATCCTATATCCGAAATCTTCATTTTTATATTTTCAAAAATTATTGTATATGCTTTCACTGTAATTGAATCACTAAAATATCCAACATTGATATCAGAGCATACGTTGGATTATTAAAAATAATTTTTGGAATTTTTTTTTGATATAAAAGATTTAGAGTTTAAAATTTGGGGTTCGGATCATGGATGAGTTTCGTGAATCCGAGAACACCACTGTGTTACCCATGATCCATGGAACACGAAAATAATTTTTTCGTAATTTTCTAAGCACATTTAGGCGAAGAAAATTTCAATTGAAAATTTCGGCCGTGAATAGTGATTGAACCATTCAACCCCAGATTTTTCGAGTTTTAGAGCAAATCAATGCATGAAAATTATAGATCTGTACTCCTTGTTTCATTCTTTTCGATTTGATATATATATTGCATATTGTTGATACCGAAAAATTGGATTTCAAAATTGACCGCGGAGGGCCGAAATTTTGGATCTGAAATACGCCGAGTTTATGACGTAATTATTTTATAATCGAGTCAAGAATACTTGGAATAAATGGAATTAGAGATTCCATAAAAAAATCTGGTAAAAACGGTACCGGAAATAGGATTTTCTGGTAACCGGGTTGAAAAACCAGGTTACAGAAGGAGTCGGGCAAAGAAGAAAGGCTCCAACCTGCTGGCGCGTGCATTGCACACCCGCGGGTGGAGCGTGAAGACAATAGCAAAAGGTGCGTGAGGTTCACGTGCTAGAAAGGTGCGTGAACCAGTTCGGAGTCGTCCGGGTCGGTTACGACCTGGACACTGTCCCCGACCCGCACCCCGGATCCGGACCGATTTCGGGTTTCGACCTGCACCTCGGGTCCAGAACCAACCCACGCACACGGGTCGCGCGCGTGCGGGTCGTGACCCCCGCACCTACCTGTCTGGCGCGTACGCCGACACGCAGAGCACCCATATGAGCGCGTGCCAACGCGCGGGGTGTCCTCGGCGCGAGGGCGTGGGACCTCTGCGGTGCGCGGTCGCTGGGGGTTGAAGTTTTTTCAATTTTTGAGGATCTCACATCCATAAAAGTGAATTTTTGTAGGTTTTTGTGTACCGAATCTTAGTCCGAATGGTGAGATGCGATTCCGGATTGTGGTGTATGGTGTCTATTGATTCATACGCTCATCTTGGGGTCTGAATTCGAATCATTTGGATCTTGTTGATTCGTAGGGTACACAAAATATGTGAATAAGTATCACAAGTCATAATTATCTCTATGACAACTTCTAAAATTGTCGTATTAGATCTTTACAAGGGGGATAAAATAGAATGGTGATAATTACGAGATTTTTCACTGGTAGATTCGATTTATCTTCGAAGGGCAAGCTCTAATTAAAATTTTGAGACGTGAGATGGTGGATTCCGGGGAGAGTACCACACTTTAGAGAGATGAGACTAGGAGACATTATGTGTATGGAAGAGGAATGATGGCCGAGTTAGGGCAATCTTCCTGAGTAGCATGCATGATGATGCGATTCCAGTCTATAAGTAATGTCCTACGGCTTTATCGATTTGGCTCGTCCTATAAAGAGTATTGTGGTGCTCTTACAGATCCTGAGACGAGGATACTGAATTATAAGTTTAATAACTTATAAAGAAAGGGTTGACCATATGATAATGCAACATTTGATGAAAATATCGAGTATGATCGCCGAGTTGGGGAATGTGACCGAGCCCATTTCGGATATATTTTCTAGTGCTGGATGCAATCCAGTTCTTTACCCGATTCATAAAAAATCATGAAAGTTTATTTCACATACGATGAAAGTGTTCGTACTTTCACTAATGTGAATATGCATAGTGAGCTCGAGTAGGAACATCTAAAGGCGAGTAGGTCATACTCGGGTCATCCTTATGCAGTGGAGTTGACCAAGAGCTCCTGTAGGACTCGGGTTCAGATAAGAAGAAACCATCCGAAAAAACCGACAACGAAGTATTAAAGTGCAAGAAGGAGTTGGATAGGACCAAGGTGTAGTGCTACATCCGTAGTAGATTTGGTCATTTCGCTCGTGAGTGTGACTAGTGAAAACTAACTCTTTATTCTTTACGTGGTTTGAGTTGCTCTCTGTTTCCTCTCCTTCGTGGATTGTAAATACAAAAACAACCGACCACGTAGCAAGAGATAGGAGTGCGCTTATATAGTTCCGCCAAGTGAGTCTTCAAGTAAGAGGATTTATGTAGGGAAACGGAGCGTTTATCGACATCAGAGGGAGTAGCACTTGTAAGTTAGAGTTGCAAAGTTACTAAACTCCGTATGCTCTTTACGCTCCGAATATTCGACGGAACTTGATTTCAGCCTAGGATATGCTCTGTTAATTTAGAAATTTTATAATTTATATTTATTACGACAAATGTTTGATTGGTTCTGCTTTGATCCGTAAGGGACTATATGCACTGGAAGTGATTTCTTTTAATGGTATTTCTTGATATCCTCCTAATGTGAGAGAGGATGAACCGGCTAGCAGTGAGTGGTTTTGTAGAACCCGCTAACTAGTCTTGCCTAGACGACAAACTTACAAGAAAACCATTCGATAATGCAATGAGGGCTGGGACTCCATTGCAGTTGGTTCACTCCAATATATGTTGTCTTATGAACGTGAGAACCTGAAATGGTGTTGGTTACTCTATTACGTTCATAGACAATTACAAGCGTTTCGGTTAAGTTTATCTGATCTCGCACAAGTCTGAAACATTGAGATGCTTCAGGAGGTTTACTAACGAGGTTGAGAATCAGTTAAACTTGAGAGTAGAGGCTCTCAGAACCGATCGAGGGCACGAGTGTTTGTCTGAAGAGCTCTGTTTCAAGAAGGGCATTGCGAGAAACTGACTATTTCTCACTACTCAATGGAGTAGAGTAGCTGCAAGAGAGGAATAGGACTTTGTTTGAGACGGTGAGGCCGATGATGGCGCAAGCCAATATACTCGTTTCCCATAGGGGAGGTGCGTTATTGGCTGCAGCCTAAATCCTCTATCGTGTTCTATTGAAATCCGCAGTCAGTACTCCAAATGAGTTTTGAACAGGGAGACAGCCTGACCTTAGCCATTTGAGATTACGAGAATGTGCTGCATATGTTCACTGTTTCTCGCATCTACATGGCGAGTTTGGCCTACGAGAAAAGAGATGTATCTTTATAAGATACTCAGAACACTCCGAGGGGAATGTGTTCTAGGTGAGCATACGAACGACACTCTTATTGAGATTGAGTCTCATGATGCCAAGTTTCTTGAAAGTGATTTCCCTATGAGAGGTGAAATCAATTGAGACTTTTCCTTTTATCAGATGGATGAGTGTAGTGGTTTATTTGATCCCAGTGGCAGGGCCCAAGAATCCATTATGGATCTTGGTTCTAGTGGGAGCGATCCATCTAGAGGTAAAAAGGTTTCCCTTCCTCTATCAAGGACGCGTACCTAACCGTCGCTTCTCGATTGAGGGAGAGGCTCTCAATATGACTGTTGAGGATTACGAGAAACCTTTAACTATCCTAAAGGTTCTTGAAAGTTCTGTGGAGGATTATTGATTAAAGGCCATGGGTAAAGGGAGTTGATAAAAATCAATAGGATCTGAGATCTAGTTGATTTGCCTGAGGGTAGTAGGGGCCGTTGAGAACATGTGGGTTCTCAACATCAAGAAAAAGGCCGACGGATCAGTGTAGAGGCATAAGGCTCGTCTGATAACCAGGGGTTACTAAGACTGAGGGCGAAATTACCTCGATCCGTTTACTTTAAACGATTGTCGTGGACATGATATGGATCTGGAGTGAGACCAGATTAACGTTGAGACTGTTCTTATGAGTATGAGTTTTGGATGAGAAAATCTATAAAAAACGGCCATCTGCCTTTATTCTTGTAGATCTGGATGATAAGGTCTGTCGACTTCGGAAGTTGACATACGACCTTAATCATCAATCTAGGCAGTGGCGTTTGAGATTTCACGAGGAGGTGATATCTCACAGTTTCATGATGATTAAGGAGGATCATTGCATATACCTTTTTCGTTTTTTTGATTCTTTTGTGATCATGTCCTTATGTGTGAATGACATTCTGTTGACTGGGAACAACAGAGAGTATCTGATGACCACGATGACGTGGACATTGTCGAGTCTTTATGTGAAGAACATAGGTGAGACTAAGTTCTTCCTCGAAGTTAAGATCCAGAAGGATCGCTCGAGACAGATGTTGACTCTTTCACAGGAGTCCAACATCAAGGGAGTTCTCCAGTGCTTCGAGAAGATCGACTACGACCCTAAAAATACTCTTATCGCTAAAAAGTTAAAACTTAATTCTTAACATATATCCTAAAACTCAGAAAATGACAAGAGAAATGAGTAAAATCCCTTGTTCCAGTGCACTGCGTAGTCTGATGTACGTAGTGTTATGTATATGATCATACATTTGCTTTGCAGTCAGTATGATAATTAGGTATCGATCGAATCCTAGAGGGGATCACTGGAAAGTAGTAAAAGGATTCCGAGATATCTCGAGAGAACTGCAGACCTCTCCTTGTGTTACGGATGAGGTGATTTATATTTTGATGGGTATTTAGATACCGACTAGATTAGTGATCTGAATGTATGCAAATCGATATCAGATTTTGCTGTTTTAGAGTATCAAGAAGTAAACCTGTATATTTCTATCTACGATAGAGATTGAGCTTATGAGATGCTCAGTGGCAGTTCAGGAGAGTGTTTGGTTTCGGAGATTTCCGGATCACTTAGAGGTTGTGGCAAACAGTGGAAGACCAGTGATGATTTATTGAGAAAATCAGGTCGTCCTTGACCACACTTGAGACCCTAAGTCTCAGTAAGTCCAAACACATTGATACCTAATACTACGTTATGAGAAACATCACCGAGAAGGGTGAAGTGACAAATTAAGTACACTACTATACAGCGTGTTGGCTGATCCCTTCAATAAATCCATTGTGAGAAATTCCTGTATGAGATATAGGAATCATAGGTTGCATGTATATTGACATTTCTCACCTTGTACTGATGCTTATTGTGTTATATATATGACATGTGTGTATTATTGGGTCACTTATTTATAACACTATTTTATTGTCATATATTTTGTGATTTGTTGTGATAAATGATATGTCAGGTAAGCGTGGTCGACTCTCACACACGAGTGACCACCTCCAGTTCTGAGTGAGCGGAGATGAGACGGTTTCTAATTGTAAGAGGTTTTGAGAGTAGCTCTACTAGAATATAAGTCGCCTTGATATGTATTCAGGATGATGTCATATGCAATATGACCGGCATGGAAGTACCCACATCCGTATTGCCTGGAAGTAGTCAGGTTTGAGATCTCAGATATCACCTGCGACTAGTGATATTGTCTCTGAGATACTCTCTCTGAGATCTCTGGATAAAGTCTTATGTGTAGACTGAGTCCCATACCTGCGCAGTGTTAGAGAAATATGATATATGTCATTTGAGAGATGGGGGAATAACACTGTGGCATGCGTTTCATACCGCGTGTGATATGACGACCATGGATAGTGGGAGCATTATTTGAGACATTGATATTATTTAGATCCTCGTTCCCACTGTGTGAGATCCGAGATCCATTGGGTGGGATCTCTTATACCCTTATCACTTTCGGCTGTTTCTAGAAGTTTTGACTCAGTGTTGCTACTTTAGTCTGTTTACCGATGGCCCGGAAGATAAATTGAGGTCTGAGGGACAGATCTAAAAAAACAGCTGAATTGAGACTAATAGATTCGAGTTTAAAAAAGGAAAAAAAAAAAAAAAAAAAAAAAAAAAAAAAAAAAAAAAAAAAAAAAAAAAAAAAAAAAAAAAAAAAATAAAAAAAAAAAAAAAAAAAAAAAAAAAAAAAAAAAAAAAAAAATAAAAAAAAAAAAAAAAAAAAAAAAAAAAAAAAAAAAAAAAAAAAAAAAAAAAAATAACATATGTTACTCGTGATTATAAGGAAACTAGGGGTACTTGCTTCCTAACCCTTTTGACTATGAATCCATAATTGACAATTTAGAACTAGTCTCATATTCCTTTCATCCAACCAACAAATAATTAGTTTTGTAAAAAATACACTAGATCATTAAAACTCAGATTTAAATCTTGAGAATATAAAAAAATTATATTGAGAGAATTCTTCCAATAAAAGATCCAACAGTAGTTTGAGTCGGATTAATAGAGTATAATTTTAGATATCAGTTGTTTAAATATATATATATATATATATATATATATATATATATATATATATATATATATTCCTTTCATCCAAAAGATGATGTTTTGAACATCAAACCAAAATATAAAACAAAGATGCAAGTAACTAGTTTTTAGTTTAAACCTGGCCATATCAATGCCAAGATCTTCAAGAATGTCAACCCTTGAAATAAGTGCAATTTTGCTCAATGACTTGTTTAACAAATACAATGTACAAATTGTATCCGTGCATCAATTCATCAGTTCGTTAAACAAGTAAAAAGCTCTTCATATTATACCTGATTCAACCACGAGTGATGCCCTTCATGAAAACAAGTCAAGAATTAAAAGGATCTTCAATTTTGTCCCTTCACGAACGTCGTCTGGGTCAATTTAGGAGAGAACTCTCTCTGCATCGTCTTTTTCATTCCAACCTTACACCTTCACCTACTAACCTGACTGTTCGTTAGTTAAATGGATCTTACCATATAATGTAGTCCAATCAGCAAAAGATAATTATTTATTTGCACTTTGTGACAATATTGAGTTAGTCGATGTGGAATAATAGATTCTTATGGAATGCATATGGAAAGAAAGTCAAGATAATAGATTCTTATGGAATGGATAAGGATAACCCTGACAGAATTAGAACTTAGAATTTTGAAATGACTCTGATACCATATTGAGAGATAATTGAATTTCTACCATAAAAACTGGTTTTTGAGGTAAAAAATTATCAAATTTATATATCACTCAGAATATTGAGTAAATTGATATAAATTTGCCCAGATATCAAGACTAAAAATTTCATCCAATTAGGGAAAAAAGGGATATAGGATCCCATGCATTACTCTGAAAATAATAGAGATTTAAATTTCACTTTAACCAACGTGTAAGTATAATATTCAATGAAAATTTATGTGTTTGAGATGTCCAAATGCGATTTGAGAAAATCTTAGTCCACAAACGTCCTAAGGTCACGTATGAGTCTAGGGCAAGTCCTTCAATAAGAGTGTAGCAATTGAAGTTTAATCCAAAAACCTAATTAGGCCCATACCTGTAGTCTTCATGGTCCAAGGTTTTGCATCCTATATATTCATGCTAGTTGGCTACAGAACCTCGCTTAAAAAGGAAAAGTGTCGGGAGAGAAAGAAAGAAACTACCCTAAACTATCCAAAAATGCTGAAGATCCTTACCATGTATTGGATTTATTTTAAAAAAAAAAAAGAATTGATGACATTTTGATTCAACCCAAAAGATATGGAAGGAAAGTAATTCAAGAATACTAATATCGTTGACAAAAAGTACAGAGTATAATTCAATATTTTGCAGAATGCTTCCGATCAAATTAACACTACTGCACCAGATCCAATCAAAAACTTTATAGATAAGCATGCTTAGATAACAGTCTTACTAGAAATGGTAACCCCTCGATGAAGTCTTCGTATTACACCCTCCCATTGTCATTTTACTGTCTCATATTGGACTCAATGGTATGAGATTTTTTGCCTTCGCCTTCAAAAACCCACATTCCCTCTCCCCTATTTATAATAAATCCACTTCTTGTACGTAGGGTCTCTACCCTTTCATAATAATAATAATAATAATAATAATAATAATAATAATAATAATAATAATTGTTGGAGGTGGGTTGCACCTCCACAGATACCATCTCCTGTAACTTGAACGGGTGCTCCAAAGTATGAAGTGAAAACTTGCAAAAAATCGCTGGAGGATGCTCCATCGGGGAAGACTCTGACGTTCAAATCAGAAAGAACGGTTTTCAAAAGAGATGAAACAGACTGATTTAGAGATAAGGTTGAGTATAAGATCCCTATGACTTATGTGTCGAATGTATGGATCTAAGAGAGCAAACTTAGTTGATGGCATGTAGAGTGTCTTTATAGATTGGGCTCCTGTGAGCCAAGTGCATTTGGAGTGTTCACCCTAGTTTCCTTATGGGGGTGTCCTAAGATTTCAAGACTCCATTGTCAAATAATCTCAAAGGATTTGAATCTTTATCACTTAGAAAATTCAACAAGTTAAGGAGATTCTTTTCTTATCGATTGATTTTGAAGGGTCACCTTCCTTATTCAGGAAGCATCCTTCATAGCCAAATGAGGAAACAAATTTTTATACAAATCTTAATTAAATATTATCTTAAGTCGATGAGCATAAGCCATCCAGGCACCTAGCCTCCTGTCAAAGCTATCAGTCAGGCAACGAAGATGAAAGTGTTAATCGTGAGTTTACCAAAGGCCGATGAGAACTCTAGATCGACCAGGTTGTTATGGATCACAGGCGTGTAAAACTTTGGGCATTACTATAGTGGGACTTTGAGTTATATCCTATCATTTGTCCCTACTCCTTGTGTCATTTCGAACAGTACGCCACAAGGAGTAAGTTAAAAAAAATGATACTTCGAATGTCGTGCGAGCATTAAGGCATTCAACTCTCGAATGAATGATCCCAGAATAAGTGTTTCATGGAAAGTTGAAGAGATTAAAACCCTTCATTTATTGCTCACGTTTCTCATTGAACTGTTTCGTCTGCCCAAGTTTGCGAAGATCATGTATCTTGGGTTATAAATAGGGGTTGCATGGCTCAGCACTACATCAGAGAAATTTTGTGAGTTCTTCTTCTTGGTGATCTACTTTTTTAATGATGGGTTCTGAGCTGTAGGGCTTGATAGCGCAGGTTGTTTCTGCGGATACGAGACTCCGTCAAGGATGAGACCACTAATATGAGGTTTCGTCATGTCATTCGTTATTCAAACGCCATGGTGGAATCTATCATGGCTCCCATCAGAGTTCTCAACCTCAAAAAGAGATTTAATTGATAAGTCCTTGCTCTGGGTTGACTTCGTTGTCCAACTGGTGTTTCCTTCGATCGGGTGATAAAGGGAGTTGGGAGGTGGTGAGAGACTGGGCATGACAGAGGGTTTGAAACCTAATGCATCCTCACAATCTCTTTTTGACCATCTACCACCTACTCAAAGTCCTTTCTGGCAAGTCGGAAAGGGTCTTCAATCTTTGTTTTCTCCAATTCCAACAATTGGCAGTGACTTGGTGGTCTTTTTGTCCCAAAACAATGCTGTAGATTTCTCATTTATTTCTTTCCATGCACTCGACCCGACTAAAGGACTTGTGTATTGTATTTTTCCATGTACTTATGATATATGTTCATCGTATTGAAATAAAAGAAGAGTTTTGTTTTTCTTACTTGTTGATCTTTATCTTTCTCTAAATTTTCACTAATAGGGGTTGAGTGTCTGAAGAAGTGATGTAATCGACGTGACGATCATTCTGTAAACTTGTCGGGGGTGCATAGTTTTTTCTTTGAATTACCTTGTCTCGCTGGTCCAATCGAGAGCTATTCACTAGCGAAGATATTCTACGGTGTCCTAGTAAAGGTATCGATTATCCCTTTTTCATGCTTGCTCGTCGAGGGAAATTCTTTATTGTCTGCACATTTATCAAATAGGAGGGGTTGTACCCAGCTAGGGGATACTTACCTTGTCATCGATACGCTATGATTGGTAGGGCACCTGATTGAGAGTTCAATTGGTTAAATAGGCCGTATCCACTCATCTGGGGGATTTATCCCTTATTGACAATGCGATACGATTGGTAAGAATCAATTGATAGAATAAGTCGTGCCTACCCATTTTGGAGTAATTTCCCTTGTGAAAAACACGCTACATTCGCTAGGAATCAACCAATCGAATGGACTGTACTTATTCGTTTGAGAGTTATTTTCTTTATTGACGGTATGCTTCGTTCGTTAGGAATCAACCGATATGATGAGTCATGTCTACCCCTATGAGAGTTATTTCCCTTATTGATGGCACAATATATTCATTAGGAATCAACTGATAGGATGGGCCGTGTCTACCCATTTGGGAGTCATTTCCCTTATTAACGGGACACTATGTTTGTTAGGAATTGGTCAATAAGTAAGCTACAAAATGAGATAAAAAAGCAAAGAGATCTTACCTGGAAGAAGACTCTTTTGCTCAAAGTAGGTAATGAAGCTTATTGATAGTAGGTGCATAGGTTTTTTGATTTCCAATTCCTGGACACAACCAAGCCGTCTAGATTATTGAGACGGTAAGTTCCTGAGCAGATCACAAAGCGTATTTGATAAGAACCTTCCCAATTAGGTGCAAGCTTGTCCCCTATTTAGGATTGACCGGTAGCCTCTACCTTCCTTAGAACTAGATTGTCTGGCCTGAACGTTCTGCTTTTAACCCTTTTATTGTAATATTCGGCCATTTGTTGTTGATACGCAGTCATTTGAGTGGATGTGGATTCCCGTAGTTCTGGGAGCAGATCCAACCGCTCTTGCAAAGTGGGTTCGTTTCATGCCGCGTGGTACTGGTTTACCCAGAGCGAGTGAATTCCTATCTCTATAGGAATGACAGCTTCACAGAGGATACTATAAAGTTCGTCTATATGTCAGGCTGAACAGTGTTTTGCAGGTTGCCCATCAGGGTGTGGTACGACATACCCAGAGGATACTATAGAGTTCGTATGCTAATCGCCTCTTAGCCTCATTCAATGTTGTTATCAGAATAGCCTTCATAATCAGCCAATGGTACCCTTGATGCAGGGCCTTGTCAACTAAATTTCGAGCATCCAAGTGGTTGTCGTATATTTTTTTGTGGATTTTTTGGAAGACGTAGTCTCATTCTTTAGGGGTCAGACACTTCAAGTATGGGTGAGTAAAGGATTTTTAGTACAGGCTCTTGTCAATGACTGCGTAGTGAGCAGCCTTTTGTTTCATCTTTGCTACTTCTGATGGTAAGTCTGGCAAACGATCATGTTTTAGATAAACTTCTATGGGATCCTTCTAGCTTGGAGCCTGGTCTACCACAAGGATCTTCTCAGGTTCATTAATGGTAGGACATGGTAGGCTCTTGATACAGACCGTTCGATTAGTAGTGACCAAGTCTGAACTGATGAGCTTAGAGAGTGTATCAATTTGCATGTTCTCTGATCGAAGAATTTGTATATCTACTTTGTCTAGCTTACTCATTGTCTCACATAGTTTACACAAGTACTTGGCCATGATCACATCCTCAGTTTCATGGACCCCCTCTATTTGTTTAACAGCAAGTTGGCTGTCGGAGAACACTCGAACACTTCTAACCTAAGGGATATTGTGATTTGGAGTCCTGTCAATAGGGTTTCATATTCGGCTTGATTATTAGTGGCTCTAAAGTTGAAACAAAGGGCATCTTCCGCCTTGAAATCATTCGTACCTATTAGTATGAACTCGGCATTACTCCCTAAGGAATTCAATGATTTATCGACATGCAATGTCCAATCTGGTAATGACCACTCTTCTCGGCAACCGGTAGGCTCATGCTTGGTTGGAACGGAAAGGGTGCATTCGAGGATGAAATCCGCTAGAGCTTGGCTTTTGATCGTAGGTCTCGGTTGGTATTGAATGTCGAGTTTACCCAATTATATACACCATCTGATGAGATAATTAGAGGTGTCCCTTTTTTGAAGGATTTGATTCAACGGCTAATCAGTGAGTACCATGATAGTGTGAGCTTGAAAGTATAGCTAAAGATGCCTAGCTGAGACGACTAGAGCAAAAGCTATTTTTTCTATCGGTTGGTAGTTAGTTTCGAATTCCTAGAATATTCAGCTGATGTAGTAGACAGATTTCTGGACGGTAGATTCCTGTCTCATAAGAATAGAAAAAAGTGCTCGATCAGATATAAAGAAGTATAGGTATAGTTTCTCACTAGGGATGGGACGAGAGAGCAATGAAGGTGACATAAGGTATTCCTTAGGTTGCTCAAAGGCTGTTTGGCACGCACTCGATCATCCTAGCGAATTTTTGGGATTTCTTCAGAGTATTAAAGAAGGGTTAGTACTTTTTTCCTACCTTCAATATTAATCGGTTTAGAGTTGATATCCTGCCTGTGAGACGTTATACCTCTTTCACCGTTTATGGCGGTAACATGTCCAGTATGGTCTGTATTTTTTCAGGATTTGTCTCGATTCCTCGATTGGTGATCATAAAACCCTAAGAACTTTCTGGATGCGATTCTGAAAGTGCATTTGTTAGGTTTAGTCGCATGTTATACTGCTCCAATGTTTAAAAAGTCTCCTCAAGGTCAGAAACATAGGCTTCCAAACTGATACTCTTGACAAGCATATCATTAACATATGCTTCCATGTTTCTGCTGAGCTAGTCATTGAATATCTTATTGACCAATTGTTAGAAGGTTGTTCCAGTATTTTTCAAACTAAACGACATGACCCGGTAGTAGTATGTGCCGAATTTGATGATGAAGCTCGTCTTCTCCTCATCTTCTGGTGCCATGCATATTTAATTATAGTCAGAATAGACATCTATGAAACTTAAGAGTTGGTGACCTGAGGAATTATTGACCAGCTTATCGATGTTGGGGAGCAGGTAGCTGTCCTTTGGACATGCCTTGTTAAGGTCCATGAAATCTACACACATCCTCCACTTGCCGTTAGCCTTTTCACCGGGACCACATTAGCTAACAACTTGGCGTATTTAATTTCGTGAATAAATCTAGTTGTTTAGAGCTTCTGGACTTTCTTTTGTATGACGCGTTGTTGCTCTAGGGCGAATACCATTTTCTTTTGATTAACCGACTTCTGTCCATCATTGACTATCAACTCGTGGACTATAACTGAAGGGTGAATACCTAAGATGTCTTCGGATGACCAAGCAAAGACTCTAGAGTGGTGTCGTAGGCAATCGACAATCGCCTCCCATAGGTGTGCCAACAGATTTGCACCAATTTGAATGTTTGGGCCGGGGTCATCAGTTAGAGAAATCTCAATTATTTCTTCTGCAGGCTCTGGTTTGATTATTTGTTCGATATGATCCCTGAATTCTAGGGTATCGATGGGGAAATTATCTTGGTCACCTTTTACCGTGGGAAAAGCACGAGGGTTGGGGTCGCTATAAAGGGTAGCGATCCCTTGTGGTGTTTTGAATTTGATTTTCATATGTTTCATATTGGCTAACACCTCTTGTTCATCTAGACTATGGTAGCTTAGAATAGCATTGTAGGAAGAGAATAATTTCACCACACGAAAAGCAACCTTGATGACCGCATGATTAGGGGCATTCCCAAGGTCACAATGAGGGAAATGACACCTCTTGGGTATATAAACTCGTCTGAGAGTCCCTTTGGAGACCTAATAGGTGGTTAGAGATCACAATCTACTCCTTGATGGATGAGGACCCTTTGAACGAGATAGAATTCTATTTTGACCGTGATGACTAAATAATCATTGCGATTGTGGTCAACTCCGATTAGATCGTTGTTACCGAAATCGATAATTAGCCTTTTCTCTTGGTGTTTGCCTTGATGGGAACAGGTGATAAGAAGTGAAAAACATGTTTGATGAATCAATCTGTTTCCTATAAACGTTGTCAATCTATTGAAAGTGGGTTACAACTCCACAGATACTGACTTTTTTGACTCAAACGGGTGCTCCGAAAGATGAAGTGAAAATCTACAAAAGACCACCAGAGGGTGTTCTAGCGGGGAGGTTTCGACATTCAAGTTGGAAAGAATAGTTTTCGAAAGAGATGAAATAGATTGATTTAGAGAGAGGGCTAAATATGAGAGCTCTGTGATTTGTGTGTTGAGTGTATGATTCCAAGAAAGTGTACTTGGCTGATGGCATTCAAAGTGTCTTTATGGATCAACCTCCTATGAGCCATGTACATTCGGAGTGTTTCAACCCTAATTTTCTTATGGGGATGTTCTGAGATCTCAGAACTCTATAATTAATATTTTCAAAGGATTTGAATCTTTGTCACTTAGAAAATTCAATGATTCAGGGAGATTCTTTCCTTATCGATTTAATTTTGAAGAGTCTTCTTTCTTATTTAGGAAGCATGCTTTACAACCAAATGGGAAAATAAACTTTTATGCAAATCTTATTTAAATATTATCTTAAGTCACTGAGATTAGACCATTCGGACACCTAGCCTCCTGTCAAGGTTATCAGTAAGGTAACGAAGAGGGAAGTGTTAATCGTGAGTTTATTAGATGCCAATGAGGACTATCGACCGACTAGGTTATTATAGATTATGGGCTTGTAAAGTTTTAGGCATTACCATAATTGGCCTTTGAGTTGTGTCCTATCAATAATAATAATAATAATAATAATAATAATAATAATGGTCCAAAAAACGGTTTGGGCAATACCATAGTTGGGTTTGTTGGGTATAGTAATTGGCAGAAGACTATTGACTCTAAGGATTTGATTCAATAGTGTCATCCTATTGAGCCTGAGGAGGTTCGAAAAACAGTTTTCTCTATAAAGAAATTTAAGGCCCTGTGGTCTCATGGTATCCGATCATTTGGCTTTGTATCAGTTTATTAGGGAGGCTTTTCGAGATGGTTATTTCCCGAATAAGTTTTTGTAGGATCATTCTTATTCTGATGGTGGCTTGTCCTAGTGGTCTGCAAGAATTCTGGCCTATTAGCCTCCTAAATACGGAGAATAAAGTTCTCGCTAAGGGATTAGTCCATCAATTGTAGCCTATTCTACAGAAGGCAATAGGTCACTTTCAAAGTAGTTTCCTTCGTGAGCGAAGTCTATTGAATAATATTATCATCACCTAGGAAATTGTGAGGGCCCTGTTGGAAAATGGTTGTAAAAGTTGACCTTCAGAAGGTTTATGATAGTGTGGATAGGTCCTTTTTAGGCAAAACATTACAAGATTTTTAGGTCCCAGAACAATTGGTTTAGTTGATTATGTTTGCTGTCTCTCATGCGCAGTGGGTGCTACTTTGAAATGGGGAGGTACTTTTTTTTTTTTTGCCTCAGGAAAAAGACTGGGCCAAGGTAACCCTTTGTTTCCTAATTTATTTATCCTAATTATGAGAAAACTTTCTTACATGCTTCAAACAAGGGTGAGTGAAGGTCGATGGACTCTGGTCCACACCTCTCATAAAGGACCTGTTATTTTCCACTTATTTCTCATCGATGACCACAGTTCTAGACTGTTTTCGAGAATTCTCTGTGTGTAGTGGTTTAGTTTTGAAATTCACAGAAGTCTAAACTATTTGTTTTCCCTTAGCTCATCTCTGAACAGGTGCTTGGCCACTCAGAGTCTATTTTACCTGACAGAGGATTTTAGGCCATATATAAGGGTTCCTATCGTGCATGGCCATGTTAATAGGTTTCAATATTAACACTGGCTGGGTAGAGAACTCTTACTCAAGTGGTAACTTTGATGATTCCTATTTATGTTATGCAATCAACTTGGTCCCCTGAGTTGGTTTGTGCTCAACTTGATAAGCTTAATCAACAGTTCCTTTAGGGTGATGTGGTGGGATTTAGCATATCAACCCAAAGATGTTGGTGGGTTGGGAATTCGTAAGTCCCAAGATGCTAGTCGTGCATTTCTCGCTAAAGTAGGGTGGCGTCTATTATCCCTTGACCCAACCCTTTGGTGTGAGGGTCTTAGGAGCAAATATTTCCATTAGGGGATTTCCTGCATTGTAGTAGGCCTTCTAATCGTTCATCCTTTTAGAGAGACCTTTTATAGATTTGGGATTCATTTAGAGGTAGAGTTCACTAGCAGTAGAAGAATGGGTTGGTTACCAACTTTTGGGAGGACCATTGGATTGGGGAGAGCCATTTATCAATTAGGGTTCCTGGAGTGGTTTTGGGGTCCTCCATGGATCTGAGGATGCATCAATTTATTACTTCTAATTGGCACTGGGATGTTTCAAGACTCGTTGCCCTTCTCCCGAAGTTCATTGTGGAGGAGATGTGGATCGCCCATGATCCGGAAGCTCAGTACTTAGTTTGCTATGCTGGTGATTCTTTAGGGAGCTTTTCGGTCAGATCAGCATATTCCACACTTTGTGGACCAGAGGACTCTACCCCTATTTCGACTACATTGTGGAGTTAAATTTGGAAGTTGAAATATCAGGATCGAGTCAAATTTTTGGTATCAGTTATCTTCTATGATACTTTAATAATTAATAGCACATGGTACCGTTGTGGTCTCATGGACGATCTTTTCTTGGGAATTTTTAGAAACTTGTACCCATTTATTTTGGAACTGTGCCCTAGTTTGATAGGTCTAAGCTCAGACTCTTCATACGTCATCCCTCTCTCAGATGGTGTTCGGGAGGTTATTGATGATTGAAAGGTTGGCTTGTAACTCCCAATAGCATGCTATTCACATGGGTCTCCCATGGTCTATCTGCTTTGTGTACACTCTTTGAGCTATTTGGAAGGTTTGTTGTAGGAATATCTTTGAAAGTACTAATTTCTTCCCAAAAGGTTTTATTACCATTGCCTTGAGATATTCTCAGGATAGGTGACTGGAAAATATTAGAGGGCCAAAGACATTTACTCGCTTAGGCTACTAGATTGGATAGGTTCCCCTTCCTTTGGGACTAGACAAACTGAATACTAATAGATTCTCAAATCTTACCTCCTGCTTGGTCAATACCAGAGGTCTCTTCCATGATGAGTATGGATTATAGATCTGTGGATTTACGGTAGATCTGGTGGCATCAGATCTGTTTACAGCAAAGTTATGAAATTTTTTCTTGTTATCCTTGAGATCAACTCGGCTAAGTTTCTATTGGCTCTCTCATCCGATGTAGCTTCCTCTCATCCAAGTTTTCATATTATTTGAGAATATCAAGATCTAATTCACCGTATCTTAGTGCAATAGGTGATTTTTGTCCATAGTGAGGGGAATAGCCGTGCTGATGTTCTTGCAAAGCTAGACCTGTCATCCCCCCTGGTTTCTATGAGTTTTACTTTCCTCCTCATAAGGTGTATCGCTCTCTTAAGCGTGATATTGAAGGTATAATTTCTTTTAGAAAATAATTTTTCTCCACTCTCATTTGTAACAAAAAAATAATAATTTTTTTAATTTTTTCTTTTATTAGATAATTTGGTCTTTGTAATAAGAAATTTGGTGGGATTTGATTGCATGTTAGTGGTTATATATATGTAAGAAAATATCATTTGTTTTAAGAATATTTATAAAATATTATGTATCAAAATCAAATTGATAATTGATTCGATTTTGTTATTTCTATATTTGTAATATTTATTTTCATATTTATAATATTAAGTTATATATATATATAAACCCACTAACATATTATAATATTTTATTGAAACAAAAGAGTATTAGAGTTCATATAATTTTATTATTGCTTTGTTTTGTTAATATGGTATAGGGACTATATTCAATTTTTTTTTTTGAATAATCTATCAAAGGCATATTCAAATACTTTTTAATAATATGAAAGAGACCACTTAGAAGAAGAAAATACATATACATATACATATATCATAATATTGTATCAACTTGGAAAATCTTTGGCATCTTACACAAAGAAAATGTGAATACTCATGATAAAGGAATCGGAAATCATTATGAAGGGAAATTCATTGCTGAGGGGGGCCAAAGTTAGGTTTAGAATATTAGATTTCTAGCACGGAAATTCTTAAGAATGTGGACGAGGTGGTCTAGGTGTCACACATTTGCAAATATTTTTATATTAAAGAGAATCTGGTTTAAATGACTAAATTCATGGAATGATGGTGACTTTGCTTTTTCCTTTTTACTTAATTTCCTTTGCTTCCTGCAGTCTGGCATCGAATGTTATCAAAGTTTGGCATTATTAACTATGCGAATGTTATCAAAGTTTCTATTGCATAATGTTTCAAATGGATTGGAGATATATTTACGTACTAAAGTCTGTCTAAGGTGAGTATACTACAACTTCTTAACATTTTGGTAGAGTCCGGATAATGAACTATTTCAAAAAAATAAAGGTCGACATTTATTAATAGACAGTTGATATAATAAAAAGTATATTTAGTTTTTTAATCAAAACTCAGATTCAAATATTGAAAATAGAAAGAACTATGTTGAGTTAGGAGAGCTCCCCTTATAGAAGATCTAACAGTAGATCGAGTCATATTAATCGAAATATAATTTCGAATACCAATTAATCAAATACCAAAAAAATAAGGTCGTCATTTGATATTGGGTTCAAGAATCATGTCAAAATTTGATCTTAGAAAAATAAGTTTTAAAATTACGATTTCCCAGTTTTTTTTGTTACTCCGGCAAAATTGAAGTTTATTTCAAATAAATATAATTATTAATAAGAAGACTTGACGTGGTCAATTAAATTTCTAGGACTAGAAGATTTGGACCGTCGCAAGTAAAATACAATGTATGAGATTTGCTTCGTTGGCAAGAGTTACAAGAAGCTTCAAATTGACAAAAATGTTTAATACTATGCAAGCAAGGAGTCGTCATCTAGGAGGGAACTAAGAACTATGGGGGATGTTTGCTTTTCTAACTTTAGGGGCATGTCCAATGAAGCCCTTCTTTTAAGAGTCAAACGATAAGATTTGCCACCAAACATTCAAGCATTGTCGTATCAGATTATGTTTTAGACACTTAAAACATGCATGTGGCAAAAGAAAATGGTTTGTAGCAGCAGAAATCAAACTCAGCCCATTTTGAAGAATCAAGCTCTCACCATTTTAGGGTGGGGTCAAGTTTAGACCCCTTATTTAAGCGTGTTTTAATTACGAGCTAAATCTAGATACGATTGGCTCAGCCTATTATAGACTCGACCCGTTTAAAATCATATATTACTTTTTGTAATTTTAAAAATATTATAACTTTGATGATAACTTTGATGAGTTTTATGTATCATTCTTAATATAATTTTGTTAATTTTTTATGATATTATTATTATTAATTTTCATAATAATGTATAATTTTTAATTTGATATGGTGGTATTTGCTTTGTATTTTACTTTGAATTATTAATATGCTTTTATTTTGTATTTATCATACTATAAAATGGATTAAAAATATAAAAAATAAAATTTATGATTTGCGCTTGAACCTAACTCGAAACGGGCTCGAGACATTTTTAATTTTTCGGATTGAGCTCGAGTCTCGATTTTTCTAGATTTTTCAAGCCAAGCTTGAGTTCAGACCCATAAAATTTTATATGAGACAAGCCCAAATTTTATAAAAGCCTGGCTCCGAAGGTGTGATTACCAGCCGGCTCATCGGGGCAGTGTCCAAAGATCAGAAGGTCCATAACTAGGCTAGCATTTCAGCGTGTCCATGATAGGAATTTATCTCTCCGAAGAGCGAACTTGGACTAGTCTCTTGATTAATTCCTGACAGTGGCGACCCAATCGATTTGATGCATTCGGTAGTCTCAAACCGATGCCCCTCTTTCTTTGACCGATGACCAATAGCCTACTAGAGAATCAATCATTTTGCTCTCATCAGCTGGAGGTAATATTTGACTAAATCTCATATTAGCCTATGTTTCCTATCTCGTCATGAAGTATGTCTCCTAGATAAAGAAGGAAATCCCACAAAATTTAATCAATAAGGGAAAAAAATCTCCCTATATTACTAAACTTCTTAAGTGATGAAGATCACAAATCTCCTGAGAATATTTAACTATGGAATCCCGAGACAATCAGACCCCCTTACAAGGAAACTAAAGTTACAATACCTCGGTACACACAGCTCCTAAGAGACCTACATATAAAAATATTCGGCATACCGAAACCCAAATACGCTCTCCGAAACTACCAAAACTAGACACTTGACACACAAATCACAGTGCTCTCTCTCTCTCTCTCTCTCTCTCTCTCTCGTGTTCAATCTGTTTCATTCCTATTGAAAACCGTCTTTCTGACATGAGTATTGGAGATTCCCCCACTGGAGCACCATCCAGTAGTCTTTCGTAGGTTTTAAATCGTCTCCCGAAATAATCGTTTGAGTTAAAGGAGCTGAAATTTGTGGAACCAAAACTCACTTTCAACAGATTGGCGTAGTCTGTGGAAAGGACAAATCGACTCTCTAGACAAACATACTATCTGTCTTTTGCTACCATTCAGAATATGACAACAATCAAGAGAAAAAGGTCAATCATTGGCTTCAACGATGACGATCTAATTGAAATTGACCTTAATTGCAATGACCCTTTGGTTATCATCACAAGAGTGGAGTCTCATGTCGTTAAGAGAGTTCTTGTCGATCAAGGAACAAACTGCGATCTCCTCACTTGGGACACCTTCCAGCGAATGGGTCTCAACTCATCTCACCTTCAACCTCCTATCGGGTCTTTCAAAGGACTTTCTGATGAATACATTTACCCAGAAGGTGTTCTTCCTCTCACTGTAACATTGGGAACTTCTCCCAACCATGTGGCCGCTAAAGTCATCTTCCATGTGAAATTATTTTCATCTTATAATACCATCCTCGGTCACCCTAGTCTGGACAAACTGGAGACACTATCCAGTACAAAACATATAAAGGTTAGTTCAGAATACCAGAAGGAATTGCTACTCTCCGTAGCTACCCCGATCCCTACACTTTTCTCGCAGTCGAAGATGGGCAAGAGAACTTTTCGATCGACACTCAAGAGTTCAGGGACGATGTCGAACCAATGACCAAGCTTAAACCCATGGAAGAAGTGATTGAAATTCCCTTAATTGGTGACCCTAACCAGACTGTTCGAGTTAGGGCTAACTTGCCAACACATCTTCGAGAAGTGATTATCGATTGCCTATGTCGAAGTTAACAAGTCTTCGCTTGGTCTCCTGAAGACATGCTCGGTAACTTTCCTTTGATTATAGTCTATAAGCTGATCGTTAACGCCAGATACAAACTAGTCAAACAGAAGAAAATGGTATTTACCCTAAAATGCCAACTCACTATCCAAGAAGAAGTCCAAAAACTATTAACGGTCGGATTCATTCATGAAATTAGTACCCTGAATGGCTAGCCAACATGGTCATGGTGAAAAAAACCAATGGTAAATGCAGGATATGTGTGGACTTCACTAATCTCAACAGGGCATGTCCAAAAGATAGCTGCTTGCTTCCCAACATCGACAAACTTGTGGACAACTCCTTAGGCCACTAACTTTTGAATTTCATGGATGACTATTCTGACTATAATCAAATACAAATGGCACCAGAAGATAAGAAAAAGACAAGTTTCATCACAATATTCGGTACGTATTGCTATCGGGTCGTACCTTTCGATTTGAAGAACGCTAAAGTGACCTTCCAATAAAGTCTTCAAAAACCTATTTGGTAGGAATGTAAAAACATATGTTGATGACATGCTCATCAAGAGCGCTAGTACATAGGCCCATGTTACCGATTTCGAAGAAACTTTTCAGATATTGGAACATTACAACATGCGACTGAACTCAACAAAGTGCACATTTGGAATCGTGTCTGACAAGTTTTTGGGTTTCATGATCATCAACCGGGGAATTGAGACAAATTCTGAAAAAACACAAACCATATTGGACATGTTATCACCCGAGACGTTGAAGGAGGTACAACGCTTCACCGGTAGAATATCGGCTCTAAGCCGATTCATATTGAAAGTCGAAAAAAAGTATAAATCCATCTTTGATGCCCTGAAAAGGTCCTAGAGGTTCGCATGGATACCGAGTGCCAAACGGCTTTTGAGCAACTTAAAAAATATCTCATGTCGCCCCCACTGCTTTCTCGTCCTATTTCTGGTGAGAAACTATATCTATGCCTCTCTATTTCTAACCGGGCACTTTGCTCTGTTCTTGTGAGACAGGAGTTAACCAGACAAAAGCCAGTTTACTACATCAGTCAAATACTCAAAGAATCTGAAGCCAACTATCGACCTATCAAAAAAATAGCCTACACTCTAGTTGTCTCGGTCAGACGCTTTCGGCCTTACTTTCAGGCCTATACTATCGTAGTATTCATCGACCAATCACTGAAACAAATTCTTTAAAAGAGAGATACCTCCGAATACCTCATTAAATGGAACGTGGAGTTAGGCGAGTTTGACATTTAATACTAGCCATGACCTATGATTAAAGGTCAAGTCCTAGCGAACTTCATTTTTAAATACACCCTCCCGGTTCCAGCCGATCACGAGTCTATTGATAACCCTGAAGAATGATCACTACCTGACTGGACGTTACACATTGATGGGAAATCAAACTTTTTAGGAAGTGGTGTTGGGCTCATACTGATGAGTTTAGACAATTTCAAGGTGGAGTACGCTTTTCATTTCGACTTCAAGGCCACAAACAATCAAGCGGAGTATGAAATTTCGTTGACAAGACTTTGAATCACAATGACCATGGGGGCTCATGTTCGAGTGTTCACCGACAGCCAGCTAGTTGTCAAACAAATCGAAAAAGTTTACGAGACTAAAGACCCGATCATGGCTAAATACTTAATCAAACTGTGCGAAACGATAAGCGAGCTAGACAAAGTCGACATCTAACAAATCCCTCAATTAAAGAACGCGCGAACTGACACACTCTCTAAATTAGCCAGTTTAGACTCAATTGCCTCTAGCCAAACAGTTTACATCGAGAGCCTGTTACATCCCATTATCGATGAATCTGAAAAGATCCTTGTAACAAACTAGTCTCCAGGTGAAGATCCCATAAAAGCCTATTTGAAATATGATCGTTTGTCGGACTCACCATTGGAGGTGACGAAACTAAAACGGAAGGCCACTCACTACGTAATCATCAATGGGAATCTATACTGGAAGTCCTTCACTCACCCATATCTGAGGTGGTTAACCCTAGAAGAATGAGATTATGTCATCCGAGAGATCCATGAAGAGATATGTGGCAACCATTTGGGGGCTCAAAATCTGGTTTACAAAACTATACATCAAGGGTACTACTGACCAACCATGAAAATCGACTCTGATAATTATGTTAAGAGGTGCGACAAGTGCCCACGTTTCTCTTCAGTGCCACGACTACCCTCCACTGAGCTCAGTCCCATAGCAAGCCCTAAATCGTTCACCCAATGGGGAATCGACATCCTTAGACCATTCTCACCACCTACCAGACAGCGAAAGTTTCTCATAGTGGCTGTCGACTAGTTCACTAAATGGGTGGAAGCCGAACTGCTGGCCCAAATAACAACAGCCAAAACCCAATTATTCGTGTGGACTCACATCATCACTAAATTCGGCGTGTCTCATGTTTTTATCACCAATAACGGAAAGCAATTTGATAACAAAAGCTTCTAAGAATTTTGTAGCAAGTTGGAGATTCAGCACCAGTTCTAATCAGTCACTCATCCACAAAATAATAGACTCGCTGAGAACTTTACGGCATCCTCTGATTTTACCATACTACACCTTGAAAGGCAACTGGCGAAACACCATTCAACCTGACGTATGGGTATAAAGCTGTCATACCTGTGGAGATAGGGATTCACTCGCTCTGAATGGATCGATACAATGCGGCATGAAACGAACTTGTCTTACAAGAACGATTGGATCTACCAGAACTACGGGAATCTACATCTGCTAGGATGACTGCGTATCAGTAACAAATGGTTTAGTATTATAACAGAAGAGTTAGAAACAGAACGTTCAAACCTGGTGAACTGGTCTTAAGAAAGGTAGAAGCAACCAGTCAACCTTACCCGGGGGCAAGTTAGCACCCAATTGGGAAGGTCCCTATCAAATACGTTCTGTAATTCACCTAAAAACTTATCGTCTCAACAATCTAGATAGATCGGTTATGCCCAAACTTGGAACTCAGAAAACCTATGTATCTACTATCAGTGAATCTCATCATCTCTAATGGTCGAAAGAGTCTCCCCTCGAGTAAGGCTTTTATGCTTTTCCCTTTTGTTTATTATATCGATTATTTCCTATCGAATCATTCCATTGGTTGATTCCTATCAAACGTAACGCGTCATCAATAAGAGACATGACTCCCAGTCAGGTAGGCATAATTTATTTCATCGGTTGATTCCTATCGAACGTAATATATCGTCAATAAGGGATATGACTCTCAATCGGGTAGATATGGCCCATCCTATCAGTTGATTCTTATCGAACATAATGTATCATCAATAAGAGACACGACTCTAAGTCGGGTAGACACTGCATATCTTATCGTTTAGTTCCGAACAAACATAATGGGTCACTGCAAGGAATGTGATTCCCAGACAGTTGAATCTTCTATTGGGTTTCCATCGGCCAAAGTGCATTAGAAAGGAGGGATATATCCCTCGGTTGAGTACTACCAACCTCATCAGCTGTACAAACAAAAAGTGAAGGTATTTCTTTGGGTAACCACTACCTCTATTGAAGAACTGAAAGTATTTTCGTTTGAGTAACTCTTGCCAAATGACATGCTACCCGATAATCTATTGTATAATCATTTCATTGGTTACCTTGTTTATTCAGAAATATGGTTTCTATCGCTGGAAATTTGATCAAAGGCAAAGACCGACAAGTAATTCAAATAAAACTCTTCTTTTATTTCCATATAACGAATATATATCAGATAACATAAACTGACATAGTTTACAAGTCCCCAAATCAAACCGATTGTATCAAGAAAAATACATAAGAAAAATTACAGTATCATTTCTGAACAAAGAGGCTATAACGCCACGGTCATTCAATAGAATTAGAGAGTAAAAAAACAATAAAAAGAGAAGATGGAAGGATTCAAAAATGTCCATAGCCAAATCTGGACAAGAAGACTGTCAAACAATGGGTTGAGGAGGGCATGGGATAGCCATGAAAAGACTATGAGGATGCATCAGAATTCAAACCTTCTGCCATATACAGCTCCTCATAACCTACTGACTCTTTTAGTCACCCGACCCGAGAGCAGGAGTCGGACGATAAACTCAACCCAGAGTAGGAGTGTATTTAAAACTCTTCTATGAAGTTGAGAACCCCAACGGGAATCTTAACAAAGCTTATCATGACGTCCGAACACCGAACGACATGATGAGATCTCACGTCAGCGGTCCTATTTTTTACGAGGCCTCGCATCGACAGAAATAACCTATACTACTAAGCCTTGTGACCTAAAGCACACCATTGGAGGAGCTCTCAAAGAGACTAACTCTTAGCAAGAAGGGTTTGCAGACTGAAGAGTACTTTAGTTTTCTCTGAAGCAACACAAAGTCAGGTGACCCCTATTTATAATTGCAAAAGAAAAAGAACTTCATGAATCTGTGGTAGACGAAACGATTCAATGAGAATCATGCACAATGAATGAAGAGTTTAAATCCCTCCAAGTTCCCGCAAAACATTTATTTCTAGGACAAAAGTGTTAACACCGTTGGGAAGATGGAACGGTTGAGAGAAAAAAGGCATCTACCTACGATCTGTTTCAACTTGACATCTTATGAAGCGTATTAGAGGCAATTCGCATAACCCGAAGCGACGCACGCTACATTAAAGACTTTGTGCCTTTCTAATTTCTGAAGGACAGCCATTACTCATGGTGTCTTCCTCATGAAATAACACTATAGTTTGGGGCAAATGATGAAATATGACCCAAAGGTCCATCGAGGCAGTGTCTAAAGACTAGAAGCTCCATAACTAGGCTAGCATTTTGGCGTGTCCATGACAAAGATTTATCCCCCCGAAGAGCAAACTTAGACTGACCTCTTGATTAATTTCTAATGGTGGCGACCTAATCGATTTGAAGCATTCGACAGTCTTAAACCGATGCCCCTCTTTCTTTGATCGATGACTGATAGCCTACTAGAGAACCAATCATTTTGCTTTCATCAGCTGGAGGTAATATTTAACTAAATTTCATATTAGCCTATGTTTCCTATCCCGTTATGAAACACGTCTCTTAGATAAGGAAGGAAATCTCACAAAATCTAATCGATAAGGGAAAAAATCTCCCCGTATTGCTAAATTTCTTAAGTGATGAAGATCACAAATCTCTTGAAAATATTTAACTATGAAATATTGAGATTGTCATACCTCCTTACAAGGAAATTAGAGTTACAACATCCCGGATACACACGACTCCTAAGAGATCTACATATAAAATCATTCGGCATATCGAAACCCAGGTATGCTCTTTGAGACTAGACACTTGACACACAAATCATAAGACTCTCAGCTCTTGCTCTCTCTCTCTCTCTCATATTCAGTCTGTTTCATTCCTATCAAAAATCGCTCTTTCTGATTTGAACGTCAGAGTCTCTCCGACTGGAGCACCTCTGACAGTCTCTTATAGGTTTCAAATCGTCTCTCGAAATAACCGTTTGAGTCAAAAGAGTCATAATTTGTTGAGTCAAAACTCATCTCCAATACCTAGGTTTGAGCCATATCAATACTGAGTTGTAGAATACTATTTTTAGGTTGATTTTCTTGCTTAAACCCTATTTTAAATTGTAGATAGAATTGAAATTGTAAGTTCTAATAGATCATCACTATTTAGGTTCGATCCTGAACTAGAACTCACTCATTGGCTAACGCCTAAAAAATTTGATCTTAACTTGAATTGTCCATATATACAATTCACGTAAAGGGTTATGAATTTTAACGGTTTTGGTTTCACTTTAGATTAATGGTTCAAAATGATTCAGGCTTAGAGCGGTTTAGGGTTTATTCCTAGAGAAAACCTTCTCTTGTTAGGTTCTTCTTAAAATGCATTGACTTTCCTAAGTGCAACCTAAAACAGTTGTTTACTAGCTAGAGGCTAGAGGTGTTATGACATTCAGGTAGTGTCACGGGCACTTGTGATACTACCCGGTTAAAACTCGACTCGAGGTCGATTAAACCGAAATCGAGCTCGAGCTCGAGGTTGGGTAGTTCAGTATCGAACTCGAGCTCGAGTCCAACTGTATCAATCTCGAAGGCTCGAGGAACTATCCGAAATCAATTAATTATATTTTTTAAAAAATAAATTTATATATGAAATTACGTTTATAGGCATACTCTTTTGAATATATTATTCGAGATTGATCAATTAAGATACACTACCTGATGATATTGCCCGACGACATTATTCAACGATACTTCAAGCTTGAGTTCGGGGAGCTTGAATTTGAGTTCGAGCTCATCTAACCAACATTTGATCCGAGTTCAGGTATCGATACTACGCGACTCAACTCGAGTGTCATAATACCCCTACTAGGGGCATTTCTATCATTTTACCCAAAACTAGTTGTTACATTTTCTTTCGATTTTTTAAGGTTCAAAATTATAAGGAAATCGTCAATTTCTAACCCTAGGAGTTGAACCGACGATTTTTCCCGGTTGTGGTTTAGAATTCATGCAAGTTCAATTGAAGTCAACCTACTTTGATTTGCATGATTTAGGCACGAAACCATCTTGTTGACAGGGTTCCGAGCTGGTTCAAGGTTTGATCGTGCTCCAAGGCACATGGTATTTATCGTGTTAAACTCTAATTTTAAAGATCATACCTCCATTCAGGTACATTTTACACCTTTGACGTGGTAGTTAAAGCTAACCTCTGTGCAAGAAGATGACTTAGGTGACGTGGTAGGAGTGAACACACGAACGCCTCCTTTTGTATAAATGGAGTTTTCTTCTTCGATCAAAACATCTGATATATTAGTTGTTCTCCTAGTGGATTATGTATTGACTTTTACATTAAGTCTTGTAGCTCTAAAAGTCCAAGTTTGGTATTCCATCTTTAGAATAAATAGTTTTGAAAAGACACAAAAACTAAATATAACTCTCATATGCCTCTCGAATTCAAACCTCCAGATTGGATGGGATTCCATTTCTGACTAGTTGTTGTCTTTTTTACCTATGTTTTCTAATGTATAACTACAATTATGCATGATAATCTCCTACGGAAAGAACATAAAATTTGACTCTCTTTGTTTTCTTTGATTGGTGCTAGAATTATTTGCTATCCATGAGGCATAAATAGCATCCTATTGGTATTGCCCAACAAGTGAATGTTCCACCAATATTTAGTTGATTTAGTGATATTAGACACTGATATTCCATAAGTAGATTTCGGACAGGAGTATTATACATGGAGAAAACAGACTCAGGAGAATTTTGCCCTTAAAAATTCAACTCAATTCGAAATGAATTTAGTTGGGATCAAAATGATTGGATAGAGTTTTTTTTTTTTTTTAAAAAAAAAAAAGAATATTACACGTGCTACACTGGTATCATTGTATCTTAGAATGGAAGGGCCATTGATACTTGACGTTTCTTTCTCCTTTTGGATGTACGAACCTTTTAGATGCATGCATGTATATTCTATCTTTGAGGAGTGAAAATGAATAGTCACAATTACAAACCCCTCCCCCAACTGGAGGCAAAAAACATGCAAGAGACGTTTTATATTTATTGCAAAAGGACTTTCTTTTTCGTCTAGAACTGCTTTCTGAAAAGCAGGTACGATAAGAAAACATTGTATTCCATTCATGAACTTAAAACCATAAGGTACAAGGTATATATTTGAGAGTTTGCTGGGCCAACTTTTTGTTGTGTTTTCCTTTTGCAATGCCTCTCTCCACTGTGTTGTCTAGTTGGATTATTGAGGCCTAGGTTTTGGGGATGGTGCGGACAGTTCCTAGAGAATGGGTGCAATGACACATGTGAATCATTTGGTGGTGGTGGTGGTGGTGGGAGAGGAGACTCGTCTCTGATGGCCCAACATGCAACTTTTGAACTTAAAATAGGTCCCATTAGGTATTCGGCCTGGAGTCAATGATTCAGCCATTTTTTATTGGCAAGTGCACTCAAAAAATGATAAGAAAAAGTGAGCCCTCAATCTTCACAAGAGATTCTGATGAATGTTTTTTCTTCCCTTTCATATGCACAAGTAAAATGGGATCTCAATTCAAAAATTGTCCAATATGTCCACCTCATTTTAGTTAACATTAGACTTTTGTTTTCTACTCTGTTAATATTTCAAAAAAGAAGAAAGCAAAACATCAGCTAGCACATGCTACAACATTGAAACGAAACCAACTAGAGCCAAATCTTTTTTAAATTTCATTTTGTCAAATCTAACAAACAATAATATTACTGGTTGCATTTTTAACCAGAATTAAAATGTTAATTAACAACGAAACTACAAAATGGGGTTGGGGGGAGGGGTAGAAAATACTATTACCTAGTTAACTTGAGATTCATTTATGAAATTTTGATCACCAAATGAAACAATTATGATTAATATTATTTTTTAAATATAAACCATCGATATCCTCGATAACCATTTTGATTTCGATTAAATTCGATTCGAATCGAATTAATTTTTAAGGAGTAAAATTTTTTTAATACATGTTTTCTCCATACACAATATTTCTCTAATCAAATTGTGTATAATATAGTATTTTATGCTATAATCTAACAAATTAGATCCAAAACAAAATCTCAAAATACAAATAACAAATTCCAAACAAAAAAAAAAAAAAAAAAAAAAACTTTTCCATAATTTGGAAGGGTATTTTGGTAAATTGAGATGTTGGTCGAACCGGCCAGACTCGATCGGAAACTGTGGGACAGTGCACGGGGGTTGCGGGAGTGCGCCACAGTGCCCGCACCAGAGTTGGTGGTTCATTTCGTACTACTTCAACGTAAATCTAATAAAAAATTAACGGTAATTCCGTCAAACACGAAAATGATCAACGTCTTGCTGCAGTTTAATTTTCTTTCGGAGAAAAACAAAATCAACCTTTTTCCCCGGGATTTGAACAGTCTACCTACGATTTTGATTGTACGGACAAATAAGAGTAAGCTGACTTTACCTTAATTCTTAAAAAATAATAAACACAAATATATTGATATCAATCAATTATTTCTCATCTATCTACGATTTTTCTTTTTTGTCATAATTAGATCAGATCATAATCGGTTAAAATTAAAATATTTGAATGATAAAAAATCTTACTCAGATATCTTTTTTAAAATTTTATATTCAAATTTTTTAAATATATATATTTTTATAATTTTCATAACTTTTATATATATATATATATATATAAAAGAAAGGTAAAATCTATGATTTGTGATCATAAATAGTAAAAAGAAATGTGGATTTAGATAATATAGAAATAGTGACGTAGGCAAAAATAAATGTGAATTCTGATGCGATATTTTTCTCATCTTTCCACGAACAAATAGGAATACCCAACCCCACAAAATTACAATTATGTACAAAGTTGGACAAGTAGCCGCCATTTGTACGGCAGGCTTGACTTTATCCTTCCGAAGTTAAGACTTTTGTGATTTTTTCTCTAAGTTGTATGAATTTGAATTAAATCTTATAAGGTTTGTGTTGGTGATGACGGGCATTATTGAGGACTCTTTTAGCAGTTGCCCGAATTGGGCATCTTGAGCTGACGAACCCATTCACCAAATCAAGATACGTACTGAGTTCATGACGCGCCGCCATATTCATCACCGGGTTGAAACTGGGTGACTCAATATGGCTACTACTGCTACTCAGTCGGAGCTCCTCACCCACCTCGGCGTAAACCAATTGGGCATCCAATACCCGGTTTTGAACCCATTTGGAGAGGCCGGAGAAACGGTTGTCGGACCCATCGAAACAATTGATGGCGGCTGTGTTGTGGTCATGATCAGTGTGGTCATCAAGGATAAAGCCAGGCATTTTTGTGACCACATCGTCCGCATTAACTATGCGGAGCACTTTGGTCCCTTGTTTTTCAAGTTGGGCCCTGAAGGCCCGGTTTCCGACCCGCGGGCCACCGAAGGATATCACTGTCACCAGAGGAGCACATTTAAAATTTGTCCTAATGTCGTAGGCAGTTAATATGGCTAGGGCTGCGCCGAGGCTATGGCCCGTAATTGTAAGGCTTAGCGGCTCGTCACCGTAGGATTTGAGCAACCGCGAGATCTCCTCCCTCACCATCTCTTGCAAGCTTGGGCCCGTGGAGGACCCCGAAGTGTATAAACTTAAAAACCCGGTCTCCACCATGGGACCGGGCACGTCAAGGTCCGCCAAGTCCGTATCTTTGCTGGAAATGTGAGTGAGAGTTGCGCGTAGGTTCTCCAACCACTCCATGCAGGTGGCTGTGCCACGGTAGGCAATGACGATGTCACGGCGCCCCAGTCGGGCGATCTCCTGCTTGTCTTGACAGATTGCCACGTAACCGATCCAGCTGGACTTGGTCACCGTCCAGCTTGGCGCCATATCGGTCCAGCGTGGCAGCTGGATTGAAGACGTGGCACGGAGGTTCTTGGTTATCCGGTAGCCTCTACCCTCAAGCCCGCACTGGTCCAACAATGCGCTCTTTGGGTACCGACATGTGGCATAGGACGGAGAAGCCGGGTCGAAGTCGAAGGATTTGTAGGCAGCTTGGACGAATTCGCCGTACCGTAGGATCTCGCCCCGTAAGTGGTCGTCCAGCGGTTCGAGGAGCCCATCCCAATTCTTGATCCCTTGGTACTCCATCCACTTCTTGCCAAGTCGCATCGGCTGCGAACTGGTTACATGTCTCGCTAAGCCGGGCTGGTTTTTGTACTTGGCCGGGTTCAACAACCCTTCCCAGCTCGTCTCCGTTTTCCTCAAAGGTGTTGTGGTTTTGAATTTGATTCTTTGAGGTTGGATGCATGTGATGTTTTTGGGAACTGGTTGGAGGGTGCAATGTGGGTGGTGGTGTAGAGAGTTGGGTTTGATAGAGAGTTTCATTTGTGTTTTCGTTACTTTGACTGAATCTTCTAGAGAGAAGTCAGTCACCTGTATGTCAGGATGTTCTGAGGGCGGTTTATGTTGAATGAGATCGGTTATCCTATTTGTAAGCACCAAATGTTAAATAGTACAAATTATGAGAGAGGGAGAGAGAGAGAGAGAGATGAGTAATACACGTTGGTCGAAACAGTGAAGGTATAACCACGAAAAAAAAAAAATTAGAGAGGACATGAATGTGTACAAGTTTTTTTTCGGTTTATTGATGGAAAAAAAAGGGTCAATGGCAGAATCTTGTATGACTTTAACTTTATTATTGTTATAAGTTTGACAGCACTAAGATTTAATAAATGTGAATGGTTAAAAACTTTACTAGATATATGTATTTTTTTATAAATTATTTATATTTATTAATTATATTATTATCTGAATAAATCTGATTCGAATTAAGTTGATAGCAAAAACTCTCCTTCACCCTGCACAAAACTTAATTTTATGGTCATATTGTTATGTATTAAGGTGTTTTAAATGTGACGAGGGAGAAAGAGAGAGAGTGTGTATGTGTGGTAGGGACAGCTGAGATGAGAGTCGCATCGGAAAAGGTCCTTCAAGAAAAGAAGGTTGGTGGGGTTGGGGGGAGTAGTTTGAGTATGCCGAAATGATAGAGGTAAGGTGGCATAAGATTTGCTTGATGGTAGCAAAGACCAAATGCAAGTTTGTGTGGGATGAGACCCAAATAGCAACTTTCCTTGACGCGTGAGATTTTCAAGACTCCCTTACCTCAGATTTTGGACTTTTGGAGTTGGGGTCTTACTCCTTAAATTTTTCATCTTTTTCTCATTTGTTTCTTCAAAATTTGGTATTTATGGTATTATTTTTTATTATTATTAAGGATGCGAGTGTCGATCATGATTGTTTGATTGTTATGTTCTTCTAAAATAGTATAAATATTTATTTATGTAATAAATAAAATAATTATATTTCTATGACATCTTTTTTCTTTTTAATTGAAGCGCAAATTATCCACTCTGATAAATAAATTAATTGTTAAATTTTTATGAATTAAATCAAAAAAAATTATATTAGAGGATACAAAATAAAACATGAAGGAAGCATATGCTAAATTTTTAATTTTTTAAAAAAGTAAATGATATTTTAAAAGATTTTAGTAATAATTTTCAAGCTTTTAGCGGCATTCAAAGTAAATGAGTGGGCAATTGCATTTGTCAGAGTAGAAACCAGTCGAGTCAATTCACGAATAACTCATGATTCATTCAATAATCGGCTCAATGAGTCAAAACTCATGAACTAAATGAGCGATGTCCGAATTAGAATTTTTAACTTACATGAGATATGAGCTGATTTTGAGTTAGAGTGTGTTCGACTCATTTGATTTATGAGTTGACTCGATATATCATCTTGTAATTTAATATTGATATATATTAAACTTAATTAGATTTATTTTATTTAGAGTTTATCATGGACAAGACATGTGAAAATAATTTCAGGATTCGTTAATTTTTTTTAAATTATTTTATTTTATAGGTTTTTACTTATGACATTGAACAATCTATAAATATTAATTGAACAGCTACTTTTGCATTTTGATACCTAATGATTTTTTAGTTTTATTTTATATCTATAAATTTTGTAATTATATTTGATTTTTTTATCAATTCTTTAATTTAGATATCTGGTCCAAATTTCAATCACATTAATATAAGTGAGTTTTTGAATTAAATCGAACCACTCATAAATTTGGTGAGACTCGAGTCTCTGACCTTAAAAAAATTCATTAAAAAATAAACTAAGTAATGAACCAAATAAAATTTAATAAATAAAGCTCAATCTCATTTAAATTTGATTTAACTTGTCTCATTTTCTCCCTTTTTCTTTTTATTTTATTATATAATAATTTAAATACTGAATTTTAAAATTGAATAAGAAAAAATATGGCTATTAGGTGTCCCTGGATGGACTCTCTAACTCTATGCTTCTTCAAATATATCTCCATGGAGTATTTTTTTTTTTTATTTCTTTATTCTTTGTATATGAATGTTGTGGCCAGCTTGCAACAAATAATTATTCAACGAGGAAGGAGAAGAGCCGTTTTTTCAGATAATAATTGTGGTACCATTGGAATGGGAAACAGGAACATTACATTAACGTCGATGACCCAAAAACGAGAATCGAGTACAAGCACGCTCGCTTGGTCTCATTCTGGCCACATGATTAACATATCCATTTCTTGTGTTTCGTTGTCAATTAGACTTTTTCTTCGAAGAAAGAAAGAATGAAAAAAAAAAAAAAAAAGACAGAAGGAATAATCAACAAGAGAAAATGTCTCGATGAAATGACTACAATCTTACAACCGCAGGTTAAGTGTATTAAAAAAAATATTATATTTTATTATTAAGAATTCGGGTTTAAATTTTTTGACAATGTAAAATAATCGTGATGAGAGATTTTTCATGTTTTGAATCCGATGAAAGATCGATTTGATTTAATCAGGGTATAATTTCGAATATTAAGTGCTGACTAAGCTAAGACAAAAAAAAAAAAAAAAAAAAATTGACAACAATCTTTACTTGCATTGTAGAAGGAGAACATTTTGTCACCAATAGTTTCTCAATAGGGTTTTATAAATTACAAAAGATTTATATTGCTAAAATGGTATTTGAAAAATTTTCCATTTCTCTCGAATTTTCTCCATTCATCTCTATTTTATTTTATTTGTAATTTTTTAACTAAAATAAAATATTTTTAATAAAGTAATATACAATTTGAAAAAGAAAAAAAGAGAGAGAAATATTTATGCACTACCACCAAAAATAAAATAAACAAAACTAAAAACTCTCTTATTCATCCGAGGACAAGTTACAAAATATTTTTCATTCAATAGAAGGGCAATTATATTTCCATAAATGCAATTGTTTCCGTCCATATGGGGCATCGAAGATATTGCCTTCGCCATATGGCAAAATAGAATGGATGAGTAAAGTCCTTATTTTATTTCCTTTTTCTTTGCATGGATTGCATCAAATTCGGACACCATACATGCATATATAGAGTGATCTGATATAATCTAAATATCAAGCAGTATAGCATTCGGGTGTCTAATACCCGACAAAGCACCTATGGTCCCGAAGGGCTTAGTCCCGTCGATCGTAAAACATATTGATTTAGGCAGCACAACTGACGAACGGATACATTCGGTGAGACCGAATATTTGTTCTCGCTATCCGACTAATGACGGCCGAATACCAAAGGAACCGAATGCTCTTACTCCCAACCAGTAATACTCAAACTGAATCTCACCCTGATTGAGTTTCCTATTACAACACGAAGTGTATTTCCCACGTAAGGAAGAAAACCTAGAGGATCTAATCGATAAGGTAAAAAATCTCCCCATATAATTCAACTTCTTAAATGATAACAATATTTTTGACAATTGAACTCCGGAATTCTCGAATCACTTTGTAAGGGAATTACGGTTGCAACGCCTTGCGATCACATGATTCTAAGAGAGAGGTTATATAAAAGCTCTCGATGCATCAAATCAGGTAAATCCTCTAACTCAACACAGGACGCACAAAGATCATAGGAAGATCTGTCCTCCATTCTTCTCGATCTATTTATTTTTTTAAAAACCGCTTTTTTTGATTTGAGTGTTGGAGTCTCCCTTGCCAAAATATTTTTCAACGGTCTTTTATAGGTTTCAAATCTCCTCATTGAACACTCGTTCAAGTCACAAGGAGTCGAATCTGCGGAGTCGAAACCCACATCAACCATTTAGTTGTACAAATCAATGTTTTAAAATTTGAAACGGACCGACCGGTTCGACCGGTTCAGCCGAGAAGGTTTAATTCATAAAAATTGTATGATATTAAATTGATATTAAGTCATAAAATTTTAAGCATGATTTGTTGAGTAGAGGTGAAGGTTTTCTTCTTTGGCATCAAATGCTCAATAAAGGCTTAGTTGATTCAATAGTATTTAGAAGAAGATGTTGTAAGAGTTACTTGAATTGAAAATCAATCAAGAGGGTATTAAATTCTATTAGATTTTTCTACTAGAATTCATCTTTATCATATTTAAAAAAAAAAGAAAAAAAAAAGTTGGACCATTAAATTCGTTTCCCTTGGGAATGATCTCGAAGAGAGAGGGTTGTCAGTCATGTCTTTCAATTTCTTAGCATAGATGACGCAAAGGGGCCGGCGCCGGTGCCCCTTCAATTTTTTCTTTTCCTAAAGAAAGAAAAAAATATATATACTTTTAAAGATATTTTAATAAATAACTAAAAGTTTTTGTTAAAAATATCAAAAATATCACTAAAAAGTTTTAAAATATCATTAAAATTTATTAAAATATTCTTTTTATTTCTAAATTTTATAACCTTTATTTTCTTTTACTGCTTACATATTATACTCCACGTCCTATTATGAATTTATAGCTTTACCTTTCCTTCTTAGTATTGTTTTTCTCTCCACCAAAAGCTTTGCATGTGATTCAAAGCTGGTTAAAATAGTATCTCTCTCTCTCTCTCTCTCAGGTTATAGTATTTACAGGTTGATATGCACAGCATCTATTGTTTACAGCTAAATCTACTGTAATATCTAACTTCATTTGCTCCATGTATATAAAAAATAAAAAATCTAAGTCGAGTAGAAGTGAAATTGTGAATGGTGAAGAAAGATGTCATATTACCTAAAAATAGATTTATGTCAACCCCTCCTCATGCGCCTGCTCCCTCAAACCCACCCTACTTTCTTGGGAAATTGAAACATTGACAAGATCATATCATATAAATATTATGGCTCCTAAATAATTTTCCTTAACTTTGGGATTCATCTCTCTTCTGTTTTGAATTTTTTGTCATGCTTCTTATAAATAACTATCTACTTGCTTGATCTGCATGTCAAAGCACTTTTGACATGAAATATCAAGAGCAAAGGTCTCCCAATGCCCCTAATAATTAATCAAACATCTGAGGCCTGTGGTTTGTGTTGGTGGAACCCGTTATCACTTCAAATGTATAATGAAGTAGCCAACTACCCATATTTAGTACCTTCATCATCTTTGTTTCCAACTCTACTTTCTCCCCTTTCTAAAGAAGGTAATTATCCGATACAAAGAAACATGAACTCAGAGCCAATAAAAAAATTTATATTAAGAGTGTAAAATATAACATGTGAGGAAGAAGGGGGAGGAGTTATAATCTTCGGAGAGCAACTTAGATATTAGAGAAGAATTTTGTGATATTTTTAAGATTTTTAATAATATTTTTAAAATTTTAAATGGTATTTTTTAGAAAATTTCAGAAATATTGTTAAAATCTTATAATCCATTATTTATTCTTGACATGTGAACACCCTTTAACCCTGCATGTTATATTTTGTTCTCAAATGTAAATTTCTAGCTTCATCCCTAATTTAAAGATGCATTCTTTAATCTGCCTTGCAACATACTTTTCATTAAAACCAGTGTGGAGAAAGTACACTCCCCCAAAGCTTCTTTCACTCTCCCACTACCTTGGCAAAGGAAAGGAAATGTGGACATTGATTTTCTAGGTTTGCTTTTCTTTAATTTTCTTAATAAGCTGTTTATCTAAGATGGGTTGGTTACATATTTCATATCTTCCAAAACACCCCATTGGATTTTTTTTTTTTTTGGTCTCTCTTAGCAACTTGGTTGTAAGGGCACTTTAGGGGATTAAGTAGGTAAATAAAATATATCTTAAATTTTTTCATGTATATTGTTGTCATTTTCATGTATTTTGGATTAACTATACAACTGGAATTCTGTTTTTGCGACCCAACCAAAATAAAGCAAACCAGCAAAACATTCCCTCCCCCAAAAAATACACTACAAAAAACAAAAATTCAGCGACGAATTTTAGCAACAAAAAATATTCATTACAAATCTGCAACAAAATTAGCGACAAAAAAGGGTATCGTCACAAATTAGTCACAATTTTAGCAACAAAAAAATTTTCGTCGCAAATTTAATAACAAAAAAAATTTCGTTAGAAAAGTCGTCGCTAATTTTTGATGAAAAATTTTTGACGCAAAATTCGTTGCCAATTTGCAACGAAAAAAAAATTCATTGCTAAATTTGCAACGAAAAAAAAATTCGTCGCTAAATTTGCAACGAATTTCAAAATTCGTCGCTAAATTTGCAACGAATTAAAAATTCGTCCTTAAATTTATGACAAATAAATTATTCGTCCCTAAATTTACGACAAATTTAACTATTCATCCCTAAATTTGAGGTGAATTCGCTTATTCGTCTTAAAATTTTGCGACAAATTTCTCAATTCGTCCTTAAATTTTGGGACGAAAACGAATTTGTCCCTAAATTTGCGACGAATTTCGATATTCGTCACAAATTTAGTGACAAATATTTATATTCGTCGCAAAAAATTCGATTATTTGTTGCTAAATTTGTTGCCAATTAGTAACAAATATAATATTTGTGGTAAAATTCGTCGCTAAAACTTATTTTTTTCTCACTTTTTTAATTATTTGTATTAGTAATATTTTCTAAAATTAAAAAATGATTTATAAATGGTGATATGCACCGATAGCGTAGAGAATCTTAAAATGTTCACAAAATCAATAACTTTTAACAAAAAACAGTTCATTCATTTTCTGTTTATATAAAAGAATGATAATATAGTGTAATCTTTTGAATTGAAACATTCATTTTCTATTTATTCAAATGTTTCATATAATGATAAAAATATACATCATTTTAGCCAAAATTTTATAAATTTGTTTAAGTATTCGATTCACTAAACTAAGAGTCACAGTAGAAATACTTATTTATTAATGATCAATATAATGAATGTTTTTTATAATTATATCATAGTATGCAAATATTGTTAATAGTTTGTCTATTTAGTTTCCATTTTAGTACATTCAATGAGTTTTTTGTCACAAATCATAAGTTTCGTTGCAAATTGTAAAGGAAAAAATTATTCGTTGTTAAATTTGTCGTAAATTGCAATGAAAATATATATTCATTACAAATTTAGCGACGAAAATATTCTTTTGTCACTGATTTTAACGACGAAAAAATACTTTCGTTGTTGATTCTGGGACGAAAAGTTTTTTCGTCGCTAAATCAGGGACGAAATTTAATATTCGTTCTTGATTCAGCAACGAAAAAACTTTTCATCCCTGATTCATCGATGAAATTTTTTTCGTCCCTGATTCAGGGACAAAATTTTTTTTTCATCACTAATTTAGTGACGAAAATCATCTTTCGTCCCTGATTTGCAACGAATTTAGGGACAAAAATTTTTTGTCCCTAATTTCAATATATTCCAACACTTTACCGATTTCTTTCTTCATTCTCTCTCTCTCTCTCGCTTTGTTCATTTTCGAATAGTAGCGAAGGTGATTTTGCGAAGGGATGGTGGAAGGGATGCGAGATCTGCGATGGTGATAGGTAATCTCTCTCTCTCTCTCTCTCTCGACTGCAGGAAGCAAGCTGTCGGATCTGCCCTTCACGGGCCAGCCGCGGCAAGGGGTCGCATCCCCTGTGCGGCCCAGCCGCTGCAAGGGGCTGTTGGGCCCTTGCATGGCCTGGCCCGGCCCGGCCCGGCCCGTCATTGCCACTATTATAAATAATTTTTTAAAAAAAAAATTTTGACAAGTGTTATTTAAAAAAATCTTTTTAAGAAAACAAGGGTAAGTATTCTGATGCACTTTCGTCTTTGAGAGACAAATAATCTCAGGATTATTGACTTTTACAAGTTCAACACGAGCCCTTCTGAACTTCTTATTACCCACTCCTCTGCAATTCCAATACAAGCGTTCAGATTCATTAGAAAAAGAATGAAGAAAGAAGAGGCATGCAAATTAGAGTTCCATCTCCATGCATGCATTGGAGTTTTCCTTCGTCGTTGGACCATCAGCTTCCAAGACCTCAATGTCTAATCCCTCTCTACACTCTTCATCCTCAGAAGTGCATGTTGTTAATAGATCTCCCGAGTCCAAATCCCAGACCCTAGGGTCATGTCGGGAGCTTAGGCCATTTCTATTTCCTCTTGGCCTGGCAATATTGAGGCCCATAGAATAAGGCTCTTCTTCCTCCTCATCAACATTACTTAGAGGAAGGTGGGCCTGGTTAGAGTTAATCAATATTGATGGGCTCCCATTTTGTTTAGAAGTCCTAGCCCAAGTTCGTTGGCTTAGCTCATGAGACTTATTCAACATATTAAAAGCCTCTACCCCACTGCTTTTAGCACCTGGCACTTCTGACCTAATAGCCCCTTTGCCTTGCTTCTCTTTTCCCAAAATCTCTGATGCCCTTCCCTTGATAATCCCTCTTCCTTTTTGAACTCCCCATGAAATTGTTTGAAGTCCTCGTATGGTGCATCGCTGTGTGCTCAGGCTTTTTGAAGGTCAACGCATATTCCAGCCCTGATGTAATCTCCTTGTACTTTGCTAAGGCGAGCAGATCTGATCTGTAAGATTCAGGAACCTGTTTGATGAATGGTTTACTTTTTGGTATTTTGCTTGTGCTTTGTTTATTTTTGGTAATCTTTGCCGCAGAGGGACTTGTATCCATAGGCCTAAGCCTTCCACTTCTATGGTCGACTAGTTTTCCGATCTTTGATCTTGAGTGTCCCTCAATGAATTCTCCTCTCAACCTTCATTCGTACGGGAGTCTTCTTCCTTATTACAATTTCCTAAATTGTGCCCTATCCTTTCACACTTAAAACAAATAGTGTGATGCCCTTCGTACTCCACTCTCTACATTTTGTTTCGGATCCTAATGGACAGAATTAGGGGTTTGTTTAGCTCTAGCTAAATGCATATCCTGGCATATTTTCCCCTGGTAACATTTGCTGTATTAGTGTCCACTTTGATTGGCTTCCCCAGACATTTCCCTATTTCGAATAGGTTCTCTTCATTAAATAGTTCAATTGGAAGGTTGGGAAGTCTAACCCAAATAGGGGTCTTATCAATGGAAGCTGTTTTTGGAGAGAACCAGGGCTTCCATTTACTAACCATCAAATAGTACTCATGGATCATCCATGGACTTTCGGTGAGGACTCTGATGTAATCAGATTTTTGGGCAAATTTTACCAGGAAGAAACTATCTCCTAGGTCTAATAGCTCTATTTCCCCTTTTGTTCTCCACATAGTTGTTGTCTTCAACAGCATCAATTGATAACCAATGTTCTTCCCCAACAGTTTTATGAAGATTGATTGCCTCCAAGGTTTCCATAGACTTCTCAGTTTTTCATCTGAGATTTGCACAAATGGGGATCTTTGATCAGCACAGCATCACTTTCTTCGAGCTCCATTTCCTTCAAAAATTTCGTGAATGACTCCTCTTCGTCATCCCACGCTCCTTCCCCCATCTCCTATTCCATCTCCTGTCGTATTGCTTGTCCCACAAAGGCATCCTTGAAGGAGAAAACCTGTGTTTGGTTGCCTAGGGATTCATTTCCTTTCGCCTTCGTTGTACTCCTTTGCATCTGGTCCTCCTCCTCTGTCTTGGAACTGTTTTGTCGTAGGTTGTTTCTCTCCATGTAGGCCTATCACAACGTCTCATAATGTTTGATTTGATGCATCTCAAGAGCTCCTCTCCATTCTGTAGGCCCAGCTTGTGTAGGGTACAAACCATCTTTTGGACCCACTATTGGGCCAATGGAGGCCCTCAGATCTACGCAGCTACCTCAAATGCAATCCTTGAGCCCTATATTAATTCTTTTTTTCTATTATTATTATTATTATTATTATTATTATCTTCTTAAAAAGTATTCTCTTTCGATGTTTTCATTATAATTTAATCACAAATACTTACAATTTTGGTGAGTAAAGATTATGTATGATAGATGCAGCAAATAGTGTTTCAGTTTTGGGTGTGTACTTTCCAACTACTATGCTCCGAAGGAAAAAGGCTCCTCTCTAATCTTAGAGCTTCTCTAATTTTTCTTCTTTTCTTTTTCCTAGCAACTCCCAACTATTGTTTTGACCTCTTCCAAGAGCAAAACAGGAGGTGAAAAATTCCCATCTTTCTGAGGCCCTAACCTAGCCTAAAAGGCTATAATTGATCTCTCTCTCTCTATCTCTCTCTCTCTCACCACCACCACCACCAATAAAAAAAGACAAGGGTTAAAAAGTTATGTTGAAATATGAGATTTAAAAGTTTGTTATTGAAATATTTTTTAATAAAAAAATGAATGTTCATAAAAATCATTAAAAAATATATATTATATATCAAAATTAAATTAATAATTAAAAAAATATTGTATAGTTGATTTTGAGAATATTTGATTTTTTTTATTTCTATCTTTGTAATAATGAATTTTTTAAATAAAGCCAACTTATTATAATATTTTATTCAAAATAATGGATTATTAGGGTTTTATATTATTACCGTTTTCTATTAGTTCCTTACCTCCATAATGGATCATTGATCCAAATTAATTAAAATATAATTCTGAATATTAATTAATTTAATACCAAAAAAAAAAAAAAGAGTTCCCTTTGCAAAGACAACATCATTTTGGTTTATCAATATTCTCTCTCAACTTGTACCTGGTAACCTCTCAGATTGGTCACAAATTATTAGATCAACAACACATGCCTCAGTGCTACATCTTTAGCCACATCAACGTTGACGTGTCACCGCGTGAGCATACATCTATCACTTCTTTTAAATTTAAATAGTTTTTATTAGAAGGGTATTAAAATATATATATTATGAATCAAAATCAAATTAATTATTAAAAAATATTATATATCAAAATAAATCAACAATTGAATTAATCCAAAGAATATTTAACCTTTTTGTTTTTATATTTATAACAATAAATTTTCTATATAAACTCAATTTATTATAATATTTTACTCAAAATAATGAATCATTCGAATTTCATATTATTATTACTTCATATTCTTAATAAAAATATTTTACAAGCTAATTATAGAGTAGTCCCACAAGAAAAGAAGTTACAATACAACTAAGCAAGGAATTGAACGCAACGATTTTCCAACAGAAAAAATCAACAATTAAAGAATCATTTAAACTCCACGGCAAGAACCTAGAAACTCAATATACAACTGATTCCACAAATGATTCATTTGAGCATATTATTTCCAAACAAAGTAGAATAACTTTATAATTCATTTGAAGTTTTTTATTAGTATTATTTTTTTTTTCAACTAACAAATAGGAGAGAGGTTACTTTTTTTCTTAAATTCAAATGTTTTCACTATGATAACTCAAGTGATAGATTCTTCCTTATCTATTCTTTCTTTTTTTATTCAATTTTCGTATTTCTTTCTATCTTAAAAAAAATAATAATAATAATAATAATAATAATAATAATTAAAATTGTTTTCATTATAAGGAGCATCTCAAATGGGCTTGTACAGCTATTGCCTCCCCAAGATGGCAGAAGAGTACGTTATAGTGAGAGCAAAAGGACAAAAGAGTAGCATAAAGTAGGTGACCTTTACATTTTTTTTGCATGGGGGCCTACGCCTTGCAAGCATAATATGGATAAAAAAACAAAATAGCTCTCTCTCTCTCTCTCTCTCCCCATCAAGTTGCATGAAACTGACCCAAAAGGAACAAAATAGGGTTAAATTGCATAAAAGTTCCACCATCGTATATACTCACACTAGAATCAGCAAAACGTCTGTGACTAGTGGCACTCAAAAGGGGACTTATACATTTTGCTGTTGTACCCTTCCTCATGAAATAACAACAATATGAGACCGAAATCATGTTTTGTAGTATACTTTCCCACATGATATCTCAATTACTTTTACCTGTTTTGACACCAATCATATGACTTATAAATCCCTCAAACCGATCCGACGTTACTCCCATTCTCTTGTTCTCCTCCCCATGTAAACATGTGTTCTTACTTCGTTTCGTTTCTAGGCTGCCGTATAGATCTAAACTGTCCCATTTTTCATGACAAACCAAGTTAAAACATAAGAGATCATTGGGCATAACTTGTGTCTTACAAACATAAATGCCCGTAAGTCTGTCCTCCTTGTTAACAAGTTTAGCTGATAATTACTCTTAAAGTGGCACTATGAGATTTTGAAAATAAATTTTATATGTACAGGGGGAGGGTTTATGAGTAGACGTAGAGATACTACTGGGTTTAGGGTTGATAAATGGAACTCAATATGCATAAGTAGCATCTTCATATCAACAATATGGAACCTTTGGAAGAGTAGATGCAAATGGATCTTCCAGTATGATCAAGGCCATCCCAGCTCTGTGGCTCGAATTGCAATCAGCATGGCTTTGGAAATTGATAACGCAGAGAAGAATAAGGCAGTTGGTAGTCCCAGAGTGTGCTTGAAAGTTAGATGGAATGCTCCTCGGGAAGGGGGCATTAAACTCAACACAGATGGAGCAGTTAGTCTTTCTTCTGGGCTTGCTAGTGCTGGGGGGATTTTCAGGAATAGCTCGGGAGATTGGGTGGCGGGCTTTATATCTAAGATAGGGAAGAGTCATGCGCTCCTCGTGGAGATTTGGGGTTTGAGAAACGGTCTCATAAGGGGATTCTGCAATATAGAGGTAGAAGTGGACTCGGAGAACTTAGTTAAGCTGCTTAAGGAGGATCTGATCGAAGATCATCCGTTGGGTGCTATTATTTTAGAGTGCAGACATTTCACGACGTATCTGAATGCGCAGAAAGTTAATCACATCTTCAGGAAAGCCAATGCTTGTGCGGACCACCTGACTGGATTGGGTCAGGCTGCCTATGAGGATTTTATAGAATTGGATGAGCCGCCTGAGTCCACTGTCAGATTGATCAAGGAAGATAGAGAGGGATGTGAGAAAATCAGATTGAAGTCTAGTCCGAGAGAGCGGTACCGCAGGGCTGAGACCCACGTGCCTTGCTAGGTGTCTTTGTGTTGTTTTCTGTTGTGTTCTTGTGGTTGTTTTGTTCTTTGTTTCACCAACAAAAAAAAAAAAAAAAAAAAAGAGGAAGAGATACTACTGGCTGCATGGTTTAATTACTTTTCGACCCAAAATTTTAATAATAAATTAGTTAAAAAAATAAAAAAAAACCTGTGCACATTTAAATTCTTTATAATATATATCCAGTAGACCCTTTTTCTTGCAATGATTGAAGGATGATTTTCTTTTTGTCCCTATCAGGTTTGGCATTAACTCAAAAGGGTCTGAACCCGGGCGTCCAAATTTAATAACCAAAAAAATAAATAAATAAGTAATAAAACACTGAAACGTATTGGCTTTTCAAGCATGGACCTCCCATTGATTTTCATGTTGCATGAATTTACAAGTTCTTTTTCCGAATTGGTCCATAGGGATCCTTCCTTCTGGTCTAAAAGTATGAACTAGCAGCACCTACCTTCGTTTGACATTATTTGGTCTTGGAGAAAACTAAACACTTCATCCTTGAACACAGTCTCAGTATCCCGACTCTGAGATTCATGGCGAGTGAAGCTTTGACATTGGAAACCATGAAATTTACAGATTTTTCTTTATTCATGCCAGCTTTGATTCAAACGATTCATGTTCAAACTTAAAAGTTGAAAATTATTGAAATTTTCAAATTAGGTAAAATGTTCAATGGAGGAGTTGTAACAGTTCAAGAAGACAAACTAGTGGCAACCTGTGATAGACGGAAAACTTCTCAATACTATTGTTCTTTCGTTTTCGAAACATTTCAACAATCTAAATTAATTAATACACAAAAGTCTTTATATTTTCCATATTTATATTTTTTTTTACATATTTAATAAATTATTTATTTATTTATTATAATTTTTATTTTTATATTATTTATCTTATAATTAATAATTTTATATTTAATAATTTTATATTTTTATTATAAAATATAACCATTCTATTATTTTCATAAAATAATTAATATTTATACAAAAATCCTTATTTTTTTATAATTATATGTTTGTCTAAGTTTCTGTTTACTGAATTTTTACAAAATATCGTTTTATTGTATCGTTTTGTATCCATTTCCGTTTTCTATTTCCATTTTCATGCAAGTTAGGTGACAACAATACTAAGATCTCAAAACCTAATTTGCAAACTTCAAGTATCTTATGAATTGAGTATTTTGATGGAATTATATTGGAGAGTTTGTCCAACACTAATTGCAGTTTAAATTAAAGATTTTAAAATAAGATATCTTGTTATAGTCTAAGAGGGTATTTACCCAAATGTCCCCTCCACCTTTTGATTGGTGAAAAAGTGGGGCGGGGAGGGGGGAAGGAATAAGGTAAAGACAAAAGGAGACAGAGGAGTCCTCTGGCAGACCACCAAGAAAAAAAAAATGGGAGTCCTCTGGCATCTCCAATCTAAATCCCAATTCAATCCAGGTAGATGTCCAAGTAGCCATTCACAGCATAGCATCAATGGAACATTTTGGACTTCGGCATTAGCCAAAATCCTGACCTTTGAGCCCTACAAAGCCCAGCAAGAACCTGTTGCCTCAGTGGGGCTCATCATCCCCCTCTGACCATACGGATTCAATGACACAAAATGTAAGATTAATAAAAATCAGGCAAATGTGGACCATAAGCATCATGTGATTAGGAGCCCCTTGTGAAGCACTTCATTCTGTGTACATGAAAAGTGAAGTAGCTGAAGTGGAAATAACGAGAAAATTTCTTGTAGTGAGTGATCAATTGAAACATCAAAAACCAAAAATGGAGAAGCAAAGATCATCAAATAGAAGCAATAGATCCATTGGGTAAATGGTTGTAAAACAACCAAAACTTTTGTATGCCCAGTGTTTGAGAACAGCAGACGCTACAAACGAACACTATAAAGCACGCTTGCAACACCTGAAACCAAGCAAAAGCATTATCCTCCGGGTTTTCCATCACAACCTAAATTCTTGCTTCACTATTCGAGTATATATATTCTATTGTCTTGACATTAATAGACGTGATACCCAGAAAACTCAAAATTAAGCTATCTGCTTGAATCAGGAGTGCTGTTCTCTCTCTTTACCCACTGTCTAGCCTGCTTCTTAGGGTTTTGTGCTCTTTGCTTCCCCATCCCCATACTTCTATGGCCACTGCCCCTGGGTCTATTTGATGAACCCCTTAAATTTCTTCCGGAGGAAACAGTTTGGGCCCTGGTTTGTTGTTCAGTGGTTTCTTCAGTGTATGCAATGGCTGGTGGTGCATTTAACTGTGGAAGGTACATGCCTGGCAATAAGACTTCATCTTTTTTGGGCTCAATCAAGCCACCATTTTCTTGCTGTAAACTGAATATAGACTCAAACTTCTGTCTTCTGATATTCTCCAACTCGGATTGAAGTACACTCTCCTCATCATGGGCTTCAGCTACATTAACATTCTAGAAACACCAGAAAGAAAAGAAGGCAATTACACTTCACTTAAACATCTAAAGACTACAAAATATATGATAAACCACTTGAAATAAAGTAGCTAACTAATGCAGTCTTAAGCTCTCAGTTAACTAACATAAAGTTATTATACTCTTGCATGTTAACTCTGAACAAGTAAACACATCACTAATTAAAAGTACAGGATATTAATATCTAGAAATAGGACATTCCGCTTTTTCCCAAAAACAAACTGTAATATAACAACAAGAACAACCACCTGAGCCTTAATTCCAAATTTTGGAGTCGACCGTTTGAGAAACAATATAGGAGAGAGAAAGAAGAAAAAAAGAAAAGAAATATAAAATTTAAATTTGAAAGCAATAATATGTAATATGGGGGAAAAAAAAAGTCTCTCTTTTTGTGCCATAATAAGTGCATACATGTAGCATGCACCAGGACAATGAAACTCTGGTCTAACAAGCTATACTGGAGGTTGATCATAGTGAGAGGGAAGAAGAAGTTCCCACCCCCCTTTTCCTTGGTTGAGAAATAGATGAGACTTTATAAGAAGGCATTAAATAAGAGAAATGGTCAAGATAATAATAACAATGAAAATATGAAATCAAGCCCATTGATAACTATGCAAAGACAGTTTCATACATATGGAGAAGTATGGTATCAGTGTATAAATTCGGAAGTAGAAAACAACAGCTGCAAGGTAAAAAGCAAAACAAAGAATTTACCATGGTTCCACAAAAATAACATAAATGAACGTGCCTATAAATATCATAAGAATTGGTTTGTTAACATACCAACTGAGAGGAATGCACATCCAGCACATGTTCTATATCCTTGATGTCAAAAGCCTTACGGCATACAGGGCAATTCCCCGTATTCCGCCCCATATCTCCCCTCATACCTAAGCAACAAGCAATCTCGGTTAACAATAGTCTAAAACAGTACAAGGCATTGCAGCAATAGATAAAATTAAACAATCAAAATCTTTTGAGTGTATTCTTTTTTTGTCATTGGAGCCAATGATATAACTACCACATGTAGTCTCGTTTAGTTTATTTTTTTGTGCATAAGAACAGAAACATATGATATGGGGACTCATTTGTACTTCACACAGAGGACATGCTTTCCAAAGGGATAAAAGGCATGTAAATTATTTAGTGAAAACAAGCACCAACTATTGTTAAAATTGGATTTTAAAACCTATCTCATTCACCCATGCGAATAATGAGTGAAGGTTATACAAATTGCAAGTCCAATATCTTATCATACTACCTTAGATCTTTTCCAGGTTTTCCTCAAGTCAGGTGCCCTTCAACACAAATACTTCCAAATAAAATCCAAGATCTTAAACCAGTAAGAATAGATACTTGATCTCACCCAAAAGGCTGAGACAGGTATTCTAATGAGCGACATTATCATTGGCCTTTACACAACTAAACCATTCTTTCTCTATATCCTCACATTCTCTCCATAATGTACCCATTTATAATGTTTAAAATAGCCACTCTAAAAGAGCTTACCCTGTTGGAGGTTATGGCACAATAAACATTAGCAATTAATGGCATTGTCGTGATAGAAGTGGGAAGTGCCACACGTAAAACGGCCCAAGCAACAAAGGGAGCAAAGCTGACATATGCCGTGGCAGCCACAAAATTTTCAGGATTATCAGTAGGAAGGGTGACACTGACAACATAAGCAGGTATATGTGCCTTGGCTAAGGCTTCAACCCCTGGCCCACTACAAGGCAGTAACTGCCCATTGTGGATGGCTCTAAGTCTCCAACCCAACTTTCAGAAGATGTAGCCCATACATTGGCCATGGGTTATTTATAACCTTGACAGAGGAAAAAAAGAGAGAAAAATGCAAAAATAGATTTATAAATAAATAATCAGGAATAAGAAATGGGCAAACAGAAAAAAAAAAAAAAAAAAATGAGAATCCTCGAGGACTGCCAACTAAGGTAGAACAAAATGGCTATTTTTTGGATAAGATATGGAAACGTGCCAATATATTCTTTTTCTTTTTCTTCTTCTTGAATCAGTTTACAGACAATGCAAGTAAGTCAACAGCAGTTCCCAACCAGAATTCTGACCATTGGCAAAATCTAACATGCACACCTTGCCGTTTATCCCTTTCTCTTGAAGCATGCAAAGTTGCATCCAATGTACTAGAAGTGGTTTCTTTTTGACTTTGAAGCCAACTCCACCACCTGTTGATGCACTCACTTCATGGCATTTTTAGGAAAAAGAACAAAACTTCCATTAGATGAAGTCAATGAAGAATTAAATCTGCTCATAAAAAAAAATTGCAAGAAAATAAGAGGCCTCTTTACCTGTGAAAGCAATGAAAACAAGACATCAGTTTCATAAATGGCACAGAGTTCTTCCACTCATCTTCTGAAAGCAAAGGGTTCAAACACAGTGGACAGTCTCCATCAGGGTGATTCATATGAGAAAGCTTCTCCACTGCTTCCTAATAACAAAGATACCAAGTAATAACCAGAAGAAATCTCAAATAGAGCTATTCGGCTTGGTACAACTTGTAACAGAAACTTCAATAACATCAAAGATTCAAACAGTCTAATTATATAATGCAAGCATCGGATCAGTGTAATTATCCCCCCCCCAAAAAAGTCTGTTATCTGCAACAACAATATATACACAAGACACAAAGGTCTCAACCATAAAGAAAACGCTGGAATAAGACTGGTTAAAATACAATCGAAGTATTCCCCACCCCACCACTCAAACCCCCAAAAAAAATGGTGGGTTAATTGGTAAAGAAGCAGAACTTCGGTAAACAGTATGAAAGCAAAAGAGGATTTTCTAGTTCTTTATTTTTCAACTCAGAGGGTAGGGATTGAATTGAGGCCCACCAGCCCTAGCACAGGTGTAAGGGTTAAATCTCTTTTGGACGACCATCTAGTCCACAGCACCTGATCACACTTTGCCAGTTGAACCAAAAGCTGGGGAGCCCCTGTTCTTATACCATAATATGATCAATTTAAATGTATAGTATTGAAGTACTATTCTTTCTAGCCAAGGAGCAGAAAAAAATTCGTTGAGTATTTCCATGCAGAGCATTCATAATCTCCCTTTAATCAAAAGGATACACTGCTGGTTATCTTTTCATCTTAAAATAATAATATAAATAAATAATAAAATCTGAACTTTGCAGTTTCTGGGACCATGATCCACATCTTTGAATAGGAATGTCCAGGTTATCAACTCTTACACAATTGCTACAATAATCAATATATTTCCACTTGTCTCATTGAAACTGATAAAACTTTCTTATTGGATGACCATAGTTGCAGTAGTGCTCATTATCTTCGCGTTCTGAGTGTTGATTATTCCTGAACTTCCAGGTTTAAACATACTATTTCTTATTAGTTCCTAAAGGTGTACACTTGTACGTACAAGATAACGTGTAAATGTGCAACAACCAACCAGATTTTTCCAATTGAGGACACAACTTCAAGTTGTCAATGAAAAGGTTGGAAAAGTAAGAGAAATATAGTCATATACAGTAGAACTGGGGGAAAACCTAATAATAATGGGACCAAGTTTTGTGATTTTTTCTACCTCAGAAGGGAGAAATGGCATCTTTCTCACTAATATGAAATATAAACATGAGTAAGCAGTAGTCACCTCACAAAGCACCACAAGCATCAAATTATTGGAGAGTTCAGAAGCTCTTTCTTGGATGGAAGAGATCAGATGCTTCTGCCTTTGTTCATCAAGACCCTTGGAATCTATAATTACAATTTGAGGCGGTTCTTTTGGATACTGCAACAAAAAACAGATAAAAATAAGCATATAAACAACCAGTATGCCAATGACTTTGTTGCAAGTGACTGATGAGAGATCAACTTAATTTATCTTTTACAAAGAAATCTTATACGTACACATACACACATACACACACACATATATATATAATATAATATAATATTTGTATGTATGCATATATATATATATATATATATATATATATATATATATATATATGTATGTATGTGTCTATATATATATATTTATATATATGTATATATAAAAGCCTCCTGTTAAGAAGGGCAGGGAATGGAAAATGACAAATCCCCCACCTTTTCCTGCCATTCTCAACACAAATTCAATTCAAATGCATTTGAAGTGGCAGAATGCCTCGAGGGAGCCCTTTTGTTCCTCTCTCTTTTCTTTTCTATGTCAATAGCAGCATCAAAGCTTCAAAGCAGCTTTTTTCCTTCAATATTTTCCTTTAGCAACGAAACTGAAGACTATTGGTAGAAGTTTATCTTTCTAAATTGTCTGATGAACAACTACTTATTTTACAACTACATAACTTGCTAGGCTCCATCAAGGATCAAACTTGCAGTTGTTTTGTGACTACTATTCATCGCATGGCTTTGATAAAACCAATTTTCATATGAAAACCAGAATCCGTTTTATGAGATAGTCTGTCACAAACATATCGAAGGAATCAATAATTTGGATTACGTGGGTACACCCATATCATACCTTAGGTCCTGCTCGTACTCTGAGCAAAACTTCCACGAACTGCAAAGACAGACAAATGCCATAGTTTAGTGACTGAATTCCATTGCCAAATATAAACAAAGGAACAATTGAGCAAGAACAAAACAAGAAGGCTTAACGATATTTGAAGAATTCAAAAGGCAAAAATATAAGCTTCACCCACTACTGCAATTGGAATTTTCACTATAACAAACCACTTTCGGAAAAGTTACAGCAGAGGTAAGGAGCCTGCAGTGTCAGTTTAATCTATGCTTTTTCTCTAATGGGTTCGTAGAATTTCCGAAATTTTCTTCTCTCTCTCTCTCTCTCTCTCTCTCTCTCTCTTAGAGTAGAAGACTGCAGTGTCAGATTAATCCATGCTTTTTCTCTAAAGGATTCATAGAATTTTCGAAATTTCTTCTCCCTCTCTCATGAGTTTCCTGAAATTCTAATAGGTTCATAGAATTGTGACGTGTTCAAATTTGGATTCTCGTACCCCAATTGCGTGAAATCGTAAGTCGAATGTTAAATAATAGGTGAGTGTCGAAAATTGGGCTGATTCTATATAATGGGTTTTCGACGATTATGTCTAGGATTCCAAAATAATAATAATAATAAATGATTGTATGAATCTTCTCCCAATTACAATCAAAATTTGAAATTTAAAGGAGGATGGAGAAACCTGGAGAGAAGAATCGTCGGCGGTGCGAGGCTTGATGTGGAGGTGAATATGTGGAGGAAAGGTTTCGACAACCACGCAATCGTCTCCGTATACTGCTTCCAAGGCTTCCACTTCAGCCACAATCTCTTCCTTTTCTGCCATCGGAGGGAGAGGGAGTATATGTGAGAGAGAACCTTTTTCGTTTTCTGGATTTTCACGGTTGGTCTGCCCTCGACACCGGTGATTAGAGCGTCTTTCGAGACCCCAGAGCCTCCGCAAAATTCTAACTTATATAGAATACAAATATGAAATCAATTTTTATCTTAGGGTTACCACCAAATTCTATATGTTCAAAGACACTTGCCGAACGCCTAAATTCTATTCTCAAGCTCGTGTGCCATTTTTCCTTTTCTGGTACTATTGGCAATTTGAAAAGCATAATATATACTCGAAATAGAGATTTTCCTTTCTGTTTTTTAACAAAAAAATGAGCGACTTCGAGATTATTTTATATATAAATATATATATATTTATATCATTAAATAAATCTGTATCCCTTTTATAATTTAAATTTATTCTCTAATATAAAATTATTGGATACACTAATTATTAGACTATAATTATATTTACGAAAAAGATGATTATAAGATTAAAGAAAGAAAATATCACAAGAAGGAGAAATGAAAATACGGTCGTTACAGAAGAAATGTGTATCAAGTAAATTAACTAAATTGTCATGTGAAACACATTTATACCTTCATGTGTTTTGATTTTTTATAAGATATTCAATGTTACATTTTGAAAAAGAATTATAGTCAAATTTTAATATTAAATTAAATTCATATACGAATTTAAATTATAAATAATTCGATCAGATTTAATAATAATTTATAATAAAATAAAATTTTATTTTAATATAATATTATTAAATAAAATAAAATGATTTTTAACATTTGTTATAATTTATAAATTTTATTTTTTATTTTTAAATAAATATTATTAAATTAAAAAAGAAGATATTAGATTATGATTTAGGTCAAGTATGTATCATGTATAGGTCGGTTTAAGATTAGATCGAATTGATTTTTTAAAGATATGTAATATATCAGATCGAATTAGGTCAGATCAGATTTTTAAAAAAATCTATAGAGTTGGATATAGTTTTTTTATTTTTTAACTTGAATTAGGTTAGATTTAAATATAAATATTAGAATTAAGATTTAAGATTAGATATAATATTAATATAAATTAAATTATAACTGATTTATCGCCGTCCAGTGACTATATATTATATTAACTTTGGTGATGATATCCACATTTACATTAATGCCCCTCTTATTTACTTATAAAATTTTTCCGGTTCCGTTACCCTCAAGCGAGTCTCGCGGGAATCGACCGCCGCCCAAGCAACGTCAGACCGCTGCGAACCAGCACCAGAGCGGGTACAAAGTAGTCTATCTTGACACCTTTCGCCTTCCGCTCGCCGGGCTCTGGATAGACCATATCAGGTTAAACGCCTCTCTCTTCCCCTTTTCGCTTCTCATGGCGATTCTTGCGTTTCCCTTTGCTCTTTCCGTTCTCAGGCCCCGTTCCTCCTCTCATGTCTCTCTCCTCCACTTCCGCCGCCTCCTACACCCTCGTTCGCCACCCCCTTTCTCGAGAACCATCTCCACCTCCGCCGCTCCTCACTCCTTTGACCCTAATTCTCAACCCAAGAAAGTTTCCCTCCCACTTTTCAACAAGCCATTCAACGCCTCCAGGTTTTCTTCTCTTCTGCCTCTTGAATTTGTTGATTAGCCGTTGTCACTTGTTCAGAATCCTAATTTTGAAAATGGGAAAAAAAAAAATTAACGGGAGTAACCCCTTTTTCGTGTTTCACGGCCTTAAGCCTGTTTCTAGGTTTTATACATTTGGTAAGTGGAATTATGGAAGTGACTGGAATCGTTAGAGAAATGGTAGGCGAAAGAATTTAATTTAATGGAAGAGGGTGCATTTACACGGTGTGCAATTGTTTGGACTTCCTGGACTAAATATATCCAAGTTTGATTTGAATTAAAATACGAGAGAGAGAGACTATGGTCTTTTACCTCTCACTTGTTACTTGTATTGTATGTATTAGCTGGCTGCGTTTTATGTCTTTTTTCCCATAAATTGATGGTTTTTTCCTCTCTGAATCTGCTATAGGAACACTGGGCTTCTGTTGGATGTGCTGTAATGCAGTGCAGCAACGCAGAGGTGATGTCTCAGTTATTCTTTTAGTTCATGTTTGAAGCTGAACTATCCATAACATTTGGAACACACACAATGTCAATGGAGCCCATATTCATGCATGAAAGCATTCTATTATCACTCTTATAATGCCTTGCAGCATTTTATCTTGGTAATATTTGAGTAGGTTGGAGCTGGGACCATGAATCCTTTGACATTCTTACGAGTTCTTGGCCCTGAGCCATGGAATGTTGCGTAAATGTGCTTCTTTATTTCCTTATTTATTTTTCCTTTTATAGGAAAGAAAAGATTTGCATGCATCTAAACGGAGAGCCATTAGTCTACCACCTCCCTGCATATATATGGTTCATTCTGTCATTGACCATTCTTTCTGCTTCCATATTTTGCAACTCACTTGAATCTGAAGCTTGACTAAGCCATAAACTCCTCTAAAGCATGGGGGAAAGTCCTTAGTTACTATTTGGATGTTGGAGTCTTATTTTGCATAAGATGTATCTGGCCATGTTTATTGAGAACCTCAATAATAGATGTTGTTTGGCTCCCTTGTGATTGGGTAGCCTTTGGGCCTTTGGAGTGATTTCATTTGTTCTACCAATGAATAACCTTAACTTTCATTGGCTAAACATTCTATTATGCACTCTTCCATTGTTTTAATGCACAAGTAGACAATATCATCAGTGAGGACTGAAAAGACAGAGAACTTAGATGTAGAATCAGGAGGCCACTACTTGATATGATCACTTGAAAAGCACTTCAAAGTGTATTCTATAAGGCAATATGATTTTCTTTTGTTTTTAATGTCTAATGACATCTAAATTTTGGAGCAGTTGAAAGATTATATTTGCGATTGCTAATATGAAGGCTTCTGGTGGAAGGTATGTGAAGCCAAGCATCAGGCCAGATGACAGTCAATATGGAGAGAACCCATATAGGCTTCAACATCACACTCAGTTTTAGGTCAATTTAGCAAGTTCTGCATTGTAATGGTTCTGATATCCCTTCTTTAGCAGCATTTTACCTCTGGGCTTCGAGTTTGAATTTCTTGTCTCATTGGATTCTATCTCAGGTTGTACTGAAGCTGGATCCTGGGAACTCACAGGATCTGTTTATACGCAGCTTATCTGCTCTAGGTATCTAACCTACATTTTTTTTCCCTTTTTTCCCTGTTACACAACTAGTTTGGGATTTTAAGACCCGGTTAAGTAGAGAGCAAATGTTTTATATTACCTGTGCTAAATTCTATGGGCAACTCTATTCCCACATTAGTTAATGAGAATCTAAGTTAATTAATCCAAGGCTGACAGAAAATGTCTTTGTTCATGACTTTGGGGCAGAATTATTTGGATCACAAAATCTGAGAAACCATTTTCTTCTCCATGTCATACATAGCTTTGCCCTCTGCTTGAAAGATTAATCCATTGCTGTGGTTATGATTTCTTTTACAATGAGTGACTGGTCAATTTAGCTTCTGTAGGGCTGAATGTGAAACTGCAGGTCGTAGATACATTTGTCACACTTAAGCGGGATAAAACATGTTGAAGTTAAAATAATTTAGAAAGGTGATTTGGAAGTTGGGGTTACTATTGGAATGATGTGTCTTGACATGAGGCTGGATTTGAAACCACTTGACCAGATTTGAACTTGGCTTCACTAAGAAAGCTACTTCTGCCTTGAAATCTATGTTGTTGTTAGGCCATCCACCAGCCCTATTCAATATGCCGACACTGCAATATGGCAAGGCAAGAATTGCTTCATCTTTCATGTACTCTAGAGCTAATAAGTTTTTGGGGTCCGGTAAGGATGGCAAATCTATCGACTGTGATAATCAAAGGGTAGTTTTATGGTATAACCACTGCCAAGTACTCACATGTAAGTGGATACTTTATGGCATCTGGAAGATGGATTTTGCTATGTACATATTTCATATTCTGTTAAAATTCTGATGGATTTAGTCTCTGATTTCGTTTTATTTATCTTTGTAAAACAGTTTAGACGGGGGGAAACTACAAATTGAAACTTGATAGATGGTGCTTGTAACATCTGCTGTTGTGTGTGATTCTCAACTAATTTTTTTTTTTTTTTTTTTTCAAGTTACTATGAGGAAGAGGAGAGCGAGATTGTCTGTTTCCTACTTGTTCATCACACTTTGTTCTTTCCATTGGATTAAGGTTCTAGTTTATTTTTTTATTTTATTTTATTTTTTTTTTTGCTTTTTTTTTGGGGGCGGGGGGATGAAGGGCTGCCCATCATGTCATTATCAGGATAGCTTTGTTTGAAACAAGAAGTTGCATAAAAAATTCTTAAGATTGAGGTGGCTCTCTTTCTTGCGTTTGAAAGAGGATTGATATATCTGGATTTTCAGTCTAGGCTTTTCTATTTGCATCTGTGACTTTATATTGTGGCTTACCAAATACGACATTATAATTATGCATGCTTTTTCCCCCTCTCATGACAGTCAAAGCTCTCAATGAAAGGAGTTTAACATTATAATTGTGCAGACTATATGGCATCCAAAGGGAAAAAGAAGAATGTTTCTATAGTTGGATTTAACAAACAGAAAGAACAATATTCCATATTTTACACAAGCTAAACACAAAAGAATTTCTGTTTCCAGCATTGGGTTTTTCTATTGCACTTTCACTTCAGGACTAAGGCTCAATTTGTTGTTATTGATGTTTCACTTCAGGACTAATGTGTTAAACCTTATGCTTGCCAGGAATTAATGTCAGTGAACATGATATTCGGTTTGTGGAGTATAACTGGGAAGGTCCTGTAAATTCCTGCTTTTGATGTTGTTTTTTCTCAGGCATCTTCCTTTGTCTTATAATATTAGTTTGATAAACCAATATTATTGCACTTAAACTCTTAGTCACACATAGAAAAATGGTTTGCATTACCACATCCTTAGTGCAAGTTTATTGAACTTTTAAAGTTGTTAAAGAACAGATAAATCACCACATCTCTAGAAGATGATCACCTTCACTGTGCCATCAGAAACAGAAAAGTCCTATTTGCCAACTGTTTATAGGACTTGAGAGAGCTTTTAGTTATGTGCTGTGGTAAATTATTGAGGTATTTAATTATGGCAAGTTATCTATCAAGATTAGTTCCTTTGCTTGACTTGAACACTGACAGGTTCTTGGTGCTTGTGGACTGGGCGGGGAAGTCTGGATGAATGGAATGGAGATCACACAATTCACCTACTTCCAGCAGGTCTTTTTTCTTCTTTTTTTTTTACCCCTTTTTATAAGATTCTCATTCACTTAATATATAGTAATTGGATGTATAATCATATTTTTCTCAAGTAATTGAGGCTCTTGTAATGCTAGTTGTCTTTGTTGGGTATGATTAATTGCTTCCTTCCCTCTATCTCTAGGCTGGGAGTCTACAATTATTGCCAGTATCTGTTGAAATCACCTATGGTCTTGAGCATATTCTGATGTCACTTCAGGTCACTAAATGTTTGTTCTCTTTGACTTCTTTCCTTTCTCCCCCCCCCCACCAAAAGTTACGTTTACCTGAGGCTACATTGAAACTTTTTTAAGGGAGTTGACCACTTCAAGAAAATTCAATATGCTGATGGAATTACATATGGAGAGCTGTTTTTGGATAATGAGTAAGTTATCTAACTTCTAATTATTTTACCTTTTGCTTTTTCTACAACACTGCCCACACCTATTTGCCGGTGGGAAGTAAAAGTTGGGCCAAATAATTTAGTGATGGAAGTGACTGAACGAACTAGACTCTGGCAGAGTCTTTTTTTTTCCCCTTCTTGTTGGGGGGTTAGGAAAAAAGAATTTTTTTGACGGATTATTAATTATTTTTCTCTTTGTATATTTGTTTCTTTTATTTTTTACTTTCAAACCTTTAAAATTTTTGTGCTTGACCTGGCTTCCTTAGTTTCTATCTTGTAAACTCTAAGTAATGATCTTCATTTCATCAAGGAAATGAGTGCATATTATCTCGAGCATGTCAGTGTTAATCACCTTCAGAAACACTTTGGTCTTTTTGAGGGGAAGGCCTGTTCATTGATTTCTTTGAGCCTTTCAGTACCTTTGTATGTTTTTAACATTTTATTTTATTACTTGTGTACACCACCAATGCCATGTGCTGTGGCTGCATGCCCCTCTCCTCTAACATCACTTCATAACATCCTAGATATGATCAACTTCTGAAGACATCTCATGCCTTCAACATATTGGATTCTAGAGGTTTTGTTGGTATGACTAAGTGTGCTTGTTATTTTGGGTGCATGCGTAGGTAATGACTATTTAAACTCGTGTTTTTGAGGACATGTAATTTTTTGTTTTTTTGGTACATTGAACCCTTTTATATACAAATGAACAGTTTGTGATTGGAAAGGTTTTGTTCATTTGGGATCCTGCTATGTTTTTATTTTTAATAATTTCTGTCAGTTGAACACTTAAATTTATCAACGGAAGCCATAATTCATCAATGATTTGAAAACCTTAACATTGCATTTGTTTCTGCTTTATATTTGTCATATAATATGTTCTCCAAGCCAGAAAATCTCTATCCTACTCCAAATTTCCACAGTTGTTCAGTGGCAGCATTAGTCTTCTCTTCTTCCTTGGTAACACCTTGGACCTCAAGTGCCATTTATTATTTTGTCCAAAGGCTGCATAGCTTTTGCATCAAGCTACAAGTTGAAATTTATTCTCAGCTTGGGGAGAATTTAGGACTTTGAAGCCATTTTGAATAGAAACTTAAAGTCAGTGCTTTAAGAATTACTTGTATTATGTACTTGGTATGTAAAGGCAGTGCAATGCAAATGTCAGTACCTTGCCATTTCCCCAGTTAATATTCTTGTTCACACAAGAATCTGAAGAAAATTAAAGTGCATATACTTTTTCTAAATTAGAACAATTGGTTATTCTGTGATGTTTATCATATAGTCAACCCTGTGTTGAATAAGAATCATGGAACACACTTGAGGTCAACTAACATGAAAAGTGTGTATTCCACTAAATTTGTGGAGGCATAAAGTTGCACTCGATTCAAATCAATGTGGTCTTAAATGGAGTAAATAGAATCTTGGCTTTTGGAGTGAGCTTCCTTTTTTTACACAGAAAAATAAATTATATTAGGGGGAAATAAATTAAATCTCTCTCTTTTTTTTTCCTCTTATATGGCCGACTCCAAATTTTGAGATAGAAGGTCTAGATTGTTATTATTGTTGTTGTTGAAAATAAAAATGTACAAAAACACCAAGGATAAGAAATCCTTGGAGAAAAAAAAAAGGCACTAATAAAACAAGAACAAAAGAAGAACTTGTCTCCAAATCCGCCTCAGCATTTCTAAGCTAAAACCAGAAAAGACGCCTCAATTACAATCTAAAAATGCAAAGATGAAAAGATCAAGCAATAACCCCGTTGTCAACCCGCTTTCTTCCAATTACCCAAGGCTGCCCATCCCCAGTTAAACACCTGTAATTTGTCAGTGCTACCCCATAATGATGTTCTAAAATATCCTTTCCTCCCTTCACCCTTTTCTGATCCCCTTTTTCTTCTGGTTATACAGACCAGAAAATTGAACTTGGCCTTTAATGAGACACTACTAAGTTCAGACAACCTCAAGCCCAAATTACTACAAAAGAGTCTGTTCCCAGCTTTCCTTGTACTCCTTTGGGGTAATAACTACTTGACAACGGGTCCATGCACATGTATTAATGAGCTAAAGTGTTGGATCCTAAGGCCATGCAATTTTGCATTAATTGAGGACTTCTACAATTCTTGTGACTTAAATTTTCTTGCATGTGTTTCTTATCCACCAAGTGGCTATTCACATCTCCTACCCATTAGAAAGTGCAAGAACATGTTTCCAATGTTCTTAGTCAAAAGAAATAGTAGTTGATGCATTATAGGCTTGAAGAATTAAGTCAATCAAAGCATTTACTCATACTTGGAGGTTTGTTCCGAGTCTATAAATTTTTCTATGTATTCAAAAATCAGATAAGGAGTAATTTTTTTTCGTGAAGAGTTGAACTATTTGCTTTTTTATTCAAGATTTTTATCTTTTTGGAAGACTTCTACTGAGTGATAAGCTTACCTTCCTTAGAACTCTGTATCTGTGATTATCCGTGTCTATTCAATTGTGAGTTCCCTTTGGTCTTATATTTTGTTGGCTGGTGATGTCTGCATCCTTGAGTGTGGCGGCTCTTTGTCTTTTTATCCTCTTTCTTATCCATAATCCCTACTATCATGTCCATAATTCCATCCCTACTTCAAGTTGGTGCTGATACCGACCCAACCCAATATCACAATCATTTGTTGTTATTTTTTCTTCACATCTATTAAGATAACGATCTTCAATAATATTCTTCAAACTAACAGTATAATGTTTTGTAGATGGATACCTCAAAAGGGGAGCTCTTACCAAAGGTTGTTGAAGCATATTCTTGTCCAACTAGAATTGTCCGTGGGAAGGATGTGGATGATGATCTTGTGGTGTGTCTTCTTCCAAATTATAACTGTTTATTAGTTGTTTATATGGTATTAGGGCACAGGGACAGGAGTAGAAACTATGGAAAGCCTCTTTAACTTTATTTAATATTTCATTGGCTGTCTAATATGAAAAGGTCATGTGAATACAAAAGTAATAGACATTTCTTCTGTATAAGCTCAGGCTTCCTTTACCAATCATAACACCTGGTAATATGGGCTTCCGCAGATTTAATTTATTACATACCGTCTTTTGTAGCAATTGATATCATAACAGGAGAATCTGCCGTGTTTGGGAACTTCTTATAAGCACCTTCTTACCTCCTATATTCTTCCCTGTGCTTGACCTATCTGTTCCTCTCTTTATGAGGATGGCTTATCCTCTGCTTTGTTATCTTGTACATCCTCATCCTTAATATTTTTCCCATGATACCGGATGGTACTCGTTTATTAATAGATTCTGAGGCTTGATGCCCTTGTTTCAGCTCATTCCATTGTTACAAGTAATCATTTGTCTGTTACCTATGCTAAAATAATTTTTTAAGTGAATGAGGATTTATTTGAGACAGAAGAGGAGAGAACTTTGTGGAGTACTTTCCTGTCAGTAAAGAACAAAATCCATTATGGTACTTCATTCTCCACTGATTTAACTTCCCGCCATGCTATTAAGGACCTATTTGATCAACTGAAAATTTCAGTGACAAACACATTGGCTACATGATGCAGTCTGATTCAAAATTTATATGTTTATAAAATGTTCTAAACAAAGGCTTTTATCAATATGACTGCAACTTCTCACTTAATTTTTGTCCTCTGTTCCTATTAAGGGCTTAAATATCCACAGTTATTACTGAATATTTTCAAATAGGCTTACAAAATCTTAGGGTCAAGCCATGTATTAAACCAGGTTTTTTTTTCACCCCTCCAAATTTTGCATGCTAGTAATGCTGTGGTTCATTCATCTATTTCCAGCTATATTGTTAAATCTGATGATGCTCTTATTTTGTTACTCCACTCTAGGATTTTCAACAGACACATTTTCAACTTTTGTAGGTATTGAAATCGATGATTTTGCTGACGCATCTAAAGAACTATTAGATCCCTTGAGGATTTCTTCAATAATGTCTTTGTCATGGTGGTAAGTTTTTCTTTCCATTGACTTGTTTGACTATCCTTTGGGTTTCATGCTCATGCTCATGTGGTGATTTCTTTTGCCGGTTGCAATCTTATCATTGATATCCTTTTTCCGTTGAGTTTAAGCAGAAGGGGAAAAAAAGGATTTTCTTTATTGATTTATTGATCTGTGGATAAAACATATGATAAGGTCTCCTCAGAAGTGATTTCCCTAGTGAAGCAAAAATTAGTATTACTATCAGAAAAATTATGAAATAAGCCTTTTGCCATAATTGGTGGGCACTGAGGACATCAATTCCTTTTCAGTTTGCATTGATGAAGGATGAACCTATAAAATTTATTTGGAATAAAATTCTTTGGTGCATGATATACACATTCCCTTAGTGTAAGTGGCCATACAAGTGATCAATGATATACCGGATACAGGGTCGTGAACAAAAAGGTATCAACATTTGCAGAATTGAAACAAAAGTTGGAATGAAAAACTTAGATCAATGAAATCAAGGTTGTAAAATCGAAAGAAAGATCTGCTCAGGCAGGGTGGGTCTTGATTTCTGCCCAGGAATGGTGGTTTTAATGCACAAATGGTCAACTTGAAGTTGACGATTCATTTGAAAGACATTAATTTTTTTAATGGTATTACCTTATATCAGTTGTAGGTTTCACTAGTTTGAAGGCATCAAAGACAGGGCAAATGGTTGATAATTTGTTCTCTACCTTAATTGAGTATCATGTGGAAATTGACTATTACTTTGGATCCAGAATGCCATCCATCATCAGAATACATATATTCTTTTTTTTTTGGGGGAGGGGGGGTAAATATTGCCTATATTGCTTTTTTGCTCCCTTTCGTAGGAAGATGAAAGAATCAGAATGAACAGGCTTGTGCTGCTGAAAGAAATTGCGGATCTTCCAAAAGGGATAGCAGACCTCTCAGTTTTGCCCGGATTTTAGGTTTGATAAGTTGTATATTTTAGGAAGATAATTTATAAGGAAAAAAAAAGACCAAGCATTCGAGTAAAAAGTTCATTTGTGATACATGGGTCATTTATTTTTTCATATCCCTTCCCTCCACCCAAGGAAAGGTATCATTTGAGATACATGTGTCATTTACTCTGTAATATTTGATGTTGGCGATGAGATGCAGGCAGAGATTGGGGCTACTTTTCTTCCTCCATTTCTCATAACATGAATCACAACTCACCAGACCAGTGGTCCCTTTGCATTTTTTGTGATTCTCTTTTGTAGGCTTCTTTTGCATATGTTGCATGTGACAAAACCTACATTTTCATATGGGTCCAGTTATTCTTCCAAGTGATTGAAGGCTGTTCATCCACAATTGGGATAACTCAAACCCTCAACACTCCTCTTGTTATAGAAAGAGCAAACTCTCCTTACAACTGGGAAAAAAAGGATTCCATGCTTACATTTTAATTTAAGTTATAGATCTCTAAATTGTGGCATCTCAAAGATAAAATTCTAAAAATTTGATGAGTCCCTAAAATTAAACTATTTTATTTCCTTCCTTTGTTAGATAAAATGTAATATTTCCTTTATTTATTTTTGTTAAGAAATTTGCAAACAAACTTACTCATTTATTATTGAAATTTCAATTAACCTTGAAATTATGTTATTTCTAAAAAACCATATCACTCGTTTGATTGCAAAATAAAGGGAGAGAAAAGTGAAATCCTTGTGAAATATATAACCTAACCTAGGCTTAGGAGAAAGGGGTTGAAAATTAAATTGTTGGGTGTAATTATTCGTTGAATAAGATTTTAATTTTGAATTTTAGGTATGATATAAATACGCATCATATAAAATTTTATTCACTTGACATTATAGGTTATATTAAAAAAAAATTGTTGTCGCTGGTCTAAGAACATGGGAGACATGCTCCTTTTTAACCCTAAAAAAAACATTTAAAACAATTTTTTATCTAAAAAAATTCTAAAATTAACACTCACATATCACGTTTTAAAGATGTAATATGCACTGTTCATATGAACAGTGTGATGTCGCGTTTTGAAAACGCGATATTTGAAATAAGTAAATAGTGTCATGTCGCGTCTTCAAAACGCGACATGATACTATTCATATAAACAATGTATGTCGCGTCTTCAAGATGACACAAGTGAATGCTAGTTTTAGAATTTTAGTTATTTTATTTTTTATTTTTTCGTATAAAAAACGTACATCGCTCGAGATCATGGCTATGGAATATTTTTTTTATTATATTATTATTTTCATGAAGATACCCGCGGGACACCGCAGGAGACAAACCGGAGGGAACATGACATGGACGTACGGACGTTCTCACAAAACAAAAAAAAAAAACGTTATTTAAATAAATCCATTGAACGACGACAACAACTCGATTCCATTTATTGGGGATTAGGTTTGCTCCGTCGCTTCACTCTTCTGTTGCGGCTGGGGTTTCTCTCTCGTTCTCTCTGTCCCTTTTCTCTCTCTATTTTATTTATCTCAAATTTCTCAAGTTGTTTCGTCAAGTAGTAGTGAGGTGTGTTTTAACCTAGCAGATCTAAAACATGGAGTCATCAAGGTGTGAGTAGGGTTTTCTCGATAGCAGAAGTGAATAAATTAGGGTTTTGGAATATTTGATTTTGGGGGAATATGGCGACAGTAAACCCTTTTGACATCTTGGGAGACGATGACAACGAGGACCCATCGCAATTGCGTGCTGCTCGGGCTCAGCAGCAGCAGCAGCAGCAGAAGGTTGCTCCTACCAAGAAGGCTTTAGCTCCTAACCAACAAGCTTCTGATAAGCCCAAGCAGGCTAAGCTTCCTTCGAAACCTCTTCCACCAGCTCAGGCTGGTCAGTTTCTTTCTTTTCTCTTTCACTTTCACTTTCTCTTATTTCATTTGTAATTGTGTCTATTGATTCTATTTAAATTTATGTTTTTTCTTATTTGCAGTTGTTTGTGGTTTCTGGGTTTGGTGATTTATGATCCGGGTGATGTTTTATTTTTGGAAAGGTTGAAATGAAGATTTATTTGTTTAGGGTTTAGGGTTAAAAGATTTTCTAACTGTCGATTTAAAACATTTGATTGATTTTAATTGTTTATAGGGCTATACTCAACTAAGTCTTTAACATCTATGGGACTAATTATCTTTGTGGCCTTCTTGGTATGTTGATGGGCGATGTTTGTGCCTTGAGTGGATGTTGTTGGGCACTTGAAAACGTAAACTACTGGATATTAATGCGTTGGTCAAGATTCAAGCGAATGGTCACTGTTAATCTTTTAAAGTGGGGTTCTGTGAAATATTGTTTAAGATTTTAAGAGTCATTGAATAAACAAATTTATGATTTGAGTGTGATAATTTGGTTTCTAGTTGCCTGAGATTAATCTTTGCTATGTTTCTTGTAATTGTTTGATTGTGGGCATTGTTTACTTCTGGATTTAGATTCCAACCTTTTGCATCTTAATTACTTGTGGTCTTCCAATACCTATTGGTGATTGATTCAATCATTTATCTTTGTTATTTTTGCTATCTTTTGGGAAATATACTATTGGTGTATGTTGTTGAGCATTTGAAATCTTTACCATTCATTTTCATTTGTTCGTGACACTAATGTGTTGGTCATGCCTCAAGTAAATGGTCAACCATATTCAGATTGGTTGTATGATATTGTATTGTGGAGGATGTAATGGCTAGGAGTTATTGAAGTCACAATTTCTGTGTGAGCATGATAATTTGGCTTTGCTGAAATTGAGATGAAGCTTTGATATGAATTATGTAATTTTTTGATTATTGAGCTCATGTACTTTTGGATTTAGAGACCTTGACTTGGCTTAAAATCATAACGACTTATAGCTTGCATATGTCATATTCATGATTGATTCAACTGTTTCATGGAGCTAAATATGTTTATTGTTTTTGCACCTTTATGGGCAGTCCCTTTTGAGTGTGTGGTGTTAGTGACGATACATGACCTCTTGATTTTACCTGGATGTACATGTGTTGCGTGGATCATGTGTATGATTATGAATGTCATACACTATATCTTAGTGGGCATGAGATGCATAACTGTTTCCAACTTGTATCCTCATTGCATGTCCATGTTACGTAGGTTCTTAGGAATTCGAAGTGCTCTACTCTTTTTCATCATATATTTAGGATACTAAATCGTCACCTTTGTTTTTAGCATTTAGTACCACACATTCTTCTTGATGGAACTGTCATTTTCTATGCTTAATTGTTTGTTTTTGAGTCTTGAGTAGTCAGGGAAGCCAGAAGCGAAGGCGGGCGAGGAGGCGGACGTGGAGGTGGATGGGGATATGGTCGTGGCCGTGGAGGAGGATTCAACCGTGACTTTTCCAACAATGAGAACTCATTCAGCAATAGCAGATTTCTTGCTAGTGAAGGTCCCCCTGAGGAGGGTGATTCTGAGAAACCCTCTGAAAGGCGTGCCTATGGTGGGCCTCGTGGTCCTTTCCATGGTGGTCGCCGTGGGGGTTTCAGCAATGGAGAAATTGGGGATGGAGAGCGCCCACGAAGGGTATTTGAACGCCGTAGTGGAACTGGGAGAGGGTAGGTCACTACTTTTCTTTAGTTCTTCTTGTATCCTGTTTTAGTTCTGCCCAGGTCTACAATTGTAATGGTTTTACATGCAGAAATGAGATGAAGCGTGAAGGGGCTGGTCGTGGGAATTGGGGAACTCAGACTGATGAGATTTCTCAGTAAGCACTGCCGCACTGTGTTTTGTTGTTGTTGAGGCATTGTTCCCTAGCTTAACTTTAACTTTTTTATACTGTATCAGAGGTTTTTCCATTTATTTACTGGTAAACACATTTCAATGGAACCAGGTTGACTGAGGAGGTTGTCATTGAAAGTGAAAAGACAATGGATGCTGAGAAGCCTTCTGGAGAGGAAAATGCTGATGCCAACAAGGAGAATCCTGTGGAGGAACCTGAAGAAAAAGAACCTGGGGAGAAGGTGAAATGATCATGTGTCTTGGCTTGATAGATCTCCTGAATTGACAGTTTTCTGTGAGATACTGAGATAAATTATAAAATGTCATTAGTAATATACTTTATCATCAATCATGCTGCCATGTTCTTTAAACTTGCACAAGCGGTGTTTTTGGTAGTTAGAATATTAGACCACGGTGCATATCTTTCCAGATGATCCGGTTCTTGGAGGTTGTTTTGTTGCAAAATCAACTTTCTCAATGTAAAGGGAATTGTTTTTATTTTTATACCTGTTCCATAAGACAAATGTACATGATTCATGTTTCTTTGCCTTCTTGAACAAAAGGAGTCTTTTGGCAGTTAGTAAGGTTGAGAAGTTTCTTTGCCATGTGCGTTCTATTTTCCTCATAGAATCCATTTGGTGCATCCTGTTGAAATCGTTAGATTTCTTTTAAAATAAGCCCTATGTTGGTCATGGCATATATGATTAAGAAGTTCATGCTACATATGGACTGTATTTTCTGCATAATAGTTGTTAAAAAATGACTCCATGTGTCTTTTGGTGTAAATACACTCTTCACTGACAGCACCTATTTGTGGCTCCCTCCTTGTATAGGAAATGACTCTTGAGGAGTATGAGAAAGTGTTGGAAGAGAAAAGGAAAGCTCTGCAGCTACTTAAGACTGAGAAAAGAAAGGTGGATGTTGACAAAGAGTTTAAGTCTATGCAACTGCTCTCAAACAAGAAGGATAATGATGATGTCTTCATCAAATTGGTAAAATCTGCATTGAAACTTCAGATCTGTATATTTTACTGTGGCTACTTTGTTGCTAGAATTCATAAGGATTCTTTCTTTACAGGGCTCTGATAAGGATAAGAAGAAGGAAGCTGAAAGGGAAGAAAGAGCTAAAAAGGTACTTGTGATTGCCCATGCTATTTATAAGTCGGTGGTATTGACATCTTGTAAGTGCCTTATAGAATGGACTAGGTGACCATTACCCCAGCACCATCAAACCTCAATGGTCATCCTCGTCTTCACTTGGCATTTTTGATTTCAAGATTGCAAGATGGTTTTGGTTATTTTTCCTTAATCTCAATTTATATCAGAATGTACTATTGTATTTATGGTCGAATCATGTCTTTTTTTTTTTTTTAATTCTAGATTTCCAAAGATGGTGCTTGAGTCATTATTTTCCCATATGTCAAGGCAACATTTGGAAGTTTTAGAATTGTCATTAAGGCATTCCAGCATTGAAAAAACATGGTTTATTCATCTAAAATCATATGGAATGCATTTATTGATGATTTGGCTCCTATGTTGAAGTTAAGGGTTGCTTGAATTTTCTGCTTTTTGGAATTACCTTATTCTTCACGACTCTTTCTTTTCTTACTAATCAGGAATATTTTGTACTTAACTTGAAATTTCAGCATTAACTTTCTTTAGATACAAATTCGCTTCATCCAAAAACCTTGAGTTTTCCTCAGTTCCTATCATTACCATTGGACAATGGACACTCTTTACCAATCATTCTGCCAATAATAGGCAATCCCAACCTTGAGTTGACCTAAAAGAATGGCATGATCATTGATTATTATCCTATTTAATTGTAGGCAATCCCACCTTGGTCTGGTGTGGGGAATAAAATGGTAAAAATGGTCTTACCTACATGGCACTTGCAGATGTCCTTCTCAACTATTTTTTTACCCCAGTTTTTATAGTATATGCATCTTCTTGATTGACTTTCCTATGGAGAAGATACTAGCATGGACGTACATATTGAACATGGATCCAGACTAAAGATTATGACATTGATGTGGACTACACATGCAGAAAATCTCTAAAGATTATCACACTGATATTGAATAAGCACGCTTGATGTTTTAATTTGCTAGTGTATTCTTGTATATGCACATAAGTATGCCATGAAGATTTATATTCCTAACCCACAGCTACGATCATATTGGAGAATAATACAACAATGTTCAACCTTTTGGACCCTTTGTTAGGTGGGCTTACCATTATCTAGCCTAAAAGACTTTTCTCTACTTTATCTGTACACGAGCAAGCATGTGTGTAATGTTCCCCACTCTTATCTTATTTTTGCACTAGAAGGGCTGAGATGACCATCAAAAATGCCTAAGATTGGTTGGAGTGGAACATGCTGAAGAATTGTCTATATAATGTGGCAAAAATGTAGAGACATCTCTAAAGAATAAGATATTTGTTTGGGGGGGTGAAGTATCATATGCTGTTTGTGCTTTTTGGACAGTGCAGATTAACATGTGCAACATTCCTTGAAAATGATCCTATTTTAACAAGAATTTGTCTTTTTAGTTACTTGATAAACATGATTATCTTCTGTGCAGACTGTGTTAGGTGCCGCTATTATTGGGTCAATCAGGAGCAGCGCTGATTTTATTTCGGGCTGTCTTGCCCTAAACAATATTAGGCTTTGAGTTTCCTGCTTTAGAGATCTTGAATAGCAAGAATTCTCCTGGCTTTGTACTTTATAAGCTTGAAATAGTGTTGCTGACGCTGTTGTTTCATACTACATAGTTTTGGTAGATTAGAAGCATGCCTCCTATTTGACCTGTATTTGACTCTTTATATGGTTTATTCTGTGTCATGCCCACAACTAACAGCTTGGCTTGGTAATCACCTAATTGTCAGTGGTTGGCTATGAAATGTTTAGAACCAGTCATTGCTTGTTAACTTTTGTAGGCTGTTGAATCAAAAGGTCATAGTTTGTTTCAATGTTGCCTTGAGGTTCAAATGAAATATGTGATAGACATATATATATATATATAAAATATTTTTTATATTTTTTTGTGCTGTCCTGAAACTTTTCAGATCAGGTCATTCTGATGTTGTATGTACTCTGTCCAGATTATCACTTTACAGGTGTCAGTGTGTGCTGCTTTGAGTTTTGTAAATTATTAAACAAGCAGTGCTATGTTATTCCTTTATTTATTTATTTATTTACGGTTTAACAGTAACATTCTCGGTTATTGCAGTCTGTCAGCATAAATGAGTTTTTGAAGCCTGCTGAAGGGGAAAGGTACCACAACCCTGGTGGACGTGGCAGAGGACGTGGCCGTGGTGGGAGAGGATTTGGCGGAGGCAATGCAGCTAACAATGTGCCAGCACCCTCTATTGCAGATCCTGGGCAGTTCCCTACCTTGGGTGGCAAGTGAAACTCATACTTGTTGCGCTTTTGATCGTTATTCGGTTCTAGCCTTTGATCCAATCGAGAGTTCCCTGGAAATTGACTAGAATAATGGGGTTTGCTATATCAAAAAGATGCTGAATTTTACTTCTCTTAGATGTGTAAATTTCAGGTGCTTTGTGGGAGTTACCCTGTAGTTTTGTTTTTTCCCCAGCGGTGCATGTGAAACAATCTTCTTTGACTAGAATTATTTAATTCTCAGTTTTGCTTGGAATAGATGGAGATCCTTTTTGGTTACAAATATTTTCGTCTAAATTCATGAGTATTCCAGGAAAAACTACACAGAAAAAAGGACGTGGTTTTTCTCCAATGATATTTTCATCAGGATTACCTTTATCTTCTGTAGATGAAATAGGTTGAAATCTGGATTAATCATTTGTAGAGAATTGTACCTGTCGGCCTTACATGATATGTAGATAATTCTTTTTTTTTCCCCAGAAATATATACAGGAGGTTGCAAAAATTAGTGACTTTTAAAGTTGTATGTGATATGATATGAGTGTGTGTGTATTTGTAATTTTTCCGCAATGAGAAGCTCTGTATCATTTCTTGATTTGTGCTCTGTATCACTTGCATCTTATTATCACTTGCATGCATCTCATTCCATTCAACACCACTCCATATAAAATGCTCCCCATCTTTTTTTCCCCCCTTATTTCTGTAATTGGCTGAGGAAGATTATGACAAATAAAACAAAACAAGAACAAGTTAAAATGAATTGAACCCAGATAAGATTTCAAATATGACTGAAACCAGGAAAATAATTTTCCAAAATTTCAAAGCACTATTAAATCTTGAAATCATGATGAATCTTTAAAAAATTTTGAAACTGCCATGGTTTCTTCCGCTCTTCCATAAAATTTTGATTAATTGATCCAGCAATCAATATATAGATCTATATCTTTCTTCTCATCTTTTTCTTTTTTTGATACATAAGAAAGCTCAAACACTTGACACTTTATAAAGGGAAGATAAATTGTGTTAGTTAAATTATAATTTATTGTCTCTCTTCATATTTTTCAATCATTTATTTTCTTTCCCCGGAGAGAGAGAGAGAGAAGAGAAGAGGAGGAGAAAACAATGAGGTGAAGAGAGAGGAGAGAGTGTGCGGAACAAAACATGAGACAGAAAGAGTAAGGTCGATAAATCAAGATCGAGAAAAGAGCTAAAGAGTAGAAGAGATGAACTAAGAAAGGATAAAAAGGAGAAACATGTTTAGGGGTGGAGACGCAGATGAAATAAGTGAAGTCTAACTCAGTTTGGTTCACTTAGATTTTGTACAAAATATAGTTTGGCTCATTTTAAACTTTTTTAACTCAGATCTGACTTGCTCCGAGTTTACAAGCAACTCGGCTTTACTTATGAAGTTATATTTATTGTTCTAATAAAAATTACAAAACCAGATATCAAAATTAAAAACAAATAAATAATCAACTATAATTAAAAATTCACAATATAAACAAAAAACCAAAATAAATCGCCTAATATCAAAAAGTTAGTAGAACCAGTCAACGAAGATTAATAAATATTTCAATATCATTAAAATAAAAATAAAAGAAGGTAGAGTTTGAAAATTATAATTTTCGTTTATAAATTTAGAAAGCATACTTATAAAGTTTGTAATTTTAGAATTGAATCGTGAGCTGTTCTTAAGTTAACTGAAATCCTTTTCACCATCCTCGGACAGAACATTTCACTTAAGGGCTTCAAAATTCCCTGAAGATTTGTAAACAGGGCGTATGAAATTTTTCAAGTGTTATTTTCACGGTGTCCTCATTTTCCCAGGTGGAAGCCAAGTTGGGAGAAGTGTAATCGTACATGGACAGTGTACTCAGAACAGCTAAGCCAATACATCACCAATTCACATGGGATTAGAGTATGCATTGAAAAAGACAGAAAAATCCAGTTAAGAAGGTGTTATGACAGGGACAGGGAGGATTCCTGATTCCTCCCTCCAATGGAGACGAGGAGAACTGTGATGCAAGGGAGCTGTGTGTTCGTTTCTTATGTCATGGGACATGTTTAAAAGGACAACGGCACACACCCCAACACCGAAAGAATTGACCAGTACACAGCCCGTGCATGCACATCTTGATTTGGTGCTATACACACTTCATTGATTGTATTATATAATACTACGAATGTTCTTTGCACCAGCCAGATGATGCCAAATTATAAGCTAAAAGCTTGTTTTTGCTCATCTCCATTTGCTTCTAAAGGAAACACCCGCAAATACATGAGTCGGCTCATACTCGTATATATATTGAGCAACCATGTGCACTTATTTTTTGGGCTTCTTTCCTATCATATTTTGGTGCTTTTAGGTGTGTGTATGCCGGTGTTGCAAGTGGGGAGAGAGAGAGAGAGAGAGAGAGAGAGGTAATTTGCGCTGCTTGCTTGCGCGGAATGGATAAGAAGAGAGTTGTTTATATTATTCATGTGAACATTAATTGACAGTCGTGGTTATTCAGTAGCCACCCATTTTATAGTATTAATACTCAAAAGGAATAATGGAGCAAGATAGTGATAAGTGGGATATGTATATCAGGTTAGCTAAAGTGATGGTTCCTTTTGTTTTTTTTTTTTATTTTTTTCTTTTTTTTTTTTTTACTTTTTTTATTTTTTATTTTTTATTTTTTTTTATTCAAATTCAAAAACGATATCAATTAAATTATAATTCATTGGTTTATACAATATATTTGTAAAGAGTGAACTCGTTCAGGGCACATACAGCTCTCTAGGCTATTTGCCTTACCTCACCCTCATATGAATAATTTATCTGCACCCATCCCCTGCAGGCTTATGAATTTTCCCTTTGTTTTCCAAGAATTATTCTTGCGGGGTCAAATTTGGTTTTGCATTTTTTGCCTCTTTCACTTTTGGCTATAAAAATAATGCTTTAAAGATTTACTTGCCTTGTGGCAGCAGACAGGAACTACAAGTTAATGCAAGGCTGTGGGGTCCATTGCCCCACTTGAATTTTTGGAAAAAAAATCTATTATAGCCGTATACAAGAGGGTCTTTTTTTTTTTTTTTTTTTTTGTCTTTGATACATATAATATTTAAAAATTTGTACTTTTTAACTTTTTACTCTCTTGTTACCCTCCCAAAAAAAAAAAAAACTCTTTAGCATTATTTTTATTAAATTGGATCGAGAATTGAATCTTAAATAATTTATCTTTATGAAATTTTTTTAGATTTGTTAATTTTATTGGAATTTGAATTCAAGATTATTGGATAAAAAAAATAGATTATGACTACTAAATTATCTCTTCAAAAACTTACAAAATAATGAGAGTTTTACTAAAATTTTTATCGATCACTAAAAGTTTTTCTATTTTTAATTTGATCATTCTCAGCTTTATTTCATTAAAAAGCTATTAAATTTGTTTTTAGTCATTGACATCACAATTAAGCATAAGTTCTAAACTCAAATTTTAATATTATATTAAACAAAATAAAAATTTTATTAAAATTATGACGACGCTCGCAATTTTTTTTTTGTGTTTTTTCTCTCGCTAGAAGTTAAATATTGTTGACAATTATCCTCTTGTACATGGCCTTCTTTGCTTTTCGTGTGATTAAATTAACCTTTGGGCTGGAAAGCTAATTTGTGTAATGAAAATTATAAATTGAATATCCATTTAATTCTAAAAAAAAAAGAAAAAAAAAAGAAAAGAAGAAGAAGAAAAGGTCACCCAGCGAAGCATTAGCTGGCAGGGAGAGGCAATATGCCTGCCTGCCCTTCAAGCTTGGCGGTGGCGGACATAATTTTGATTCATCAATCGACGTGGCTTATTTTGATTGGTCAATCTCAACCCAAACCAAATGCCAATAAAATTTAGAGGATGGGAGAAACTGGTAAATCAACGGTCTGGATTGGATGAAGCTTTCTCTTTTCTTTTCTTTTTTTTTTTCCAAGAAAAATCCCACTTTGAATCTCCTCGTTTCGTCTCCTAAGATGATCATGATTTTGATTACGGAACACGAAGCAACGAAAGGCTAAAATTGGGAATTGAGTCGCCAAAGGTAAGAACTAATTTCTTTTTTTTTTTCTTTTCTTTCCTTCCTGATTTCGATTTGTCATGTGTTTGATTTACGCCGCAGTTTGATCGGATTATGTTATTTACCTTGTTGTCGATTGTATTGTATTACGAGTCCTATAATTGCACTTAGAGAATCAAACTTTTACTGCATCTTTAGGGTTTCGTGATTCAGCTTTGGGCGATGAAATTCGGTCGCTCTGTTAAAATTTTCATCTGGTGAATGTGCTTGATCCCCAACAAATGATTATTAATTGTGAAAATGTTAATTTAACTGAAGAAAACCCTGAAAAAATATCTATACTTTGCTTGGTACTTAAAATTTAATATTAATTGTTACCATATTAATTAAATTGAAGAAAACCTTAAAATGTTAATTTTTACTGCAAATTTTGTATGTTCAATCAAAAGAAGGGTATAATCATGTTGAATTCACCTTAAATTAATTAAGATCGGACTAGATGTTAGTTTGGTATCATAAGTTTGTGAATCTTAGTTATCTCCCGATGGACGAAGAGATCTATTAGTGATCTACATTTCTATGAAGACGGCGGAAGATTATTTAATGAATATTGTATATCAATTTTGTGCATATGGCATGTTGTACCAATTTTAACTAGGAGTAACAAAATTACCTTTAGCATTAGCCCCCCCCCCCCCCCCCCCCCAAAAAAAAAAAAAAGAAAAAAAAAAGAGAGAGAGACTAACCTTTGAATACCCAAAAATGGCTAACAGGGAAACAAAATACCTAACTAATAGAAAAAAATTGAGAGGTTAGAGAAAAATCGTGTGTACCTCAAAGGCATTATTGATAGGATATCTTGTAACTCATTAAAGTAAAAGTTTAAATTTTTTCACAACCTTACTATTAAATGTGAAATCACTGCATTTATGTTAACTTTTAATTGGTAGGATAAGGACAAAATGGTGCCATGAAGGTAATTCCACAGAAAAGAATAAAATAAATAGGTACCTTGAAATTAGTCAAGTTTTTTCCACTGGTGATCCACTACTAAGCAATAGGCCTTAGGCCCCATATTGGTTAGCCCAACTTCAATTATACCTAGACTCGTTTGGTGTAGTGGGCAACCCCAAAAATGAAAAGGAAAAAAATTATGTTATCGTCTCATGACCCGGCTGCAACCACTGCAAGCTAAGATAATGTTGAAATCCAATCAAAATAGCTTCAATATAAGCTATTAAAAAGGAGTGAGGGGTGATATCATGGGATAAGTAGGTTAAGATCATGATATGTTTTACATGGGCAGTAAGGAAAACATGTCTCCTTCCATCCCCCCTGATACAACCCCATAAGGAGAATAGGAGAATGGTAACTGCATAACACATGATCTCCAATGTTTCCCCATTATGTTTTGGTTTTGCCCAAGTTACATTGTTTTCACTAAAACCCTGTCAAGGGTATTATTCTGCGGTAGGATGTACTGCTTGTGCTCAGTGTCATTTGGCATTGGTTTGAATTTAAGCTGTAGTTTGAATAAATATGACTATAATGGCTTTTCCCTTTACAATTTGTTGCTGTAGTAGATGAAGTCTGTCCTGTGATTGCAGGTTCCTGTTGCTTTCAATTGTAGACCCTGTAATTTCTTTGACGTCCACTGCTGAATTTCTGGAATTCATATTGATAGGAAAGTAATTCTGAGAACATGAGAAGAGTATAGTTCAAAATAGATGCTTCCGCTCAAATTTTCAGCTACAACAATCAATATCCAAAAGGTATAAAGTAGTTTACTTAGTGAAGTCTCTTACAAATATGAGGAGAAGGCTATCTCTATTTATTGCTGGCTCATCCCCTTGCTGGGTCTGTTTAGTAAAAATCTAGAAGCTCTAGGCTTAGTAACAACCAACCAAAACCTTTTCCTATCCATTAATATCCATTACAAACCTTTTTATTTTCTCTATAATGCCATTGGTGTGCTGCCTCCTGCCACAACAAGCAATTAGGCGACAAAAGTTTTGACATGTTAGCACCAAAGAAACACTTGATAGTTGCCTACCTAATGAACTTTCTCCTTCAATATTTTTCTATCAGACCACTCCAAAGAAAAGTAATTTTAGACTTTAATGAAACTTTTGTCTGGATTCGTTATATTCTGTTATAGTTTGTTATTGAGAGTCTTACATGAAAAAGGGGGAAGGTACCAATCTGCACACTTTTTTCTTTCACAACCATTTGATAGTACTGTACTCACTTCAACATGCAACACTTAGGATAAGCCACGTTATTGATTTATTACAGAAGCATGCATGATGGTGTCTTTAGTTGAATTTACTGGAGGTAGGAAAAAGATTGACCTCCAAATGAAGCCTACGTCAGCCAGCATAAAACCTTTACCTCGGAAAATTGGAAGATATGTTTTTTCCTTTTAAAATTTTCCCTTTTATTAATAGAGTTGTGGTCAGTTTTCTGTTCTGGATTTAACTGTGACTAGCTCCTCTTTCTGCATGTTCTGTTACATTAAATATATTGTAGTTGCTGTTTCATGATCCACTGCATATGAGAGTTTTACTATAGAATGGCAATAGGAGTGAAGAACAGAAAAAGAGGCTCGGGAAGAAGAAAGAGAAGGAAGAGAGACAGGGGAGGGAGGGGAGGTAGAAAAAGAAATAAAGAGGCAAGAAAGATATCAATATTCTATAATCATTCAATGATAAAAATGTAGGTTTAGCACAAACCCTTATTTCTTATTTATAGGCCAAAACCCCAAACTAATAAGGAAATAATATCAAAAGATAATCTCATGAAAATTGGAAAAAAAACTAATAATAGGAACTCCTCTAAAGCTCCTAAATATTAAACAATATTTAATGTATTCTGCATTTCAAGCCAAATTCTGTCTACATGATGGGCATGGTAAGTATCTGGCTTTCATTAAGTTGATATGACGTGTTTATGTTTTTATTGCTTACGATAAAACATACTAGTTACAATATAAGCGCATAGCTGCATCTCATACTTTAGTTTTATGTTTTCTCTTTTTTGTAGTGTGGTGGTGGTGGGTGAGTGGGTGGTAATAGCTTCTAGAATGGCTAGCTAGAACTCTGACAAGACTGGATAGTATGTATACAAAAACACAGACACTGAATGCTGTTGTGGAACTGTCTTCATTTCTTCTCACAGATTTCATCTCCTCCTTCCAATTGATTGATCTTCTTCAAGGTATCAATGTACCTACCCTCTGTTATATCGTTACATGTGAGAAAATTCAGAAAATCTTCGAAACTGCATTCGTTGTAGCGTACTGGGTGTTCTTGATCTATAAGCTCTGGAGCAGGGCATACTTTTCTCTCTAAAGCAAGACTGTGAAGACTTGCAATAGAGAGCCGCTTGTTCTCTGAGCTAACCATTACTCGTTGAACAACACTTTTGTATGCACCATTGCTCATCACCTCCATTTGATCTCCTAACTGGACAATTAGTGCTCCTTCAATCACTGGAACTGAATACCACTGGTTGTCCCAGTCCATGAGTTCTAGTCCCTGACAGCTTTGTAGTAAGATTGTTATGGAGCCAAAGTCTGAGTGTGGTGGCATACCTAATGCAAGGTCTGGCTCAGGACAAGTTGGGTAGCAATTTACGACATTGAGTTGTGAGCCTTCTTGTATATCTTTGCATAGACAGTTAGGATTTAACCCCAGGCTTTCGAGAACCACTTCCATTAATTGCACTTGTAATGCATGCACTGCCTTTGTGTAGATTCCCATCTTCTCCCTGAGGAAAGGAAAGAAAGTTTAATGAGACAGCAGAAAATGTAGTAGTTAGATGAGTTGTAGCACGGTAAACATCTGAAGGATGCAAATGTTTCTTACCTATAAGTGATGGGATTTGAAGGCCATCGATCAATCCATTTGGAGATTGGATGTGAGTAGTGCTTTATGAAATCCCTCCAAAAGTGAAATTTTTCCTTGGCATGGTTTATGCTCATCCCATATCGTACAGGTTCATGTACGTCGTCTGAAACCATAAGCATTTTCTCCTCATTGGGCAAGTTGAAGAATTCAGCCGCAGTGTTTAGGGCGTCTTCCATAATGGCCAGTGGAATGCCATGGTTTATGACCTGCAGAAGACATTTATTCCTTTTAAAGCACATAGTGCAGAAAAGATTAAGGCAGTAGCCACATATTACAGTACAGCAGTTATAATCAGGAATATGCATGCATGGCTTTACAAAGACAACTCCTTTCTTTAAGTTTATTTGCTGCTTGTCCTTTCTTATCCACAGTTTAGGTTGAGTTAGGTTCTTGTCCTTTCTTATCTACTGTTGAGGTTGAGTTAGCTTCTTGTCATGTCTCATCTACAGTTAAGGTTGATGTTATGGTTGCATGCAATGTAACTAAATAGGAGTTAAAAACACGTTGGTGTCCAAAACCATGCATAACACATTGCGCTCACAAAAAAGTACGACTCATCAATTGTGATGGTGCTCTGAGATGATGTAGCTAAGAAAAGTATTATCTGAAGACAAATGCACGAAGTTTAAATGATTTTCTCCACCAAGAAGTCATGCATTGCATGATATATAGCTAGATATGCCTGAAAGAATCCCATCTTGTTGCAAGCAGTTTTAACTTCCTCGACAACTTGATGCCTAATAGAAGGATCATGCAAACATGAAAGGTCTATGATGGGCAAGGTGGTGGGTGAGTGCAGAACAAGGCTGGGGTTGGGACGTTGTGAGGGTGGAAGAATATAGCGTGTTGGGACATGGGGTACCTCCATTTGGGTCAGTGTCATTGCACTAGTGAAGGAATTGCATGAACTCCTTTTTCCTTCTTCCATGATAATATCCCTCTCTCTATGTTCATGATGTTCCTCACCGTTATGCTTCTCTTTATATAAGCAGCGAGAATTTAATTCTTTGACAAAAATCTTCTTTCCAATTTTTCCTCCATGTACAGTTACAATGAATCATGAAATGAAAAGAAACGAAGTACCATGCGCACTGTCCAGGAGTAAAGACAAAAGAGAAAAGGGAGCAATGGCCCCACCTCATTTTAAAAATGAATAAATTTGTTAGCTAATTAATGATATATAAATTATTTCTATGCCCTTTAAATTATAAAATAGTCATTTAGAGTTCTCATTTAGAAAAGTCATAAGAATGTTAATAGCCTCTTTCACATTTTTACTGTTCAAAGGAAGAAGAAGAAGAAGAAGAACCTATACATTTCTACTTATCACAACTAACAATTATAAGTTTAGTCTCTTCAATCTTGTACAGAAGTTATATCAAACATTTTATAACCAAGAGTTGATTTTTTATCCTGTAACAAAATTTTTTGGCTTTAGGCCGGCCCCAAATTTTGGGATAAAAGGACCAGGTTTGGATGAATACAAAATTTTCTGGCTTTGCCCTGACAGTGTCCATTGCACAGAGAGAGAACACTAAACCAAAAAGCAGAAAAGCACAAAAACTGGGACCTACAAGACTCCACCAGGAATATTTGATGATGTTGTGAATCACACAAGTGGGATGCGTGAGCATCACCCTGCTCTGCTGAGACTGGTAAACAAAGGTCAGACCGTGGTACTCACGACCCTATTAAAGAACATGGTTAGGACTAGCATTTCTATATTATTTTGTTTCTGTTCCTTATTTGTAATCATATGAAAATAGAGTTGAAATTGATGTATTTTAAGGATTCGTTTGAATCTGGGCATCTTAGGATATATATTTTTTTATTTATGTGGTCTAAGTTACGATTTACAACAAGAGCTTCTCCCTAGAAGAATATGGTTCTCCTTTGGTTTAGTTTGCTTCATTAGTGATGAATAAGGACTATAGTTAAGACTGTAAAAGACGAGCATTTATGGTGGTAACAGATCCACAAGAGAAGGCTTTGTTCATAAGCCTCATCAAAAGGGTGTTATGTGTAGGTTTGTGGTGTATCTGACCCTTGTATAACAAACTAACAGCAAGAAGTAGGACTTGAAAGAGAGAATCTGAATAAGAACCAGGTTGAATGGTAGTCTGGAGACAGAAACCACCATACGCGTCTGCAGAGAAGTACAGGGTGTGTATCTAGTCAATAGTTTTTGAACTGACTTTGTCTAACGTAAGCTGTTCATGTGCAAGGTGTCCCCATACAAGTGGTTCCCAATGGGGGAGAGGAATTAAGTTTCCATCATTTTGATGCTGCAATTTGGCAAATGGCGTTGTCTCAAACCTGAGAACCTGGACTTGAAAAACTGGGTTGAAGTTCTAGTTTCTTCTAGGCTGCATTTGGCCCTGGTATCTCAAACATTTAGTTAGTTCCCCATTCCATATTTACAAACTTTAGGTCACATTTGGTTTAGTATAAAAAGATAAATTCAAATATTTATATTATAGAGCGTACATTAATGTATTACCCTAACTTGGGATTGGTTAACATGTGAAACATGGAAAATTGGTACACACGATGAAGTCTGCGAAGGGTAATGTGTGTATTGGCATGTAGTTATTTATTATTTTTTGGTGGAGACTTATTGTTTGTTTGTTTGCTTTGTTTTTGCTTGTTTTTATATTACAGGTTAAGTGACAAAATTCCAAACCCTTCTGCCAGACAAGTGGAGTGGATAGTTCAGCGCATGGATACCTTCCTTTGCAAGCCATGCTTCCTCTCATCTATCAAGGTGATGTGAAAACAAAGCAAATTTTACTGCACATTGTTTCGAGCCCAATCAATCAAAAGCCGGTTTTTACAAATTTAACTAGAAAATGGTGTTTTTCATTTGAACAGGCCAGGTTGGCCGGCTTCATCAGTTTTCCGACGATCTTGATCCACCCTAGTTGCTTGAGCCCAACTTTTGCATGATTTGAGTCGAGCTTGAGTAAGCTTTATACAAGTTAGCTGAAATCGAGTTTGAGTAGTTTGTTTTACTTATAAGAAGCCTTGTAGCATACTTCTCAAGCTTTACTCTTACGATTAACAAGCTTTTCTTTAGGTCCTTTTGAGCTCAAAATTTTGAGTTAAAGCTTGATGCTTTAAGTCACAAGAGCGGGTTCTCTTTAATCGCTTCCAATAGACATGCTATAAGGCCAAACAAGGTTATCACAACTAATATTTTATTTATTATTATTATTTTTTTTCCATTTTCTCTTTTTGATGATTTTGCATCTGCAAACATGAGTAAATATAAATAAGTACAAATTACGGATGGCCATTTGGTGTACGATTGATTTATTCCCATGTTATGAAAGGTATAACCTACCCTAAAATACGTATACGTCTCTAGAAGATTTGACAGGAAATTTTCTGCATGTATAAAACAAATGGTAACTACTGACCTCCACCATTTAACACCATAAAGACATGGATCCGTGAATATAGAGTGGAAAAAAATAAATTAAAACAAAACAAAACAAAGAGGCTTACTCTAGGGCCCTTAGAAGATTTCAAAACTGTCGATATATTATAATTCAATCGGTATTATCTTTTTTTCTTCAAAGCTCTTGAGAAGATTTGAGAAATTGTAAGTGCGAATGGTCTAATTGAGAGAGAGAGAGAGAGAGAGAGTCTTTTGACATTGTATTGCATTAGGAAGATTAAGTCGGTTGGTGTACTTACGACCCTGCATACACACCATAAAAATACTGGAAACATTTTTTCATGGGAGGTGGTGTCAAGAATATATATATATATATATATATATATATATATATATATATATATATATATATATATATATATATTTTGGGACAAAAAGGGAAATGAGAGGTTATCGGGATTAATACCTTCTCTCTTTGCATGTAGGAAGGGTCATCTCTTATTATATAATATTTAATTTGAATTAAAACTAATAGTAACGGGTCAAAAAGGCGAGAGAGAGAGTGAGTGAGATCATTGCTTGAATATCCATTTCCAATCAAAATCATGATGTTGTAACCAAATCCCTTTGAAATTACCATATAATGTTCACCAAGATTAATATAATGCATTGCTTTACCAACCCCCTTCGCATTATCAACCAAATCTTTCCATATGGTCAATTCCTTATAATCATATTCTTGAAATATATCTAAGGTAAACCCATACAAATGAATTATATAATGGAAACAGGTGGTGTGATGATGCCTACCTAATCTAATCTTACTCATAAAAAATATTAGGTGTGGCATATATAAACAAATGTATACGCCCAAACATATCCGGTGTTTAATGCATGCTTCTTCGGCTGACCCCTTCGTGTTGGCTTCCCCAAGTTAAGCCTCTCTCTCTCTCTCTCTCTAACCTTGCAAAGACATGTTATGTTATTTTGGAGCCAAGACCAGACCACCCTAGAGTTGTGTGTGTGTGTGTGTGTGTGTGTGTGTGAGAGAGAGAGAGAGAGAGAGAGAGAGAGTCTTCAAAGTATTAGGTAATCAAGGGAAGAAAGCTACCAAATGCTTATTATATTTATTTTGGAAACTAAGTTGGGTATTTATAAAAAAAAAAAAAGGGTAGTTGTTGGAGTAGGAGGAGAGTCCTTACCCTTTAAAATATGTTCTAATATTTCCAATACCCCCATATATTAGATGTCTATAAAATGCACTCAAGACTTTGAGAAACTTGGTATCTCCATCTCTCTCACAATATTTGTGATCATAAAAAGGAAGAGGAGCTTGAGCTTGAGCTTGAGACAGACATATGGAGAGTGTAGTTGGGATTCTGATTCTAGTGGTGGCTGCTCCCGCAGCCTACGCAACACAGCACCCGGTTGGGGGTTCCTCTGGTTGGACCACCGGTTTTGATTACACCCAGTGGGCTAATGGTCAAACCTTTGTTGTGGGTGATACATTATGTACGGATCCTAATCTTTTTTCTTTTTCATTTTTATCATTTTTGTTCTTCATCATTTATATATCTAACCGTAAGCAAATAGGTCACACAAGGATGCCCTATCACGGAAAGTAACTTCATACCAACCATCGCACCACATCTTCATATGGATCTTCTCGACTGTTTTTTTTTTAATCAAATAACAATGTTTTTCCAATAAAATCTTAATAATAAAACTAAAAATATGAATAATTTTCATTTTAATGACAATCTAAACTATTATACGAAATTATAATATGAAATCTTTTATTATTATATGAAATTTTCATTTGGGTCCTCAAATATATCTCCCTCTAGCTCCAAAATTATTATATGAAATTTTAAATTCTTGATTTTGTTTCATTGTTCCATTTTTCATTCAAGTGTTCAGCTATGGAAGCAGTCATGGAGTAGATGTTGTGTCCCAAACTGACTTTACCAATTGTAACACCGCCAACGCCTTGCAGTCCTACAGCGGTGGAAATACCATAATTTCTCTTAACTCAACAGGCACAATATATTATATATGCCCCACATCGGGTCATTGTGGGCAGGGCATGAAACTAGCAGTCACGGTAGGGGCCTCCACCACCCCTGTTGGTTCCAATGCTCCTCCACCTCCAGTCAGCCCGCCACCGCCACCGCCACCAAAGAGCGGAGCAACCCAAGGTTTTTGTGACAAGTGTCAAGTAGTGCTTGGGTTGTCACTTGTTTTGGGGACATTTCTAGCATTTTTGTGCTAGCTAGGCAAGAGGCAGTGCGGCGCTACTGTTTGGAATTGTGTACTTCACTATTGGGGGGATGGGGTGACCTGTGATGTTTCAATGTAGTGAAAGTTATGTTGGGCCTTGGGTGGGAGTTGTGATCTTTTGACTAGTAATTTCTGTCATGGCGTATTGTGATCTCTTGAGTAGTCATGGTGTATTCAAATCACTCTTTAACCCATAAAATAGTTAATCACAGCTTCTGCGTCACCCACTGGTATTGGAATTTTAAGATCGCAAATCCCTAATGGCAATAGAGCATAACTCTCCCAAAGAAAGAAGAAAAGATTCACAATTATTGCAATTACCTTCAATAACTAAATAAAGCTGCATTAACCGGTAACACCCCTACCCCGGGTGCTACCGGCATGAAAGTATCAGCGAACCACTAAATCGATCAACACTATCATTAACTTAACTAGATATTTTAAAATATAAATAAATAATATAATAAATAACTGAAAAAAAAACACTTTATAAAATAAAAGTTTGATCAAATTAAATGAATAGAATAAATCGAGTTTTCTCATATTTAAAATCAATGTAACTAAAATAATAAAACAAAATGTTGAATTGAATAAATTTGGTTTAAATTACAAATTTTTTTAAAATGAACAAAATACGAGAAAAGACATCCTAAAAATCAAATAATCGCATACAAATATCTTAACCTCCATGGAGATCCAAACTTCATCCCACCTAAGTTCAATGATGACTGAATGAATGATTGAAAAAAAATGTAAACTGTGAACTAATTCTCATCTGGAAAATGCAAAAAAATAACGTGGGACAAAAAACTCTCGGTGTGCATTACCAAACTCACAATGGAATTTATTTTCAAATGCACCAAATTTCGTATAAAATCAGTAATAAAAAAAATCTATGCATGACAGTTTATATAAAAAATACAGTCCATGAGGTTCAATGAAAATAAATACTTTAAAATTTATGTCAATTCACATTTAAAATACAAAACACATCACTTTACGAAACAAGATCGGGGTCAGTCCAAAGCATATCAAAAGTCATCGGGCAGCAATAATCTCGAAAAGGTAATGCCTTCTCTCAACTTCTAGGAGCCAAGACATTACATGTCAAACATACGCAGGTGAACCCGCGTTCAAATCCTCCATAATATCCAAATCTAAGCCATAAAGTCATCCATACAATCAAAGGATCTCTAACTTATACTCTCAAATAATACAACACTTTCAAACAAGATCAGAGTATCACCCATGAGTTAACATATATCAAAATAGATAAATTCTAATATTTCACATGATCATAAAAAGATCGAGTACTATCTCGTATACTGCCGGCAATTATCATTATAGTTTTCAAAACATAAGTATAAATAAATAAATCATAAATCAAATTTTGTTAAAATATGAACAATAAATGACACAGTAATTTTACTTAGTTATTTTCAAGCATTCTAGATTTTAAAAATATTTTTCATAAAAATAATTTATAAAAGTTGTAATCAAAATAAAACCCATAGGCGACTAAAAACATCTGTATGTGGCTAGATGCTGTCTAATCCTCCATATGATCAGGTTCAGAAACCCTTAACAAAAGATAGAAAACAATAAAAGAAAATATAAGGTTTCTATTTGAAGAATCATATCTTGCCATGTGATTACATGTGGTATCGGGTCTCGCGTCTCGGGTCTCGATCAAAATTATGGACAAAAATGTATAAGTTAGAGATCTTTCGGTTAAGTTTTGCTCTCTCAAGATTAAATCTCCCTAAAACTATTTTATAAACAAGAATCACTTAGAAATTTGTTCCAATTTTTCAAATTTCTTACTTTAAAATCTCAATCTCTATTTCTCTCTTCTTTCTCTCTCTCTCTTCTCCCTCAATTTAACTCTAATTGAAATGTGAAAAGAAACATCGACAACTCTCTCTTTAACTCAAATCTAAGAAAAATTTTAGGGATTAAGATGATTTGAAAGAGTTTTAAATTTATCTCTTTGACTTAAATCTAATTTATCTCTTTAACTCAATTCTCTTTTTTCATGATTAGGAATAAAAATTTATCTCTTTTAATTTTAATTTTTTTTAAGTCAAGAAAATAATTACACATAAAAAAAATAAATAATAAAAAAAAGAATAAGGGTAATCACATCATAACCTCCTTAAAAAAAGATTTCATTCCCGAAATTCAACTAAGAAGAGACAGAAGGGAAAATGTGTAGATATTGACTGCGTATCTCATCCTCGTACTCCCAAGTGGCTTCCTCAACCACGTGGTTTCTCCATAGAACTTTTACCAAGGGTATGACACGAATTTTTAATACTTTTTTACGACGGTCTAGAATCTCCACTGATTGTTTCTCATAAGTAAGATCCTCTCGCAAGTGTATGAGCTAATTCTCTAGCACATGGGATGGGTGCGAACAAAACTCAATGAAATTTAAAAACATGGCAAACTTTGCTCACATTTTAATTAATTATATTTTGGCTACTCCCCGCCTAATATATTAGAATTATTTATAACAATTAATTTAGCATTAACTTGTTATAATTTTTGAACTAATGAGGTATAATCCTCCTCCCTTTTAAAAAAGTCTCAAGTTCAATTCGTCTTAGATATAAAAAAATAAAAAATTTTGAAATTATAACAAGAAATTAAATTTGTTTACGATCAAATTAAATTGATAACAGAATTAAAGGAATTATAAGTAAAGATAGAGTTGATTTTATAATGGGCACTGAAATCTAGAAAAAGAAAAGGTTTATTAAGCTTTATATGAAATGATTGTATCCTAAGTTATGGTTCTTATTTCATGATTGAATAAATTAAAATCAAAAAATTCAAAAAAATTCATCTTAATTTGATTTTAGTTAAGTCTTGAGAAATCGAAACTAAAGTATTTACAAACTCATTTCCGTTTTGGTAAAGAACTCAAAGCGTTCGATTTCTATTCCATTCCAATTTAATTAGATTAGATTACTCATTGTTGATTAAATTGATATTCGATGTAGTTTATATTTATTACTAAGAGATTATCATAATATTTTCTAATAAAAATGTCACATAAACTAAATAGGTTCATGAAGGAGTTAATTATGTATCAGAATATATACCACAAAAATTAGAATTGTCAAAATACTTCCCAAAATAATTAAACATAATTGGGTCCAATTAATTTTTAATTTAATTGATTTTTTTGACATTATTAAAAGGAAGGTCTGGGCCGTCGGGCCAGATATAATAAAAAGCAAAGAGTTGGGCCCCACAGCACCGGTCGGCGAAAGACAATCTGTAAATTGCCAGGGGTCCGAATTCGAGAGGCATTGAGGGAGGGAGAGAGAGAGAGAGAGAGAGAGAAGAGAGAGAGAGATGGCAGGGGAAGAAGAGAACTCGGAGTTCTACCTTAGGTACTACGTAGGGCACAAGGGGAAGTTCGGGCACGAGTTCTTGGAGTTCGAGTTCAGGCCCGATGGGAAGCTTAGATATGCCAACAACTCCAACTACAAGAACGACACTATGATTCGCAAAGAAGTCTTTCTCACTCCTTCTGTTCTCCGTGAGTGCCGTCGCATCATCGCCGACAGCGAAGTAACTCCCTCCCTCTCTCTCTCTCGGGCTTTGATTTCAGATCAGGGTTTCTGTTTCTTTGGGGTTTTCTAGGATCTTGGCATCTGGACAACAAGCACGAGATTTAACTTTTCATTTTTTGGTTCATTTTCCGTGTTTATTGGAACTTCATTGTCTGCACTGTGATTTTGAAGCTATGTTTGTAAGTACTAGGGTTTTGAGGGAAGTGTAGAACTCTTGATTTTGATGTTGTTGCAGATTAGGGTTTCTGTTTCTTTTGATTTTCTATAGTCTTGTCATCTAGGCAAGAAGCACGAGATTCGGCTTTTCCTTTTTTGGTTCATTTTCCGTGTTTGTCGAAACTTCATTGTCTGCAATGTGATTTTGAAGCTGTGTAGAATTCATGCTTTTTAGGCTATGTTCTTTGATTTCTGATGTGGTTATCAGTGTTCACTTTTCTAGGGTTTTGTCATGCTTACATATTCCTAGGGTTTTAAGCTCCCATTTTGAGTTTGCTTTGTTGGTTCGATAATCATTCTACTTTTGGATTTTCTTATTATGGGGGGTATATTGGTAGATTGTCATGGATTGCTTTTAGGGTTTTCCTAAGCTTTGTTTGGAGTTTGCTTGTATTATTGGTTATGCTTATTTTTTGACATTGTTGAATTGGTGGTGGTTGTGTTTTCAATAGATTATGAAGGAAGATGATATGAACTGGCCAGAGCCTGATCGTGTTGGACGGCAAGAGCTTGAAATTGTAATGGATAATGAGCACATTTCATTTACTACTTCTAAGATTGGATCACTTCTTGACGTTCAGGGCAGTAACGACCCTGAAGGGCTTCGCATTTTCTATTATCTTGTTCAGGTATGGCATTTATGTGGCCATCAAGATCTTTTTATTTTAATTGTGTTCCTTGTCTGTTTTTGGTTGGTGTTTATTGTCATTTGAAGTTCTAATGCATTGCATGACAAGTAGTACAGTTTTTTTTTTTCTAGCTACTGGTAGTCTTGTTGAGTGTAATTGTAAAAGCACATTTTCATAGAAAAGAGAAGGGTGGGCTGGTTTGAAGAGGAAGATTGAAATTAAACGATTTTATAGGAAGGGGATTTGACGTTGGGGGTGTACAAAACTATGCCATTGGAAGTCAAAAGGAAAAAAAAAAAAAAAAGAAGAAGAAGAGCTCACTCGGTGCACAAAGTGCTCCCTAGCTTAGTGTGGGGGTAGGGAGAGGGTGGGTGTATTTGTATATGCTATTAGAAGTCCATTCAGCTTAAGCTCTGGTCTTTTCATTTGAATAAAGTAAAAATGAATAAATAAATGAAATGTGGTTGTTTACTCTGTTTTATAAGTAGATTGTAATTTCGGTTAGGTTTAATGGAAGTGGAAATGTTGTGCCATTTAACCTTACTGGTGTAGGCATCATTTGAGTGCAGGTACTTATCCCATTTGAATAGACCTTTTTTTGTTCTTCTCTAGACTCCTTAATTATGGTACATTAGGGAAGAGAATTGTCAAATGCAGCTGCAAGAAGATGGCAGGAGCCCTAGAATGACAATCTTCAATTAGACTTCTTGGTCATTTGGATGGATAGTTGTTTTTCAATTTTATCCAAAACAAATGAACAATTTCTTTTGGCTGTTGAAAATTTAAATTTTGGTTTAATTTCTTTTTCATTATATTTCACATTTTCTGCTTATAGTAACTGTGGCCCTTAAGATCGCATTCCCAAATGATACTATTGAACTCATGGAAGCGTTTTGAGTCATAGCTGCACAATATCAAAGATAACTGAGAGCTTTTCCTTAGGGTTTCCCTTCTGAGTCCCTTATTTGGCCTACTCCTAATCTCTTGGTCTCTTTGTTTGTTTGTTTTGGCAAAGTGCTTTATATTATGACTCTGTTCCTTCCCTTACTTTTTTTGTTTGGGGGCCGGGGGAGGGTCCAGATCTAAATATAGTGGTGATTAAATTGCGAAAAACTGAATTGGTGGGAAACATTTTTGTCATTTTTTTCACATTAATAATGATGATATGATTAGTTGTGGACCATATTGTATTGCCACCTATGTGATTCACCAAATACACACACGGTGTTTGGCCATGTTTATAAGCTCTTCAAAACATCTAATAAGATGTTTGAGAGCTTATAAGGTCATAAAATTTGTTTGGTAATTTATTTATAAAAAAGCTAATAAGCTATAAAAATAACATGTTTAGAGCTTATAAGCTCTTCTTTTTTTTTTTTAAAAAAAAAAGGTATCTCTACCCCTGCTCTTTTTTTTTTTTAAATTTATTTATAAGTTGTTTTATTTTAACCTATAAACTTACTAAATTATTCTCATTGATGCTTTATTATCTCGTCTTTACCTTTTCCATGTTAATATGTAACTATTTACATGATATTAATGGCACCATGTCATTTTTAGTCATTTTAATGCTAAATATAGCTTATAAGAACTCGTTGTCAGCAAACACTACATTAACTTATAAGCTCATAAAATATCTTATAAATTGTTTGATCTAATTCTATCCAACCACTTTAACAGCCTTGTTTGAAAATAAGATATAGGAGTTTATAAGTTCTAAAAACATCTTATAAATTTTAGGAGTTTATAAACCGTTTAAAATAAGTTTAGCCTAAAAGGCCCTTAGTCATGACATCACACAACATTCTATAACTTATTATCATGTCATTGTTTTAGAATCTTTTCCATTCTCTGGTTATGTATAGGAAGAGAAATAAAATGATATCAATTTTGGGAATTCACTTATAACTTTGTTGTGCCAATGCATGTATATCGTGTTGGGTTGTGTCCCATGTATTCACTTAGATTGGAGAAAAGTGCGTATTTGTGTTCATAAACTCAGAAGTTTTGAGGCCCTTTTTTCTTCATATTCTTGAAGTTTTTGGTTATATGCATGAGATCAGGAATTCTCCAAATTCATTTGACTTCTAAATCGGATTATTAATCGTTAACTTTTCAAGGAATCTTTCATCAATGGTTGTGAATGGCTGATTTCTGCAACTTTTTGACCTTGGCTCCACCCCCTCTTGCCTACTTCAAGTGGGGCATTCTTAAGCATACTGTTAGCACCTTTTACCTATTCTCTCGTGTCAAGTTGCTTTGAAGCTGGGCTTTTATAACGGTTCTTTATTGTTGACAGCTTTTTGTAAATGTAGAAGCAAAAATGATTGTTTTATTTTACCTTTCGATGTTACTCAGAGATTTTTCCCCCCTTTTGGGGGGTTTAAAATCATTTTCTGGAATTTAGACTCCTAGATACTTTCTTAAGCTCTTTTCTACAATTAATGGCTCGGGGTCAGTGAGCAGCATGGCTGACCGATATTTTGTGCTGTTTCAGGACTTGAAGTGCTTTGTCTTCTCCCTTATCTCACTTCATTTCAAGATCAAACCAATATAAGAATTGTGGCCAAAATGATGTGTTCAAAGAGCTCCGTTTGTTTCTAATGTCTTCTCTCATGTACCTTTTTCCAACTGACTTGTTCTACTACTTTTTTCTTATATGGGTTTGTAGTTGCGTATGCCATTCTTGGATGATGGTTGGGTTGTGTGGGTGTCTTGTGAGTGGATATCTAAATTTACAACCATTTTATTGGTGGCTAAAAGAGGATCCAAGTTTCAATGAAATGTGGTGGTGTCGCACTTGCGACGTTAATTTTTATTGCATGAAAAACAATTACTATGATGTTGAATTTGATTTTTTTTTTTAATGGTATATTGTTTATTTGGTAGTAAGTTTTAATAAAATCTCGAGGTTCTAAGAATAATGTTTAATTTTCATAATGAAAGATATATTGTGGTATTAATAAACATTGTATTTCTCCATAAACCTTTATCGAATTTAATTAAGAATACTAATACATTTGTGCAGAGTTGAATGCGAATTGTGGCCTTTTCTTTTCCTCTGTTATCACTTGCTTTTAAGATAATCTCACCAATTCTTACCTATTAAAAGGGAAGAGACCTAAATTTAATGCATGTTATGTTGATTTAGATTTATGGGACTTCCTTCGCCGTCTCCCTATCCGATTGAGAGTTATGATGAGTTGGAGTTGGGTTTGTTCACCCGGTTGGGCGGTTCAGGTAGAGAACTTTTATATCCTTAATATTTTAAAAATCTCTTTGAGTTTAAGTGAGTCTAAATTGAGCCATTGAGTTTGCAACTCTTAAATCTAGAGAGAGAGAGAGAGAGAGAGCAAACAATTATATATCAATGTGTTGTGAAAGAGACGTTGAAAGAGCAAACTCTTTTGAAATTTTGAAAATTAAAAATTGAATAGTTATTTCTCTCTCCACAAATTAAAATTTAAAACACCCAACCCAACTCACTCTTTGAAATTATAATTACAAAAATATTTTATATATTTCATTTCTCTATTCTATAAGTTTTTGACATCCTCTCTTACTGTATTTGCGCAAGGTGGTTGGGGTTGCAGCGGCCGGCCCGGCAATGGTTGGTCAAAATAAACAAAGGGTATTATAGTCATTTCAGAAGAAACAAAATGAGCGGGAGCACACCCTCAAATTTCTCCAACCTTCGTTTTGCCGCTTCTTGTACGCTCTTTGTCTTTTCCCCTCTTCCTCTCTCCCTCCTCCGGACTCCAATTCAAACATTTCCTGAAGATTCTCTCACTCTCACACGAGGAAAACCCTAAATCGATACAAAACGTCGCCTGATCTGTAGTTTCTCTTTATCTCTCTCCCCCTCTCTCTCCTTCGTTCTCCGCCATGTCAACTGCTCTCACAGCACACGAATTCAGTTCAGATTCGTTCAAGCACGAGCTCGACAAAGCTTGGCACCTAATGGCGATTCTACTGCGATTCGGGCACCCTCTATCTCCTGAAGAGCTCGCTTCCAGATGCCAGTTGTTCACCACCTCACCCGATTTCGTTCATTTCCTCTGCTCCATCCCTAATTCGCCAATTCTCTTAGCCGATGATTCATCACTGGTTATGATTTCTCCTGTTGCGATCTTCGCTCTAGAACTGTTTGAATTGAAGTTGCGCGGCCGGTGCGGGCCGAGAATCATGCGTAGGGTTTTAGACTTGGAGCCTAAGAGACCGTGGGGAGATAATGTGAAGACCTATTTTAGGAAGCGGAAGAGATCGATGATTGTGGATTCTGATGTGTTTTCTGGGACTAAAAGAAGAATATTGTCTCTGCGTTGCGCAGAAACTGGTAAAGGTACAGTTTTTAGATCAATTTTGATGTTTTTGTTGGACAGATCTATTGGTGAAATTTGCGCTACATTCTTAATTACTTGCAGGTAAAGTTGATTTGAGGGTTTTGCCTTTGCCGGATCAGGAGCCAGACACTCTTCAGGTATGGTTCGAATGGTTCTACTGATCTGTAATGTTGCCTTGACTACACTGGTAGAGGAAAATTTGGTTTTATTTAGTCTGAAATGATGTGTGGAGGGGAAACTTTTGTCCTCCTCTAAATCAATTGATTTGATTTGCTAGGTTATGGCCATAGACAAATAATTTGATCTATTGTGGTTGCTGGGAACTACTGATACTGCCAACTCAAATGATTTGGACATCATTGGTTATGACTTAGGGTTTATGAACAGAGAGAGTGCTATTGTTCTCTCTCCAGGTGATGGAAATGCTAGACATTCAATAATGACTGTGAATGAAGTGAACAATTAAAAGCAATGTTGGGATTGGAACTAACATCATTATAAATGCGCAGGTTCAAATTCCTGTTAGTATAACAGAGAGTGTTGATGCACAGATAGAAGTCTCTGGACCAGTAGGAGAGAGAATTTTTCGGTGCATACCTGATCTCAATGAAACGGCTAATTTCATGAGAGAGTTTGAAGCTTGGATTTTGAAGGAGGAATATGTTGGTGAAATAGGAGCTGGGAATTCACTGGATTGCAATTCTTTACATTTCCCAGAGACTAATTTACAAGACTATTTATCAACATTTGAGGCTGCTTTACAAGGAAGCAATGCTTGTGATACTTTGGTGGTCAAGTCAACTACGGATACAGGATCTAAAGAAATGGCTATTGTGGAAGACACTTTATTTGATGATGAAATTTCTGGAAAAGATGAGGGAACTTACATTCGAGTAGGAAATTGTGCAACTACAAGTGCATTACCAGTGAGAGATCCTATGCCCAATGTAGATAATATGGTGAATTTGGAGACAGTCCAGGCAATTGGGACAGGGTATCTTTTAGGACTAGAAGCTGTTCCATCAGTTGAACTCTCAGTTGACAACAATCCAGATAAGCAGCAGCAACCTACAAGATCCCCCAGCAAGCTGAAAGACACTCTAGTGCCAATAAAACCTTCACCTTTGGTGCTGCAAAATCTACCGGGATCACTACCATCCAGTAAAGTAAGGAAATCCCCTAGGAAACAGGATCAAGGTAGAAATATCCAGGCAACTTTGTCCATGAAGCAGAAGCTAAAGCAAAATCAGAACTGTGATAAACATAATAAAGGAAATCCAGTTGATACTACTGCAACTCTGAAGGTGAACTTCACCAAGAACTGCATGTTATATTCTTTGATAATTGCATCGATGTTGATGATCACATTCACCGTAACTTGTGCCAGCATGTCTAGTTTGAAATTGTAATGATTCTTAAAAATGGCATTTGTATTGTCCAGTTTGAATGCTCAAGTAACCCTTAAAAGTGCATTTTGGTAATTTTATTTGTAGCTTAAAGAACACAGGACGTTACCAAACTTTGAAGCCTATAGCATAGAGGAAGAGGAAGGCTCAGGTAGTGACATTTTATCTGTCTAATATCTTTCTGTTTACCGAATTTGACATTCTGACACATCTTATTCTCTTCTGGTTATGTCAACATGCAGGTGGTTATGGGACTGTTTATAGAGCAACTAGAAAGAATGATGGCAAAAAGTTTGCTATCAAATGTAAGTGATTATGAGAACTGATAGTTATTTTGCTTCATTTTTTTTTCTTTTTTTGGAATTCTTACATTAGATTGTCCTTGCTTTGCTTGGGCTTAGTTATGAGTTCATGCGAGATTCATTGTGTTGGAATTTCTTGTTGTATTTGCTCCTTGATATTTCATCCCACTAGAAAACTATTTTCCTAAACTTAAAGATTCTGACCTGCTCAGTTTGTAAATAGTGGTACCAAAGATAGATAATGGCATAAATGGACGAACAAAAGCATATCTATGGTACCAAACATTTGTAATGGCATAAACATGCTGATGCCATGCTGCATGTCTATGGCTCTGCAGATCCCCATGCTAATGCTCCCAGGCGCCATGTGCATAATGAGCAAAAGATGCTTGAGAGATTTGGGTAAGACTACAAACATGTCCAATTTTGGACTGAATTCATTTTATTGTACCTGAAGATAAATGTTCCTATATTCTCATTCTGGATGTGAATTTTGTATCAGGGGTAAGAACTTCATAATCAAGTATGAAGACTTCTTCAAAAGTGGCAATAGTGAGTGCTTTGTCCTGGAACATGTCGATCATGACCGACCAGAGGTTATAACTGAATCCTTGCACATGTAATTTGCAAAGCATACTAATTGATTTTCTAAACCTTAGCGCAAAATTTGGAATATCTATCCATGTCATAGGATATCAAGGAAGGAAAACTGAACTGTTGATAGAATATCTGCTCTCTAACATAAGAGAGTTTTGAAAATTCTTATTATCTATATGCTCATATCTTTCCTCTTTAACTATTATTTGATGTAAAAGTTGGTTTTGTTACCAGGTACTGAAAAGAGAGATAGATATATCTCAGCTCCAGTGGTATGGATATTGCATGTTTAAAGCCCTTGCATATGTACATAAGCAGGTTGAAAAGCTGCTCCAGAATTTGTTTTTTTCTTTTCATGCATAATCATCACATGTATAAAAGAATTAACATTTTGTGTAATTGCAGGGAGTCGTTCATAGAGATGTTAAGCCTGGTAACTTTCTTTTCTCTAGGAAGGCAAACAAAGGCTATCTCATTGATTTCAACCTTGCACTGGTGAGGAGTAATTATTGCTTAATGCTTTTCATATCTCTTGTTGTGCCGTATGTAATTTTCTTCTGATGCCTATAGACTTCTCCCATTTAATTTTTTCAGGATTTACAACAGAAACTTTCAACAGGAAGTAAGTCTCAACTGCATCTAAAATACATTGCAGCAATAAATTGTGTATTGTAATCCATTTTCTTTTACTGCATAAAAACACATTTTGGGATATAAGTGTTCCTCATGGTTGAAGCTCTTGATGTGTTATAAAGTTCTTTGAAGCTTTTCCTTGTATTATAAGGTTCAAATTGAGATTCATCTACCACAATAACAGAAATTATCGCTCCATCTTACATAAGCTGACTTTGTTGCTTCAGATAGATCAAAATCAGGTTCAAGCATAAGCTTTGATCATGTGCCACTTCCTCATTTAGGATCTTCTATGTCAATTAAAGATAGGAAATCTATGAAGCTTCAGTCAGTCGCCATCAATCAGGAAAAAGCAGTTGACTCTAGGCCCATTTTTGACCACAAGGATATGAAGAAGAGGACTTATGTTGGTTCCTTGAAGGCTTATACTAACTTTGGTGGTAGGAAAAAAATTGGGAGCCAAGGTGGAGATGGCTCAGGCATAACCTCTGCCAGGGATGCAACCAGCACACGAACCCCTTCTGCTGAAAAGCTCCGAGAGCCTTTGCCTTCCTTTGGCAGAAAGGAGCTGCTCAGCTTGGTTCAAGATGCATTGCATACTCCGAATCATAATGAAGTCAATTCCCCTATTTCTCAGAGAAAAAGAGTCGCTGCCCCTCCGGGGAATGTGGAGAGAAACATATTTTATCCAAGTCCAATGCCTTTGCACTCTGCTGGTGTTGCAGTTGTTGGTGCTGGCTTACTGAAGAACAAAGGTGAAGTTTGTTTATGTTGAATTTAGAGTGGTGATTTATATTATACTTAAATAATGCTCTTTTTTCTTTGAAGGTGATGGGAAGCAGAAGAGAGAAGGTTCGTGCGTTGGAACCAAGGGATTTCGTGCTCCAGAGGTCAGATCCTTTACTTTGTTCTTGTACTTGGAACCATCTTGCTTGTCATCTGCAGTTTGGTTGCTACCTGGTGAACTGGATTTAACTGATACTGATATTATGAGGTTGTAAATATTATTCTCTGAGTGCATTGCCCTTGCAATTCTCTACCTCTGAAATATAGGACTTGCTGCCTTGGTCCGACCCTCCGTACTTCTAGAGTCTAGTGCAGAACCTCAAATTAGGTTTTTTTTAGGTTTCAGGTTCTACCTTTGTTTTCTGATTTGTCACGTATATCCTTTCTTACCCCCAATTTATTGCCTATTAATCACTGTTGCCTTTTCAGATTAGGTTTAGGTTGTGATGTACACAAACAACTGAAGGAGATATAAACATTACCCTTTGCTATGAAAACATGGAACATGAAAAAAGCTTTAAGATATTATGCGGAAGGACACTTGCATAAGCTTGGTTTGATGATGAAGTCTGTGCCTTTTGTCCTATCTTGCTGAAGCAATGCATTGTGCCTTGAATTTTGAGCATTTTCAGAATTTGGCAAGGATTAATTGTGGCTTAACTTATGCTTGGCCCTATGGGGTAGTTAGACATTGCTTTTGATCAGGGCCTAATTAAATTTGATTACCCTCCTGATCCACATCCAACATGGTTACCTCGTAAGTCCCCTCCCCTTCACCCCTCTTCCTCTTCTTTTGGGAGTTTTTTTTTTTTTTTTGGGGGGGGGGGGGTAGGTTATTGATAGTCAATTGCTAAGGGCACCTATTGGTTCCTTCTATGGTTATAAAGGAAATGATCTAGGTTTGGAAACAAGGCAGACATACTCCCAAAACAGCAGCTTCTATGCTATTGTCAAAAATTGCAAAGCGATCCTGATCTATTCGATTATGCTAGTTTTCCACATTCTTTTTCCTTTCAATCCATTTACTCATAGTAACAACTTGAATTGTTATTTCAAATGAAGGTGTTTAATTGAGTAAACTGATTTACTTGCCCTTTACATGGCCCTACATAAGTCGGTCACACGATACTTCTATACTTGAATCTCTTTACCTTGCAGGTCCTGTTCAGATCTCCATATCAAGGTTGCAAAGTTGATATATGGTCAGCAGGAGTGACATTGCTCTACCTGATGGTTGGAAGAACACCTTTCACTGGAGAACCTGAGCAGTAGGTCTTCCACTTTTTGATATGTTTATACTATTATTTTATCAGATCAAATTCTAATTGCTGAGATGTGCTGATGCTTCTATTCTAGGAACATAAAAGAGATTGCAAAGTTGAAAGGAAGTGAAGATTTATGGGAAGTGGCTAAGCTGCACGATCGTGAATCCTCCTTCCCTACAGTATGAATTTACTTGAAATTTTCTTTTTCTACAATCATATTCTATTTTTCCTCAATGTTCAACCAAACCTTTATCCCACTAAATGGGGTCGAATTTCTCAATGTTGTTGAATGGGGCTTAATTATTGTTTCCATGAACAATTGATTCGAAAATATGAAGTTTGTATCAAATGCTCTGGTTGTCCAATGCATGACTTCGGCTGTATCAGTATTATCATTTTCTTTTGTAATGTCTGAGTAACTTTTGGATGCTGCAGGAGTTGTTCGAAGTACAGAGCTTGCATTCTGTGAAACTTGAAAGCTGGTGCAAGATGAACACAAAGAGACCGGATTTCTTCAACCAAATTCCAGCATCTCTATTTGATCTCGTGGATAGGTGTTTGACAGTTAATCCAAGACTGAGGATAAGTGCAGAGGAAGCACTCAAGCATGAGTTCTTTGCTCCATGTCATGAGAGCCTGAGGAAGCAAAGGATGCTAAGGCGAGAGTCGATGCACTATAAAGTTAATCAAAGTAGCTGTCCTGTAGGGCAAAGTCAAGTCCAAAGTAGAACCGTAAGGGCTTCTACCTAAATCTGTATCTTTTCATAAGCGAATTGCTAATCATAATGTCTCTTGGTTGCTTGTATGTCCTTTTTTTGATGATGTAAATTCTGATTCTCTTAGCTATCCTGGGGTTCTCTCTCTCTCTCGTGGGATCTTTGTTTGAATCTGATACTGTGAGGTTAAGTTGAAGTTATGTCTGGCCAGGAAAAAAAAATGGCTATCAACTATAATGATTGATCCCTAAAAGAGTTGAATTGAAAGTTCTAAATTCAAGCGAGAGACAAGTAACAATGGTTTAGTACTGCTGAAGAAATATTAATTATATAGTTAAAAGATAATTTGTATCTTAAGATCTTTTATAAATTACTTGATTACGAGTTTTGATCCCTATATCAATATTATAATTGTGTAGTGTCTTTTTTCTTCCCAATATAGCATCAAACAATTATCTAGAAGAATGATTCAATGTTATATCCTATTTAAACAAAAGAAAGTAAAATCTTTTCAATCGTTCAACATATTGCGAGTCTTGGTCCAAGACGTCCTTGCAACAAGTGGTTATTCAGAACTCTTTGCATATATATTCAAAAACTGTTGGTTGGATGGGATCTCTCAATCTGACCACCTTCTTTTGACCTCAGACTTCCATCGCACCTCCTTTAGTTTACCATCAATCCCATAATCCCTCTCCATAACGAGGTTGATTCCTTCATCCGAATACCATCCAACTCCAATACAAAGGTTACCATCCTTGTTAACATCCACATAACCTGTGATCCCACCTGGCAGCCAAAGGACAGCCACATCCTGCATGTCTAGCACCTCCTCCTCTCCAAAGTGGACTGAACTCTCAGGCAAACTTCGCTTCTTCAAGGTCTCTGTGCAAAGGTACACGTAGGGTGTGCCACCGCTTTCTTCCATGGCCATCTCATCACCAAAGATTGGTGTAGCACTTACTTCAAACACTTTCCAGAAGCCCGTCAATTCTGATGGCTGAACCCTTCTACGTTGGGAAAATGGCTTCAAATCAAATTCCAGATCACTACTCAAAACAAAGGAAAAGCATAGAAAATCCATTAGCTGGGGCATGTACAAGTTTACTTAGAAGCTCAAAAATATAGAAGTCCTCCAAAAGCTGCATATGAAGAGATGAGAGAAACTTTGATTGACCACAAACATATAGGTAAAAGGAATTAAAAGGTGATAAAATGAGGCAAAGTAATTTAATGGTTCCTTTTGGTTCTTCAGTTGACCAAAACCACCAAGTTTCCTGCTTGGCATATTAGCTAAAATCCCACCTTCTCTAGTACTAACTTTAAGAAATAAGGCAACTCAAATTAGAACTAGAGGAGATATTTATCCTGGTATCACTTCCCGAACTATAAACAATAGCATATATCTTATCTTAATTAGCACTTGTGACCATGAAACCAACCAAGCATACACAATATTTACCTTGGATCAGGGATTTTGGCAGGAGAAACCCACTCTTCTTCATAAACAGCAACCCTCAGTATCTGTATCTCTGCACCCCCATTACTGAACTCAATGGTATGCACAATACGCAGCCGTTTGTGACATCCTTTCACCAGGCACTAAGCCAAGAAATGTTAAAAAGAAATAAATATTTTCCAAAATGAATAACTAAACAGAACAATGCCACTTATGGTGCAGTCTTACAAGTAATATTCTAATGTGAGACGAGGATATTCACAAAGTATTGAGGCGAGACCAATGCAAAACAAGCAGAACTTTATGGGAAATACCCCGAAACCCCTATATCAGCACCACAACCCCGAACATAGTCTCAAATAACCACAAGTACAGAGTAAAATACCAAAAGCTAACAATTCAAATCCTCCAAATTCAGGCCGCTTTTGAATCAACAATGTGAGTGTAGACTTGAATAAGAAGCTTACTATGCAAGATGTCTGATAAAAATTCTATCCCTTGCCTTGTCACTCCAAAGTATTTTTCCCAAAATGTATGAGACAAGTGAACCAATTTAATATCTTTACAATAGCCAAGACCTAGCGCTAAAATCTATGTTCGTGAAGATTTAGGTTTCAGGTCATTAGAAGCATGCACATTGTTTTCTGCATTTAAGTTGTGAAGATATTCTAGAAACACCATGCGTACCTGCTCAAACTTGAAAATTGGAGAAAGATAATATTTAGAGTCATCAACTTCACCCACAGGAATATCTACAGGCCCTCTCGAATAAGATCCATCCTGTAAATGAGGCACACGGTTCAGTAATTCACTGAGACAAGAAATCAAAAAACCAGGAAGAATGGGAGCAAACGATACCTCAAAGAAGACAAGACCAGGCTCCATACCCATGACATCTTCTTCCATCACATCACTCTTAAGAAAATCAAAAGACTCAAATTTGGGCAGCTCAGTTTTTTTCACATTCTCATCGCGTGTCTCCTTCACTCCATGTTTACCTTCTTTATTTTCATTTTGTATCTCACCATAAGGATTCAACGTTACCCAGTTTATTTTCCTCTGTATTTGTGAAGGCTGCCCTCTAGAAGAGGAGGGCAGAGCTTCAATAAGAGATAGAGTATAACAGTCATAGAGATTTTCATTCTTCTTCCCCATTTCAATTGGCTCCATTTCAGCAGTGATTGGCGAAAACGCTGCTCCCACCCCTTTCCATATCCCACTTACGCTGCTTGCAAATGTATTCCACACTGGCCGAATTACTGGTTCCTGCAGCAGTCATAAGCCAACTTCAATCAACCATAGGAAACAAAGCATAGGGAATACTTCATCATTGATTGACAAAGAAAATTATATTAGATGCAAGGAAGAATGTACAAAAACCTCCAAAGGATAAGAAATCCTGACAAGTGAGAAAAAGAACAATACAAAAGTTCTGGCATTCCGCTCGCTCTAAATACACCAAGGAATAGCCAGAGATGCACATTTCCAAAGCAAGCAAGCATCCTTCTGCCTCCAAAACCTCTAAATTTCGTGAGGAATACAGAATATACCATGTACATCAGCTGGTTTGAGAATTCAGAATTGATTCTATGAAGATGAGCAACTAGGAAGAACATAATTATAACAGAGAAAACAGGGTTTCAAACCCATCATTCTATTGGGGAAATCAACCATTGGTTGCTGAACTTAAATAAGCTTATGTTATTCATTTCCACAAGAGCAGAATACCTGAGTTTGAAGAACAGTCTCAACCTCCATAAGCATAGTAGCAGAAACCAAAACCCTAGAAGTAGGACCTCTTTTCTTCTTACTTACGCTCTCTACTTTCCTCCCTCTCCTCCTTCTCTTACTATTCGACCTCTCCTTCTCTGCCGCGGCGGCGGAAGCCGCCTTTGCGAGCTCGTTATCGATGCTCCATACATTCTCCTTTCCCTTTCCCTTAACCTTCACTCTCTCTCCATTAACGCTTCCACCGTTGCTGCTGCTGTTGTTGTTCTTCGCTGTTATTGATTTGTCGCGTTTAGGGTTTCGGTTTTGGCTGTTAAACTTGCAAGAGATAAAAGGGAAGATGAGCTTATCATTGGGATTGGATGATGAGGATGTGGAGAGATTGTTGGGTGTGTGAAGAAACCCTAGCTGCTGTTTGCAGATGTTTAGACATGGAGCTTGCATTCTTAGAGAGAGCTTCACCGGAAAATAATTGTTGGGACTTTTTCGACGGCGGGAGGGCAGCGTGCGTCGGATTTGTTGGCAAAATGATAAATTGGACTTCCAGCTCCGAGAGAAGCGAGCGTCTGGGAATCATTCTGGAGCAATTTTCTAATATATAAATAAATATGTATATATTTAATATTTAATATTTAATATTTAAATAATTATTATAAATGAACTAATTATTATAAATACACTTGCCCGTTTCATAGCACTTCTTTGAAAAGCAAAAATTAACAACTTAAAAAAAAATAAAAATTGTTTAATAATTTTAATTTTAAAAACAAATTTAATTTATAATTTTTAAATAAAATTAAAAGTAAAAAATTAAAAATTAAAAATAAAAAAAAAATAGAATAAATAAAGGAAAATAAATTTATAATATGAAGATATTTGAGATTTTATATCTTTTAAGTAAGGATATAGAAAGAAGAAAAAAATAAAAAATTAGATTTTTAAAAAAAAAAAGAGAAATAAAAACCCTTTCTAAGAATTTTTACTTAAAAGTAATTTTTAAAATTTTTTTTCATAAAAAATAAACTATTTTTAAAAAAGAAGAGAAATTATTTAATAGGATTTCTGTTTTTAAAGAGAAAAAAAAAAACCCTAACAAATGAACAGTTAAACCCGTAATTTTATAGCCAAGGAAGTGTGTTACTGGTAAGTAATGTTGAGTCGAGCATATGAGGGAAAGAGACGTAACATGGAAGGAAGGATGACGATGCAAGATTGAGGAAAGGTGGCTAGATTCTTAAATTAAAATTTAGGTTTGAATTTTAAAAATTAAAATAAATTATGTAAGAGTTTTAATTAAAATTTAGATTTAAATTTTAAAAATATAAAATAAAAATTATGTTAGAAGAGTTACTAATTCTAAATATCAATTGGTTTAATAAAAAAAAAGATATATTGAAATCAAGTGATTTCTCTTTTTTTTTTTGTACTTTACCTCCTATCTGGATTATCCGACTAATACAATTCAAATACCATGAAACTTAATTTATAATATCTCAGGTTTTTATCGTATTGAAACGAGGGTGGTTTTGAAAAAACTTTAGTTGCAATTGGTGTTTGTCATTTTTCACGTTGCTTGTATAAAAAATTAAAATCAATAAAAATAAAAAATTTTATAAATAAAAATTAAATTTCTGAAAAAGTAGTTATTTATGTTTTTAATCAAAGGCTTAAGAGAATATCAAAACAAAAACTTACAAAACTAATAATTTGAAAATTTATAAAGTTCAAAAGGTAAATGTATATAACCATTTGATGTTCAAAAAATATATACATATAAAGTTCTCTTTACTTTCAAAATTTTGTTTTCAAGAAATAATCAAAAGAATTATCACTAAAAACATGATTTCTGCCTTACTCTTTTTGAAACGAGTCCATGACCTTTACATTGTTGAGATTGAATGTATTGACTCCTTTTGTTTTGGGATGACAAAGAAAAGAGAAATGTGTTCCTTTTTTTTTTTTGGGTTTGTATATGGCCAGGGGCAAGAGGCAAGAGGCAAGAGGCAAGAAGAGAAGAGGAAAGGAGGGAAATACATCCTTTTTTCTCTTTTCTTTTTCTCCACTCCACACTCACATAACAAAATACCCATTTCCTCCTCATTTCTTCCCTCTTTCCTTGTTGTTGTAATTAAGAAAAAAATACATATATAATACTTTCTCTTTTCTACCTTGCTTCTCTAACAATTCCCAAAAAAAGAAGAATTTTTCTTTTTTGTTTTTCCCTTTCTCTCTCCAACTAATGTTGGCCAAATAGTTGAAAGGCAGAAGACCATATCAGGGGACCAAACGGCACTTCGAACCTGTCTTGTCTGGATTAATCTTTACTTTCTTTTATTATCTAAAAATAATTTTTTACATTTTCTAAGAAAATAAAACTCCGAATGAATAAGATTTCTTGGTATGGAAAATCCCCCGGTGAGGTTACATGACAGCAATCACCAGGATGTCAAAGCAACTTTATAACTAAATTTGAGTAGGGGCATTCGACTCAAATAATTTATAATTATTTAGGAAATTTTAAGGTTGTCTGTCTCATTAAAAATAGTTTATAAAAAGGTTGGGATCAACTTAGGAAGGACCAACTTTTAAGTAGTAATATTCTGAGGCGCGCCAGAACTACGAAGTCCGGCCATGCTGGGTCCTGCCTATCTCTGACAGGACCTGGGAAGGGTAGGGTGTCTCTAGTCCATTCTGGTTGAATTCCTCCTGGAAAAATCTCTTATCTTCCAATAATAAAGTCTGCGGAGCAAAACGAGTACGAACATTCTCGTGAAGTGAATTAGTCAGGGGTCTTCTTTTCTCTCGAACCTCAGCGAACCTCCCTCGAAAGTAATGAATTTGAATCCCAACTAAACCCCTTTTACAAGTAATAACTCCTTTGCTTTAAATTCTTAACCCATCTGTTCCCTCTTTTCACCGTCCTCTCTCTCTCTCTCTCTCTCTCGTTGATGCCAAGCGAAGAGCATAGATATAATATGGAAGCATATGGTTCATTTGCAGACACTCAGTGGTCATCCCCAAGTGGGAGGCACCACGATGCCGTGAAGAGCTTTCATCAAATTTCACCCCATGTCCAAACACACCTTCAGCAGGTATTTTGGTTTTTGTTTTGTTTTATTTTATCTTAGCTAATGGAACTAAGTGTCTTTGATTTCACATCGGGCTCTATGCATTGTAATAGCTTATTAGCCAGTGCAAAAGAATTTAGAGTTGCCAAGCTATGGAGGAGCTTGGATACAATTTTTTATTGGCCATCTTTCTCTTGGTAGTTCCATGTACCTCTGACTCGAAATGAAGAACATCCTGCTATATCATGATAGACTTAACGACTTTAATTAACTTGTTGATGTTGAATTTTGACATTCTGCCATTCAATTATGTGATAATATTTGATGGGTTATTGTACATATATAAAAACTAAAGTTATTTTATCAAAAATATGCAGCACCCAATGAAAATAGGACTTATACACTCTATGGTCGGTGTTAATTTGATTGCTAAGAATATATATAGTTGATCAATCGATATAGTTAATTTAGTGGAATATGACACTTTAACTAAAGTCTTGGATTTGAGTTTTGGAAATGAAAAAATTATACTAAAAGGATAGCTTCAGAATATGTTACTGTAAGTTCCGAACTGCATTAATTAGAGTATGATTCTGAATATAAATGTATATAAAAAAAAAAGAAATATATATAGTTGAAAATACGAGAATAGTTTTTCTTTTTTTTGGATCAGCGTTACTATTCTTTCTATGTGGGTGTGTGGGTGTAAGTGTGTGACCACAAGGGGTCCTAAAGTGAGTTCCACCATAGCTATTATTGTTAAATAACCATGTTACTACAATCTCATCAAAATACTAAAAACTCAACGCATATACGAGTGTACGAAAATATAATTGATTAACAAATCTTTATAAAGACTTATAAAATATTAGTATGCTAAAATATCACTTTACCTAATAATTAACAAAAAGGAAATCTTTGTAATTTCATGCTAGATCGGTTGATCTATGTTCAAATTGAGTTTGGTTTTGCTGAATAGGAATAAGTCCTGCGTCTAAATCTTTTAGAGTCCCATCACAACTTGAGCAATTTTTTTGTTCTAACTTGTGACTCCAACAAGTGAATTTGCCACATAGGTGACTTTGATGGCCCGGTAAGGGGGGCAAGGGGCATAGGCCCCAATACCAATTTTCTCTGGGGGTGCAAAATGAGCTAATATATGCAATATGTCTTGTATGCAAATGCAGGTATATCTGACACTGTGTTGTGCACTGATATCTTCGGCGGTGGGAGTTTACTTGCATCTTCTATGGAACATTGGGGGCCTCTTAACCACTCTTGGATTCATTACAAGCATCTTTTGGTTATTATCAACTCCACTATATGAGCAGGTAATCCCCCCCCCCACCAACCAATTTTTAACCTATTATTTTTTTTTAAAAAAAAAAATATTCTAGGAATTTTAATTTTGATGTTATTTGATTCCAATGGCTTTTGATGGAGCAGAGGAAGAGGGTTGCTATTTTAATGAGTGCTGCCCTTTTTGAAGGGGCTTCAGTTGGTCCCCTCATCGACTTGGCCATTCGGGTTGATCCCAGGTATTTTTTTTAAATAATCAACTTGTTCCAAACTAACAAATGGGATCCACACACTATTTTAAATTCTGATTGGTAAGGTATGGAATAAATAATTATAATAAAGTACATAATTTTTTCTCACTTTCGATTATAATCTGCCGATTATTTAAGCTTTTATGCATGTAACCGATGCTGCTATGGAGTTAATTCACCAGGGATTGCACTGTCGGTGCTATATTAGTCCTAGCAACTTCTTAAGGCTATTAGAAATTAAATTAAGAAGGCTCTTTAGTCCTAGTTCGTTCCAAATAAATTTGACTAAATTGCTAGCTAGTGCAGCATTATAGAGATTGACTTGGAACAATGTGTGTTAATGTTTGTGTGCAGCATTATTTTAAGTGCATTTGTGGGAACTGCTGTGGCACTAGGTTGTTTCTCAGCAGCAGCCATGTTGTCTCGGCGAAGAGAGTACCTCTACTTGGGTGGCTTGCTTTCATCAGGCCTCTCTATCCTCTTATGGTTGCATTTCGCGGCTTCCATTTTTGGAGGTTCCACAGCTGTGTTTGAAGTTGAGGTAAGTAATTTATCAAGTGGGTCTAGTGTAGAGGCGAAGGAGGTTTTCCATGTTGGGGGGGGGGGGAGGAGGAGGGGAAGCTTCCCCTGAAATTTTAAGAAAAAAAATTTATAATCTTAATTGTTGTTTGCGGCCGCTTCAAATTATAACCTCCTCTTGCATGAAATTATAACTCCAAGGCATATATTGTGTACCCCAATATTAATTTCTGGCTTTGTCCCTGGTCGGATGTATATGAGACAGTCACTTAAGTGTTGAAACTAAATGTCTTGGCAGTTGTATTTTGGGTTGCTGTTGTTTGTGGGTTACATGGTAGTGGACACTCAGGAGATCATTGAGAGAGCTCACCTAGGCGACCTTGACTACGTAACTCATGCACTTACTCTATTCACTGATTTTGCTGCTGTCTTTGTGCGCCTTGTTATAATCATGGTGAGTAAATCTTTTCGGACACAAACCCAACTTCCACAGGTGGACACTTGAGCGACATGACGCTGCTGTTATTTCCATTTGTGCAGTTGAGGAATGCCATGGAGAATGACAAGAAGGAGAAGAGGAAAAAGAGAAGCTGAGACTTTGAAAACTGCAGGTGCCAATGGCTACTTTGCAAAACAGTGGCTACTTATCAGAGAATTCACCTGGCAAAACAACCTTCTCTCTCTTTAAAGGCTCTGATCTAAAACTGCAATGTTTGTTGTAATCTATACTCTAAAAGAGCAATGCAACCACATAGTTTTACTTAATTGTCTCTCTTTTATCTTTCTTCACCTTTTTAGATTTTGTCCAAACATGAGTGAGGTGAGGTAACCCCCCACCCCCAATCTATGTTCTTTGGGAATAGCATTACATTTTTGTTGGTTAAAAAGGGTGTTCAAAGGCATTACTATTTCGAACCCTTACCCTTGGGTGAGGGCGAGAAATCTGGGTTCTATTCGAACAAATGTTCACTTGAAGTAGCATTACTTTATTAGCTAAAATACTACGAGTACACACTCATTGTTTGCCTTCGATGGCCAGTCAAATGGCAAAGGACTCGACCACTAATCTGGACTAGCATGCCGTTTTGTCCATTCAGGTACAATTCCTAAGAAAAATGAAGTAAAAGTGAAAATAGGCAGGTTCTTTTATCCATGTATGATTGATAACCCCATACCAGCTTCTTGGTCATGTCTTGTACTTGCATTGTTTACGAGTTAGGATAGAAGAAGATTGCACCCACATGTCCGCAAACCTGACTCAGGCTGCAAACTGGACCGACTTTAACCTTGCCTGACATGAGCAACAGCTTGTTAAAATGAAGAAAACTGGGCCTGGGAGTGGACTTAGTTCAGTCGGTTCTGTTTGTATTTTTTTTTTCTTTTAAATTTATTGAGAAACTCTCTTTTCCTCCTTTATGATCACTGGCAAATCTTTTCAAATATGATACTTGGCAGTCATTGATGGCATCAACATAACATTCTATGCATCTAGCCAATAAATAAATAAAACAAGGGAACACTGCTTGCACATGGATGGTTCTTTATGGGAAAATATTATTTACCAACTTCATTTTGGCCCATCTTTGTGTATGCCATCTCCACCTTGATTTAATATTGTTTTTCTCCCGCTAATGGAAGTCAATAGAGAAACCCCAAGAGGCTCATGGTATTGTCGTGAGAGAGTAGGGATAGCCATGTGTTGGATCAAGGATCATTTGCTTTTAAGGGCAACACAACTTACAAAATAATTTCCACTCCTTAATGGACCCACAGTTCTCAGGCATAATTCGAATATTGATCGGTGAAAAACCCAACAAAAAAAAAAAAAAGGCAGTGGTCACTAATCACAACAAACAATCCGTTTGTCCATACAGCCCTACCAAAACTGCAAAATCTTATTCACACTAGCAGCAGACTCCAGAGAGAGGCTGATCTTTGAAATATGCCTCCCACTCAACTTCTCTCAGCATTCTGAACCTTTCATCTAATGTCAAAAATGCAGCTTGAGGAGCAACTATACCACACTTTCCAGCTCTATGGATTAGAAGAATACTGGCGCCCATGTCCGGGCCATGGAGCTTTCCCGTCAATAACACCCTGAGGGGCATGAAAAGGGATTTTCCCTGCGGTCACAATGGAGGAAGGAGCAAATTACCTAGACTTAATTGCAAACAATATATGGCAAGTAAATAAAAAAAGAAAGCCATGATCAAGTTCTGTGAAAGCTATACATTTATACAGCTAGTTGGAACTAACCTTGCGCTTCAATGATTTTCCAAAGCTTTTCACCCACTTCTGCCACCCAGAATGGCCTTCTTCAAGTGCAGCAAGGATTTCACCATTTTCATAGGCAGCCAACAAGCTTGTTGCGACTTCAGAGAGCTTATCTTCCAATACGGGCTTGCTTTCTGGACTGCAGGGATAGAATAATGTTTGGACATAGTGGGTGTTTAACTTAATAAGAGTGGAAGTTTGTGGAGATGAGCAAGAAAGAAGAACATGGATAATAAATTTTCCGGAAATGGAATTCATTTTGGTATTTAGCAGCGTGACATTATGGAAGAGGCAAGAGATAATTAATGTAATCTGAAAAGATTGTGATGATGAATTGGAAATCAAATACACAACATTGTTAACGAGTAGTATACTTTGGGTTTTTCCCCCCAATTTTTGGATGGCAGGGATAATGCAGGTGCAAGATGCAATTTGTCACAAAAACTAGAACTCAATATTACTTATTGCTCATGCATCACATTCTCCAGTTTCACTTCTTTATTTATTTATTTATTTATTTTAAACCCCTTTGAAGATCTAATACAATCCGATAGAGCCTTCTGCCAATTGTTCTCCTTCAGAGATTGCCAGAGGTAGTGTAAATATCAGCACTACATCAGAGAAAGAATTTAAATCTAAGGATATCTTTACCTCATCAGAGTAGTTGACAAAGGATAAGAAAGCAAGTTTGACAATGCTTTCTCGGAATCTGTTATCAAGTCAATTCCATCCTTTAGCAGCTGAACAGCCTCCTGTTGGAGCAGATATAGAAAATTTAAATGTATGAGACAGTGCATAACGTGCGAACTCTTTACCAAATTAAAGAAATATCATATGTACGAGATATCATAAAATAAAATAAGCATGTCAAAGTATATGAACTGATTGCTCTGTGCATCATTCCATGCATGATTTATCTATTTAGGATGTCATTAATTATATTTGTTCCATTACAACCCATAAACTACTCAACTAAATTGGATAAACATAACCAAATCAAAGAAATGAGGGTCCCATCCCAGCTTATCCTTTCCAAAAGGATCATCAGAAGGATGCTCTTATGAAACTGAAATCAAGAGAACTTTAGAAGGAACATTAATTAAAAGGCTTGGCTTGACACCAGCCACCAAGGTGACGTGTAATCATTCAATATGTGGCACTCATAGTTTGGAATTTAAAGGGGCACTACAAACACATGGATAACAACCAGATCACTAATGTCTGGGTAAATTTTCCCTGTATATCATTTGATTAGGTAACACAAACTACATGAATGTGAATCTCATACAAAGGCTTGTGATTCAATGATCTATCTGAGACCAAGACAGACGTGCTGTTCAGAGGAGAAATTGACACTTACTTCAACAAATGGGCCCTCTGATTCTGTGAGAATCCCAGTTGACTTCCACCGCTCCCCAACAACCTTGATCAACTCCTCAGATGGAAGAGATCTTAAGTGCTGTCCATTCATCCACCTACAATTTCAGGAGTCATTACACTAAATGCAAGGAAAGTGAATACACTACAAACACCTTACAGAATATAGAGGACAAGGAATAATAATGTTTCCATAAACAAGTTAAACTATGCCCAACAAAGGTTCAATAAACCAAAGCCAAAATGAAAAAGGCCTATATATATGTTTGTTATTTTTACATTCATGATCCAGAACCACACAAAAGTCAAAATCTGAAAAGCAGGAACAGAAAGCATGCAAGATGCCTAAAACAAACTATAGCCCATATCATACGTATCTGAATCACCAACCATATCCTTAGAGACAGCAGTGCAACTATAAATGACAGATGAGAAATCTGAACATTAATTAGCAATCAAAGCTGCAACTACCTTAACTTAGCAGAATCAAATATGGCACCACTCTTGTTGACACGGTCAATTGAGAACTTTTCAACTGTCAAATGGAACCAAATGAATCAATTTGGAGAAATTAGTCACATTGAAAAATTGACTTATTGCTCTCTAAACATCATTTAATGCTGGGAGGAGATAAGAAACAGATGAAAGAGAATAACTAACCAAGTTCCTTAAGGGAGAAAAATTCTTTCTCAGTACCATCACCCCATCCCAAGAGTGCTAGGTAATTCACCATAGCCTGAGGTAGATATCCCATCTCCCTGAACTGTTCAATTCATGGTAATTAATAGTGATAACTTGGTCTTACCAACATGAAATACAATTCAGGAGATTTGGGAGATGGAAGACAATGGAAAATAAGCATGTATGTTTACAGATAATTTTGCAAGCATATTCTGATGGGAAAGACATTGTTCAACCCAAAAGAGAAAGCTTATGTAATTACCTGACCTACTGAAGTTGCACCATGCCGTTTTGATAATTTGCTTCTGTCTGGTGCAAGAATTAGAGAAACATGTGCAAAGGAAGGCATTGAGAGCCCAAGAGCCTGTCACCAAATTATAATCAGTGTCCAGTTTGATGGCTCCAAAGATGCTGACAGAGATTAGAGTGCCCTTAAAAGTAAAAATCGAGGTAGCCAAAAATTACCTTATATATCAATGCTTGCCTAAGCGTATTTGGTAAATGCTCTTCAGCTCTGCATTAAGTTTTCACAATCATGTGAATAAATCAGGGAAGTTCCTGTTCATGTACCCGTTCAGGGCACAGATAGGAATCCAGAAAGGAAAAGCAGTAGAGGCAGGGGACTATCAGTAATACAATTACCTAATAACATGTGTGATGGCCATGGTAGCATCATCAACAGTGACACAGAAATTGTACACAGGTTGTCCATTGGATCTCATAATCACAAAGTCTCCAAGTGTGTCCAAGCTCCAAACAACCTTCATGACACTACGAAGAAAATTAATTGTCCACACATGCTAAAGTACAATGCAAGAAAATTTTGGTCTTATCAGATGATAAAACCCATCAAATTGGTGCGCTGCCTAGTTCAGTCTTTCCCCATTTTGGCAGTTGGACTTCAATCCCCACGTAGTGGGAGTCGAGCCTTAATTAATCTTAATGGCCCCAGAGCTTCAATGCCCTAGCCCATACGTGAAAGGAGCATCAATCTGATCCAACAAATAGAATGGTGAAACATATCTTTGAGCACTTGACAAAGCATCAATTTTGGAGTGTCAAATGACTACAGTTCAATTCTCTTTGTGGGTTTTGATTGATTAGCATCCTTTCCTGCCAACATACATAATAAGCAACCCACACACACACATGCACACACAAGGGAATCGATGAACATGACTTACTTCACCTCTGATTAGGTCATTAATTTTCAAATTTCCTTCCTTAGGCACACGAAACCGGTACGTATAAGGAGTTCCCTTTTCCAGCTCCTCTAGAACTTCCTCTTCAGGAGCACTAGCCCATTTTCCTGTATATACCGGAGGCAACTTCTTTAAATTTGCGATTTCTTTCATTTTCTCTAGTTCCTGATGTAACAATAGACACACCATCTAAGAGCAGAGAACTCTCATCTCTAGTGCAATATAAAACATAAAAAATGTAAACGACAAATATTTTGAAAATGGGATCCAAGGAGCCTAATACAAAAGGCAACAATGCAAATTTGATAGCGCTAAACTAATGAAACAGGATTTTGTGGGTCTTTTCTTTGAGATGATTAATGGGTTGTACCATCCTTACTTAGTGGGTAAGTTTGAGATAAGTAGTGTAATTGAATGTTGACCCCAGGTTTTAATAGGAGGCCCTAAGTAACATGTTTCTGCTTGTTTTCTAGGATAAGGAACATCTATAGCGACCAACTCGCAATTTATCCTTCTCCCTTCCGTGCTCACAATAAGTCTAAATCTAATTTATTGAATTATAATTACGAAACCAAAAAAGAAAAAGAGAGAGAGAGAGAGAGAGAGAGAGAGAGAGAGAGGAATCACATTGGAATTGACTAAATCAGCTAGAAATCAACATATTCTAGGTGCCTCTCCCACTCTCAATATCAAGAGTAACTTAAATTCTAGTTTCAATTGCTTCAAACATATGGTGAAAAATTGAAGTTCTAACGAGAGCGGGCATATAATACGTGATGAATCATGACATTAAGTAAAATGGTACCTCATTAGAACAGAAACAGCGGTAAACATGGCCAGACTGCAAAAGCTTATCAGCATATTCCTTGTAAAGGGGATTCCTTTCAGATTGCCTGTAAGGGCCATAGTCTCCACCAACACCAGGACCTGCAGAACAAATATGATGGTGATATCAGCTGTTGCAAATGCAATTAGAGACACATGAGTTGTCCTTAAACTCACAGCAGAAGCATTGTGCATGAGAGAGAAAGAGAGAGAGACCTTCGTCCCAGTTAAGGCCAAGCCAGGAGAGATCATGGAGCATAGCTTCCTCAGACTCGCGGGTGGATCTCTCCAAGTCAGTGTCTTCTACACGCAGAATGAATTTGCCACCTTTGGACCTGAGGAGAAGAAGAATAATGAATAATTAAGAAGCTGAATTTGAAGAAAGAGAAAAAAAATGGAAGAGAGAGAGGGGGGAACCTGGCGAAGAGGTAATTGAAGAGAGCAGTACGAGCACCACCAACATGGAGGTTCCCAGTTGGGGAAGGAGCAAACCGGACCCTCACTGGTCCATCCAAAGAATTGGCAGCAGCAGAAACGGTGAAACCCCTAACCTTAGAGCTGCGGTAGATAGAAGAATGGCGGGGACATAAGAGGGGAGGAGCCACCTCTTGGAAAACCCCCAGACTTATCCATGGAGCCCCCATTAACGTCCCCATTCCTACTCGACTTGACAGTGGAAACTTTATAAGCATGTGTTCCGATTCGATTGATATGAGATTAGAACGGATGATGAAAAACGAGGGTTAGAGAGAGGTGGGGTGCTTGCAAGGACGATGGTGGGGGACGACGGTGATTTTGGGTCGTAGATTGGGGCGGCTGGTGATTCCCCTAATCAAAATGATTTGGGGTCCCAAGCCTGTAATGGGCTGAGGCCCCATTCTTAAAAAGCCCATTGTTTTTGGTAGATAAGTCCAAAAATTTTAGGTCACTTCCGATGTCTGCGGAGTTTAATTTAATTTAATTTTATTTTTGGTACAATTTGTTTGTGGAGTGTATCTCAAAATCTACCACGGTCTAATTGATCAGATATCTAAATATTAGTACTTCTCAAACAAAATTTTGAATTTAATTTTTGTGTATAAAAAAAATAAATTTCGAAAAAATTTTACCTCTTAAGGACTCAATCGACTTAAACTGAATTTAATCAGATCCAATATAACTATCAAATATCAATAATTTATTTAAAAAAATATCTCAAATCTATGTATTGTTTGTGGAGTTTATCTCCAAATCTATATTTTGTTATTTGGAATTAAAAAAAAAATGTTTCGTTTATTTCTAACTATATAAAAGTTACAAATTAGTATTCTTTATAAAAAATTTTTGGCAGAAGGAATTATTGTGAAGTTTTGAAAACGTACTCATTGCTCCTACTTTCTTTCAAACATGCTCGAGATCTATGCAATCAATCGCCAAGTATTTGCAAAAGAGACATGGCTTATTAGATCATAATGTGCAGTTTGCTCCCGAGCATTGGAATTTGGATATAAAGGAGATGCTCAGGTGCTTATTCAAACCACGACCAGTAAAATCCTTGTATCTAAGTGATTTCCATATTCTTCTTCATAGATGTTGCTCATTTGGCCAGAATCCAGATCCATCCATGTTTATACTTGATATGCCAAAAGAGTGGGTGATAGGGCTGCTCACCATGTACCACAAAAGCCATATAATTCTTGGCCGGATCATATGGGGCAGATCAACCCATTTATGCAATTTTATAGAAGATCAAAAAAAAAAAAAAAAAACAAGCGGGACATACCAAGGAAGGAGTATATGCTATGTGAAGTTCATTCTCCAAAAACATATGTGGACCTTTCAAATTTTAAAAAGCAATTCAACCATGTAGTTTAGGCAGTAATAAGTGAAACTCTTCTACCAGTGTGTGCATTGAAAAGATAGCCCTTGTTCTAGCTTCTGGGCCCTGTCAGGGCTAGATTGCACCCGGCATGTTCACAAACTTGACTGAATTGAAAGAGCCTGATATAAGCCACAGCCTTGTTAAATCAAGAAAACTGGGCCAGGATTGGACTTGGCGCAATAAGTTCTGCCTTTTAATTTATTGAATCTTGAAAGAGGAGTTGGAAAGTTGTTGTCACCCAATTTGGTGACAGTGACCATGGAGGATCTTATCATGACTGCAACATGTTTGCCCATTACTTTTAGTGCATAGTGTCACTTGAATTTATCAAAGTGTTGCTTGCCCCATCTTGATTTATGATTGTTAATTCTTCTGTTCCCAGCATCATGACCCTCTAGCATTGATTGGAAGCAGAGTGACAGACATGTTTATATCTTTAAATGCATTTTGAAGGGATAAAAAAGGACCTTTTCCTCTTCTCCATGTCTGGAATAATTCTGTATTTTTCTTCTTTCAGATTCATCTATCCCTTTCTCCTCTTAACTTCTCACTTGAAACTTATGAAGCCATCCACGTAGCTCTAGTCTACTTTTCAAGTGCACTCCTCTTGCTCAAATTTATTACTTGCAATACCTTGGTAGACCTATACACTGAAGGTGAAGTTGGACAAAGCGGGAAATAGACAAATAATTTTTTTTTTAAATAACAGTATTTCAAAGATTTTTGAATGATGTTTTTAAGACTTTTACAATTTTATTGATAAAAATAATTTTATTGTGTTTTTAAAAATAATTTTATTTTTAAATATATATTATAACATCATTTGTGGGGGCAAAATTAAAGTCTAATAAAGAAGCTTTGCGCTTACGATCAAGGCAAGGCCCAGTTGAGCAAAACTTACATGGTGAACGACTCAAAAGGTGTTTGGCAAGGCAAACATATTAATCCAGACAAAGGGTATTAGCGAAGGAGAATCTAAAGCCTGAAAGAAAAAAAAGATGTGGGGAAAGATGTTGCATTGAAACCATTCTTTATTAATTGGGATGTGTTGTGTATTGTCACTTATGTGTTGTGTATTGTCACTTTGGAAGAGGGTAGGACTTTTCTGCTTGTGTTCATTGCCACCCACAAAGAAGGTTGCAATTCCACTAAAAGCGTGTAGAGCCCATTTCATGTGGTCTGAATTCCCCCTCCCCCCCCCCTTTTCAAATAATGGACACTCAAGTTGTCTTTTTTATTTTTTTTTAAGTATTTATGAAGGATTAAATTCGAGACTTTCATAAAAAAGAGGGAAACGATACCGGTTGAACTATAACTATTTAAATTGTCTCTAAATGCAAGCACACACACACATATAAACACATATCTGTTTGTGTAATTCACCGACTTATAACATTTTACTTTTTAATATGAAAATTGGTGACAAAACTAATAAATCTAGCTCCCTTCAAAGTAAATATTGTGCCCTTTCATATCAAAATAGAAGTTTTGCTATCTCTTTCTAAGTTTTAAGAAGTGCACCTGTCCCCTTCCTACTTTTGTGCCAATGCAACTTATTATAATAAGGGTTGATGTTGTTGGGGATAGGCAGGATATTGGCGAGCACATCCAAAACTTTGCTTTAAATCAAGAGCTAACGTTGAATCATGTTCCGCTTCGTTGGATAGTTGTAACCAAACAAATAAAAAAAAAAAGAAATCATATCTTATCTTAAATCAATTGATTAGTTAATGACAAAAAAGGTGTGTAGGTACCAAAACTAATATAACTTTTGCCTTAGAATCCACGAGAGATGCTTCCACTTAAAATAGAAGTTCGAGCTTGGCATCAAAGATATACATTTATTTAGTTGCTACCCTTTTTCTACTTTGAAAACATCAAGTTGATGCGAGAGAGAGAGAAGCTCAAATAATTTGAATATCTTGATTTCATCAATCTGGTGTAGAGACATCGCATTTGCTTTGAAGCACTCACCCAACATGCGTGATCAACCCTAATTATCACTTCGATTAGACCAAAAATGTGGATGATGGGATCGAAAATTTGAAGGGAGCCCATCTAGTGGACCCTCATATATGTTAATTTGGAAGCGTTGAGTGATTGTTCATTGAAGTGAACAAAAGTAGGGTATGCATTCGTATTTGCAAAGAGTTGATCCATCATCACTTTGGTCCACCCCTATCCAACAACCCATGTGATGGTGAACCTATTCTCTCCTTTTCAAGAGCCTAAATTTTGTTCCTTAGGCAACGGATGCATGCCCACCACTACTCCCCTTCTTTGGCGTGTCATCTTCCTTTTTTCTCATCTACGGAACCTCCCTTGCTTTTCTTCGGACATCTTAATATATAATACTATAAACCTGGTGTCAAAGGATGAAAGATAGACACGTGTGCCAACAAAGAAAAGATTTGATTTTGAAATAGGAGGATCATTGTTGTACAATATACTTAGAAGTCCAACAATTTTCATTGTTCAAAATGGGTATTATCTATTTTAATTCATATAGTCCGAGGAAATCAAATTCTATATTTAGTATGGTGATGGGTAAAGCAAACGTTGATGCAGCAATTTGGACCAAAAGCTAGAAGTAGTTGCAAATCAAATCCCCTAATGCGCTTTCCAATCCATGGATGCATTTGGATGTCCTTTGCCAAGTAAAATTGTGATCTATAAGTATACGATAAACCAACCAACCAATGCCGAGACCACCACCGAACCAGCCAGAGTAGCCCACAAGAATCTTTTAGGTTGCCAACCCCACTCATTCCCTCTTATCTCTATCACTTTTACACTTCCTTTCTTTTTTGGGCTTTGTTAGTTATCTTTTTCTTTTTTTTAAAAAAAAAAGGCATAATGGGTACATGTTGCTTGAACCGATCTTTTCTAAAGTGGTAGTCCCAGAGCAGAGGGTGTGAATGAATGAATGTATGGTGGCAGCTGGCACGGCAACTTGTGCCTAAACTTGGATCAATTTATATAAATATCAGCCCCAAAGGGTCCGGGGAAGATTGGCTACCTAACAATAATTGAAATTGACAATTCTCCCACATACACATAATCCATAAACATTTTTATCAATTATTATGGTGTTTGTGCTTCGCTACCATTCCCGCTTTTTGGTTTTTGATTTTTGTACCTTCTTACTTGGTCCCCCCCCTCTCTCTCTCATGGATGATAATATCCTTTTTTTTTTTTTATAACATATCTTAGACACCGCTCAGTATCTGGAGTTTTATCCTGACTAATCCAAATCGATCGTTACAGTGGCTCCTTTTGGAGAGCGGGTCTCCCAACGAGGAACATTCCATACACATAAGGGCCCAATACTCCCAGTGAGAATCGAGTCATACTTAAGGGTACTCAACCCCATATCCAATTGAGCTAATCCACGTCAATAGATGATAATATCCTCTGATTCAAGCATCCACATTCAATATGCTTCATTTAACATTTTTGTTGGTCCATGTGACAATCAATAAGAGATGTTAAATTGATTAACCCCAATTTTATATTTTTTTCCACTTAAAATCTAAATATTCCTAAGGTCAAACTATATGCAAATGGAATTAAGTATGCAACAAAAATAAAGAGCAAGGAATAAAGAGATTAAATCAATTTTTATAGTAGTGCTGTTTTGTTTTTACATCCACTCTCCAGCTTAATAAACTGAGATCCAACAACTGTTAGTTTCCACTATCAATAAGAGTTACAATCTTGAGTACATCCACTCTTATTAGTATTCTGTACCTCTGACTTTGAGAATGACTTAATTCAATAAGTACTCTACCTTAACTCTCACTTAACTAGTTTAACAAAGTGTTTTTCATACTCTCCTCAAATTTTCTGAAACTTAACAGTATATGATAAATACAAAACAATCATTCAAAACAAACAGACAACCCAAACTATTCAAATAGCCAACTTTCTAAACTATTATCTCACTCTCAAAGTATCGAAATGACTGTATAAAGGATGTTGAGCACTCTTTGTATATTGAACTTTAAAACTCAAAGAGTTTTGTCAAAATTGGTTACCATTGAGAAATTTTAAAATTGTAAAAATTGCTTTCTAGAATTTTTATTACTGTAAAAATTTGAATAAATTGTTGATTTTGTATTTGATTTTCTCCACTTTATCTTTGTAAATATTTGAATTTAAATACCAATAATCCCTCTTTAACATGGTAGTTTCAAATTTGAAAATGGTGGGTCATTGGAGAAGTAATAGATAACAAAATATCTCGTAAAAATTAACTTATTGTTCCTGATAACTTGCTTCTAATACAATAAATAATTTGAATTTAAATCTTCAATTGTCTAAACCTCATTTAGCCATGTTTTAAACTAAGTGTCGCACCAAATTTTCAAATAATCTACTAAACTGAGTTTTGGTTTGATATAAAATCAAATTTGTTTCAAAACTGTCTCGATAGTTTTTAGATAATGTTACGACTTTTCCTATAGAGGTATAATGCTTTTATACTAACAGTTTCTATACTTGTGCTCAGGCAGTTTAATTTTTGTTCAGACAGTTAGTTTATATTTTACTTCTGATCCGTGATAACTTATATAGAACCGGTGTCTCTATCTTTTAATTATAGAAGTTAATCTTAACTCAAGAAAAGTTCATCTTTAAAATAGATTGATTAGTAACAAATGTAAAATTTTATTATTATCAAAATATTAGAATTCGATAATAATTTTTTTTAACAATTTTTAATTAATAAAATTTTATTTTTATCGATAAAAATCAATGAAATATATTCGGTGTCTAATAATTTTTCTCATTTTATAAAAAGACTTGTTTGAAAATTTTATTAAAAACTTGTTTGAAAAGTAACCAACTAACATAACCATCTGTTACTCCCATTTTTAACTTTTTTCTTAAATTATCAATTATCAATTTTTTTATCTAATTTATCTCTCATTTTGGATGCTAATTCTAGTTGTTAAAAATAAAATTTATTAATAGCTATTCATTTTAAGTTGAGCAGCTATTACTTGGTTCATGCATAATGTAACAAAAAAAAAATAAAAGAATTTTGATAATTATTTTGGTTGTTCGAAAATGTTGGGTTTAAGAAAATAATAAAAAAAATAAAGATATATTATTATTCTTTTTATTTGGAAAAAAATTTAATATATAAATATTTAAAGGCAGTTTGCTTAGTTGTTGATAATGAGAGAAAAGAAACGCATAATATGGTTAAATATCAGTTTGGCATTGGCTCTCACTTTCTCCGCTCGTAACGGATGCCAGATATCAGGCATTTTTACATAACCGAAGAGAGAGGAGAGAGAGAGAGAGAGAGAGAGAGAGAGAGAGGGAATCAAAGGAAAGAGACACGGAGAGAGAAAGAAACAGAGAGCGGTTCACTCACATTTGGTAACTGTGTAGAGAGAGGGAGACTTCTCGAAGCGGATCTTGAAACCCTCGAGTTGTTGATTTGGATTTTCTCCTTCTTTTCCCCTCGGTCGGTAAAAAAGAGGACCCAGAATTTCCATTTCTATATATATTATATTTATTTATTTATTTATTTGAATTCAATCTGTCTTGAGTCCTGGAATCAGTTGTTGCTGGTTTCAATTTTATTCGGCATTTCTGTTTCAAGAGGAGCTTTCGCGATTTTTGTCCGGGAATATCAATCGTGTTTGATTTTGTTGGTGAAGACTCCAGACGGTGGTGATGATTATGGATCATTGATGTTCTGCTTGATTTGGTGGCGGTTATGGAGGATAGAGGTGGTTCCTTTGTTGCTGTGAGAAGAATTTCTCAAGGTCTCGATCGTGGTAACGCCTGCCATTCCACTTCTGGTACTCTCTCTCTCCCCCCCCCCAAAGCGGCAGTAGCTATTTCTCTCGGCAAATATATCATCGTGATTTATACACATAATGGAGAATACATTTCTGATGTAATCTGTCATCTTATTTGTTTTTGCTTCTACAATTAGGAGTATAGTCCAGAACTTTGACCATCGAGTTTTGCTTGTAGTCAGCTGCTGTCTGGCAGACAAAGTTTACTTTTGAAATTGAATTTGGATTTGCAATTATCTGAAGAATACGGTGGATGATACTAGTCTTCTGCCGTTTATATATGTGACTTGGTGGTGTATTCTATGAGCTCAAGCACCCCAGACTGGCTCACGCTTTGGATCATTTTTATTTATTTTTTGCTTAGATCAATTATACAAGGTTACTTGTATGCATATTTGTGTGATTTTTCAAGAGGTCTGCTTGGGAATGACCTCAAGAAGTCTGCTTAGATCAATTATCATGTGGGTGTCCAAATTTCTAAAGCATCACATGGTTGCACAAATTCACGAATGAAACTAAAGAGTTAAGCTGACTGTCTGTTCATTGTGGAAGTTGAGTTTACATATTAGACATCTTTCTTGGCAATGATATTTGGAATAATTTGCCAAATCTGATAGTGGGAAATGCTGGGAGCACCTGATGTGTTTAACTGTTTTATGGGACATAATGCTCCTACGTAAAGAATGGAAGCTTTGACATGGAAACGGTGCCTCACAGCATGTTGGACATGAACAAGTGCTACCTAGATACGTATTAGATACGCCAATTTTATTATTCTTTTTCACACTGGACACTTCTTAGCCACTCTTTGTGCGGGTCTAGGACAGTACTCGAACACCTAGAAAAAAATTTTATACAAATAGGAATGGTGTACCTTGGTTTGCAAACCATAGACTGAAATGCAATGTAAACACTAAATTTCCATTTGGTCAATTTTGGTCCTCACTTGTAGTTTAGATTCATTTTAGCACTTGATGCTAACACGTTGATCAACATATTGTGGAATATGATTGGTCTATCTTCATCTTGCCACATACTTGGGGTTAAAATTAATTAAACTAGGATTTGAGGGGCCAAAATTGAAGAAATGAAAGTTTAGAGGCCAAAAGTGCATTTTTTTCCCTGATTAGAACATTTGAAAAGCCTATATTGTTTGACTTACAAATTACAACAGAGGTCATATTTGAACAACGTAATATAAATTACCAATTCCCCCCCCCCCGGGGAAAAAACTTATTGCTGTTATATGTATCATATAACTACTTGAATTTTGTCTTGCACACATGAGAAAGACAAACAATTGAAATTTAAAGAAGAGAGAGTATTTAATGATATTTGAGTAGTTGAATCGGGAGAGAGAGAGTGAAAAAATAATAACAAAAGGTGAGTTATATTAAAAAAATAAAAATTAAAACATGTGTGAGAGACCGGAGTGAAAAAGTATAGTGGGTACTTAATTTGAAGGAAGGTATCAAAATCACAAACAACCCCCTAACCTTCAGGCACACTTTTGAATATCCCCCTGAAACAGTCAATTACCTCCAAAACTTTTGAAATATGTTTCAATGTCTCCTCTAAGTGGGTGACTTTAAGGTTCTGTATCCTGTCTACTAAATTTTTCATCAAAAATCTGAATGTGGTCTCTAAATTGTGCACAAAACTTGTTCTCTTCCTCTTTCTTCTCTCTTCAAAAAAAGTTCATGAAAATTCTAGCAATGGATGATATTGTTCAGTGATCTCTTTTTGGTTTTGACTTTTCTGCTTTGGATGATAATTTTTCTTCCAAATTTGGTTCTCCCAATTGAAATTTGTACAAAAGTTTCATCTTCAGTCTTTGGACATATCTTTTCATCTTGTTTTCCTCTTGCTTCCTCTCTTTTTAGAGTGTTTTCTATTTCATTGGAGAGAAGAAGAGAAAGACACATGGTCAATGCCTTGCATGTGATCTTTAAATGGATGAATTCCATACTCTATCCACTTCTGGGGTTAACTCGCTTCTATTTTAGAAGTTCTGGAGGGTAGTTGGTTGCAATAAATGTTCAGCTGACTGTTTAAAAGCAGGCTTAGTGGGTTATTTGTGGTTTTAACCAAATTTCTATAAAGGCAAACGTTTCATGTAAAATGTGTCAAAGCTTCACACCTTCTAGAAAGTGTGTTTTTCTTACATCACAATAATAATATTTTATTGCTGTATTGGAAAATTTTCAAGTCACTATTTCCTTGTACATGGTTTATAGCTTTCCTTTATATTGGTTTTTCAATTTAGTTTGATTTTGTTTGTGATTTCTGAATAGTTGTTAGTGTCATTGATGCTTCTGATTTGAATGTTTTTTTATGCATAAAACAAGAATTGTAAATGTAGAAATGACTCAAATTTGTACCATGAAAGGGCATCTACAAAGTTGCTATTTTGTTTTCATGCTTAAAGTAATTATTTGTTCTGCGTTTCTCCCTTTTTTAATAATTTTGATGTAATTAAAAATTCAAGGACAAGAAACTTAGTGTTCTGAAAATTTTGCAAATTTGCAAATGTATCTGTGGATGAGATGATGAAACTGTTGGTGTTTGAAAATTTTGTTATATTTCTGTTGTCAATTAAACTAATCTGTTCTTTTAAAAGCACTCTGTTTCTCTTAATTGTTGTTTTCTTCTGTCTTTTCTCTGTTTTAGCTGAGGTTGTTGCTGGATCAGCTGCATGGCTTGGCAGAGGTCTTTCTTGTGTTTGTGCACAGCGAAGAGAAAGTGATGCTCGTCCATCATTTGATCTAACCCCAGCCCAGGTAATATTCATGCTATGTCATTCTTTTGTTTGTTCCTTGGATTTGATTCGCTTACCCACCTCCAACAATTTTTTCTGTTGCTTTGAGATACAGATTTTGGATAATAATCCTTCATCATCGTTTCATGTAGAGTATAATAAGTAGAAGCATTTTGAATGATCTCTTCTTTAGAATGCAATAATTCATTTTGTGAGAAATGACAGTACTCCTTATTTATTTATCTCTACACCATTGATCTTTATAATGCGAGCCATCCCAAGATCTTGGAGTCCTTTGTCAAATGTTTTACCTGCAAAAATAAATTCTTTATTCCATGTTCTGTACACTGCTGACCACTTCTTTGATTCATTGATTCTTTTTTTCCCCTTTTTTATAATTCCTGTTTTAAGTCCTTGTCAGTTGAGTGTCTCATGCATTTGCAGCTGTTATTGCACTGATGGAGCCATTACTTGATTTGAGAGAGAGGGTTATTTGCTAATGAAAACTGTGATTGAAATTTTGTTTATTTTGGTGTCATTCTTGCACATTTTGGGGAGCCATATCCTTGGTTTTCTTTGTGGATATTCAGAGCTTATTTTGGTTCTATGGAACTTTTGGCATGATGTCTTGGACTTCCATTGAGGGCGTGGACATTTCCATCTTAGGTCTGCGTTGTGCACATTTTAGGGATTTTATGTACTCTTTTTTGGCACTTGGATTAATGTGGATTATATAGCTGTGCTGCTGGTTATAGTATTGATGGCTAATATTCTGTTTATACTTGCTAAGGCATAGGACATGTACTCTCTGATTTATACCATGACCTAGCACTAGTGGATGTTAATTGTGTCATTGGCTTCATTGCAATAAACAAAGAGGGAGATATCAGGAATTTCTTTACTCTATTGTTGCCATGTGGCAGGGGTCGGTATAAGTTCAAAGGTTATTATGCCTTTATTCTGTTTACTGAGAGTGGCCCACATTTGGTTTTAACTTGCTTAGGCATAGGACACATAATCTGATGCATCCCACAAACTAGCTTTAGTGGAAGTTTATTGATCCAGTGGCTTCCTTGGAATAAATAAAGAAAGGAGATATCAGGAATTTCTTTTCTCTATTATTGCCTGTGGTAGGGGTCAATATAGGTTCAAAGATTATTGTGCTTTTTTTTGTTTTTTTCTCATCTTCATTCTCCCGTCCATTGCTTGATGAATAACCTAGTGACATCTATTTTTATTGGTGGTTTTGTTGCTTCAGGAAGAATGCTTGCAAAAGCTACAGAGTCGCATAGATGTTGCATATGATAGTTCAATCCCTGAACACCAGGTAATATTTGCACTTCGGTTTGAGTTAACTTGTTGGAAATAGATAATAAGACGTCTTAGTTTATGAGAACCAAAGTGTATGATTATAGTGAATGTCATCTTTCTGAACATTGCTTTCTGTCTTATTTTTTATTCAAAATGTAAATCGTTAGGAAGCTTTGAGGGCTTTGTGGAATGCTGCCTTTCCCGATGAAGAACTACAGGATTTAATTTCTGAGCAGTGGAAAGAAATGGGCTGGCAAGGAAAAGATCCATCCACAGACTTTAGGTATGGCAGTAATTTTTTTCCCATTATTCCCCGGTGCTCTTTGTGGCTAGAAGTCTATAGCCTAAACCTGACTTCAAAAGCATAATGTGAATTAATTGGCATTGGCAGGGGAGGTGGTTTCATATCATTGGAGAATTTGTTGTTCTTTGCTAGAAATTTCCCGGTATGCTCTCTCTTTCTCTCTCTCTCACACACACACTAACACACTATTCATTGTTTGCTAAGCTTTGAGAAGATGCTACTTTATATTCTTCTTATCTTCTTGGGGTGTGGGTCTTAATTGCTTTGGTTTGTTTACCGGAGAACTATATGTGTGTGTGTGTGTGTGTGTGTGTGTGTGTTTATGTAGATCTTTGTTTTTTCCTTCTAGCATTTCAGAATAGGTAAACATGATAAAAAGTGAAAGAATACTAAGAAACGACACTATCACTTAATTACCGAGGGTTTTGATGAGTTCTGAAGAAGAATTTAATGAAAATCTCTTGCTGGGTTTCAAAACTGCTTTTACTCGTGCCCGATGGGAGTCCTGCTAGTTGACTAGGAGATTTTTCCAGCTGAAACATGTTCACCCGAGGTTCTCTTGACAAGTTGCTCATTATGATGGTTTGTTATTTGGAAGGAAATTTACCATTCCTACATTGATATATGATGCCCCAGATGTCTTAAAAACTAAGGTGCAAAAAGTAGAGCGGACTTGATGAATTATTTTTTGCATTGTCTAACTTTGGTGCATTCTTTGTTGCCATGACTGGAATAGCTGGTTGTTATTGTGCCTTCTTCTAATCAAGTGTACTGAAGTTCATAAAGGAGTTCAAAATTTGTTTTTTTTTGTTTTATTTTTTGTTTTGTTTTGTTTTTTGTTTTGTTTTTTTGTTTTTTGTTTTTTTTGTTCTTTTGGTTCTGTGTAACAAGCAAGGTTGTGAGAAACTTTTGAAGAAAGGTAGATGTAATGATGAGGTCAAAGTCCATTCTCAATTGGCTCTTTCTTATAGAGTGCTAATACATATGAAGATTGATTTTCTTGAAGGCAGTTTTAGCCCCAATTCAGGCTCTTAGTCTGCTATACTTCAAGGTTCTGCAATTACAAGTTTTTTTTCATCACATGGGATAATTGGTTAACAATTACAAGGGAGCATAGGAATGTTGTATGTGAGACTTAAGTTTCTTTGTACAGCATTACTTGCTAGATGTGGACTTTAAACCCGTAACAAAGAGATGGAAATGCAGCAAGAAACACTAGCGTTTCCCTTCCCATCATGGGTCATTGAAGAGTAGTACCAATATGGGCATAGTTATTATTACAAGCTGCAAATGGCTGAGATGAAGAAAATGTTGACACCTCCAGAAAGATTTGATGATGTAAATATTATAAGGTTTCACTTTTAACTCAATCATTAAAGAAAGGCTTGGCTTTGTGTCAGAAATGGTACATGGTCTTAATATTGATATGGTGTAAAAGGCATAAAAAATAGATGTGATGTTGGATGCATATGGTGCAAGCCAAAGAGTTAACTCTTCTGTGGTTACTGTGCATCACATGGTTTCAATTTCATGTATATGGCGTCAATCTATTAATAATGAACTCATGAATTAGACTGTGAACTGTGGATGAACTTATCCATAATAAAAAGATAGATACGCAATTCAAAGAAACACAAACACTGATGTCCAAGAAGTTAAGATTAATTATTCTGTTGTTCCTTAATTAATTACTTCAGTTTTCCCCTCTTACAGTAAACACATGCAATGAAGCCTGGGGAAGTGTATCTGCTGAGGTCAGTTGGCATCTGTTAAACCAACATAGACAAGAGAGAGAAAGAGGGGAAAGAAAAAGATTGTGCTAATATTCTTCTTACTAGTGTTATAGTACTACACAATTTATCCACCCAGTAGCAATATTTGAATGTGACCAGATTTTTGTGTACTCTTTGATGTGCAATTTATTATTTATCCACCACTGTGTACTTTGACTCTAAAGCTATAAAGCCTTCTTGTGCAGAAATCCTTCCAGGATCTTCTTAGGAAGCAAGAAGGAGATCGATCCATGTGGGAATACCCTTTTGCTGTGGCTGGTGTGAACATCACGTTTATGCTTGTTCAGATGCTTGACCTTGAAGCAGGTTAGAAAAATATTATTTATACTGACTTGGAAGAATGACCTGAAAATGACCACTCTTGAAAACACAATTTTATATATATATATAACAAGAGAATGGTACCAATGTAATTCGTAAACAGAAAACTGTGGGGCTTACTTGGAAATTGAATCATTTTCATATAATCTATCCATTAGGAAACTGTCCATTTGTGGTTGTCACTCCTTTCATCTAGTCAGCCCTTTTTAGATAATACTTGCATGCTGTTAAAAAAATCCGGAAATCTCCCTCATTTCTCTGCCGCATTGAAGAATCGAATGATGTCTAATATATGCGTGCTTCTGTGTCATGTCTGAAAAGCTCATGTGGATACAAATTGTCTCTTCCGATTAATAAGTATTAAGGTGATAACTGTTACAGATTGGAACCTTGTTATCTTTTAGTTTTACATGTTTTGCACAATTAACTGTTTGGATTTGGCACTTTCCAGCATTTATTGATGTGGTTCTAATTTGCAGTCAAACCAAGGACATTGGTGGGGGCAATATTCTTGAAGTTACTTTCAGGTAATACAGAGTTGTTTGAGTTTTAAAAACATTTACATTGTTAAGTTTTTACACTAGAGCTCTTTCATATTGATAAGCTGAGGGTTATACCAAGGGGAAAAGGAGGTCTATCATTTATGGCCTTTACATTGCAAAGTTTAACCTGTCAATCTGTTGTCTCTTATGTGGTTATTTTTGGGCAAAATGTCTAAAATATTGTATCTATGACTAAAATTTTACTTCCCTTATGCAGAAAATGAATCTGCATTTGATCTTCTGTACTGCATTACTTTCAAGCTGATGGATCATCAATGGCTTGCCATGCATGCATCATACATGGACTTCAATGTAAGTGTTCCTTCTAATTACGGTGCTCTCAGTTCTAATTATGCTGCAAATAAGATTTTTGTTATACGTTTGTTGATTCTTCCTAACTTGTTTCATGAAACTGAAGATATCTGGGAACCTAGTCCTGATCTTTACATCAAATTGACTAAATCTTTTGCAAATAATGTTACATGTACCAAAAAAGTCAAAAACCTAATTACCATATCTAATGTGGTGTAGTTTCACCAACGAAATTGAGCCGGATCATATTCATCATAATTGTTCATCGACATTTTTGATACCTCTCTCCTCTCTCTGGTTTTGGGCCTTTTTTATTTTTATTTTTTGCTGGGATATGGAAGGCACATTTTCAATTTCAAAGTTATGCTAGTGAATATCCTTGGTACCTTTCAAAGAACGCTGTAAATAGAATACAATAAGAAGCTAGCACAGGGTAAAGGTTTAAATTTTGGTATTAGAACCATGAGATCAGTTGATATCTCATCCAAAAATACAGTGTTGTGTCAATGAAAGTACAATTTTGTGCCTCAGTTTGAGTTAGTCTTAAAAGGTATTATGGCAACTTTCCTTCATGTCTTGGTTGTTCTCATGTTCATATTCACAAATGAGTTTTTAAGTCTTTCCCTAAATATTACAGGCAGTCATGAAATCCACACGTAGACAGCTAGAAAGGGAGCTTCTGCTTGAAGATATAGCTAGACTCGAAGAGTTGCCATCCTATGGTCTTCTTAAACGATAGCGCTGTAGGTGAGAACACAAGAAATGTGGTTTGATGAGGATGCTCTCTTTGCTGATTGTTTAGGACTGCAGTTGCTGCCTACTCTCCCTTTTCTCTTTGGTTTTGCTTTTTCGCCAGGTGCTTTTTTTTTTTTTAAAATAAATTTTTTAACAAGATTTAGTGCTCCCAATTATTAGCTGGAGCCACGTTAGCCATCTTTTCTGTTTTTTGAGAAGGTAAGGTTAGTTTGGCAAGCTTGTAAGGCTACAACTAAGTGTGACTGGATTCTTCTTGAAAATGGCTGATTTCTGGGATCAAATGGCAAGACTCTTGGTGGATGGCTCTTTCCTGTCACTATTAATTTGAGAAGGCTATTGGCGGTTTTATTTCGTGCAGATGCTGCAAGTTGGATGTACATGTTTTAATTTGTTTATATTTTTGGATTTTTTTTTAAAAAATAAAAAAATAAAAAATCACTACCTTGTAAACAGGACCAATAAAGTTAGGTAAATTTAACTTGCGCTGGGCCTGGGACCTGGCTTGCCGCATGAATATTTTTGCCCAGAGTATTATTTGGCTTTGAACAACCATTAGGGTTGAAAGGTTTTTTAAAAATTGGGATTAATTACACTTTCTTCCATGTGATTTGGTAAAAAATCATATACATTTTCTATTCCTATAGTGAAAAAATACACATTTATGACCATATGAATTTAAAAAGTGTGGCAAGTAGATGAGATAGTTAAAAAATAATGGAAAAGTAACCAAAGCATGGGATTTGTTCATTATACCCCTCACTTTCTCTTCTTTCACATCCGGTTAAAAAAAAAAAAAAGTTCTCTTTGGCAGGGTTTACATCCAGAAAAAATTATTTTCAAACCCTAGAAAGAGAATTCAACAATCAAAATCCTAAAATTTCTTTGATCATCAAAAAATTAAAAAAAAAATCCAAAACCCTAGTATTTCAAGTCATAGAATATAGAAACATAAAAAAAAAAAAATGACCCTACACTCTCCTTCTACGATCCATGCAAAAAATGCAGCACATCCAGATCAGAAAATGCAACATACCCAGATTAGAAAAATTGAAGTAGAGAGAATAAAATACTAAAAAAACGTTTAGGTGTTCAGATCTGAACTAATATTTGCAAACATTAGTTGGGTGTTATTTTATTCCTTGATCTTATTATGATCCCTTTGAAACATTTCTGTTAGTGTTTTTATTTTGCTTTGTTTTAATTTTATAAAATGAATTTTTTGTAGAAGAATTATTTGTGAGTGTTGTAAAAAACAAGACCCAAAAAAAAAATGACCTCTCACTCTCCTTTGATCTTCATCTAGATCGATCCCATTGTTCGATGAAGAAGATGATCAATCGAACCCATCATTCAAACAGATCGTCCTTACCCCTTACCCATCGTTTGATCGTCTTCTGCCGAGTGTGAAGATCATCATCTGTTCAAAATCAAACCCATCGTTTGTTAGTTTTCAACCTCCATCCAGATCCAACTCCTCTCTATCCAAATCTGATGTCATGCAAAGGGAAGAAAAAAGACTTGTCTCCATTCAGATCTGATGTCATCTATCGTTCAGTGGTGACTGATCGAATGATGAATGATCGAAGGATGTTAATTAAAAAAAAAAAGATCGAAGGATCAAACGATAATGACGACGATCATTGGTGGACCTAGGGTTTACAGAGGGGGGAGAGGAGAGGAGTGTCCATCGCGGTTAAGAAATTGGACAAGGAGAGAGAGAGAGGAGAGAAGATGATCAAAATTAATTTTGTTTTACTAGAGGTTGAAGATCCCTTGCAGAGGAGAGGGAGAGGAAAAGAGTTCCTCCACAGCGAGAGAATGTGTTTTTTTTTAATTGAAGATAATTTTAAAAATAAAAATTAATTTTATGAGTCAACTACGACTTTCCACGTGTAAATCTCAATTTTCCGTTAATTTTGATCATTCCCGTCATTGAACTTTTTTTTTTTTTTTTTAAAATCATAGGGATATAACTGTATATTTTTTCATTACGGAAAAAATACGTGAATTTTGACCAAAACAAAAGAGAAAAAATTATAATTAACCCTAAAAATTACAAATCAGTCCCAAATCTTTATTCGCTAGCGACTCTTTTGTACCCCACGTGGACTTAATTAAATTGGCTAGGGCCTGGTGGGCTCAATTGCTGCCCATCAACCATACACATGGGCAGAGTTGTCATCCACGGCCCGCCAGTTCCCGTTTGGTTAAATATACCTTAAGTAAGCCCAAAAGATATATACATCCGTTCCCCTGGGCCAATTACACTTTAATGCTCTATCTTTACCCAACCATCCAACAAAACCGTAATACCTATTACTCCCATGGAAAAGGCAGAGTTTCCAGAATTACTAAAATTATGACTTGAGAATTGGTAGACCAATTGCTTACAATGGGACGCGAGTCGTTGTCCAAGAACAATTTCGGACATATCAAAGGTAATGCAAATGTTTGATCATCCAAACTTGATGAAAGCAATAACCAGACTAAATATGATAAAAGATCGATAATGGTTCCAAGAAATTTAAACTCCATTTCCTCTTTACCTAGAAATTCTGTACACAACCATAACAAAATTGTGCCCACCAAGTTCCACCAACAGGAAGGCGGGGAGGAGGGTGGAATTGTCATCTTTTTCTCCCTGACTTCTGAATAACATCCCAATAGGATGAGTATCCAGATAGACTTGTCCCTCTGACAATTGGCTCGAGGCCTGTAGCCAACCAAATATCAATCTAGGCAGGACTACAGAGTAACAAAGAGAAGAGAAGATGCTAAGCCAAGATATGCCAGCTAAAATATAAAATGAGCAGTCAACAACTTTGCTACGAGAATATAAATAAGCAAGGCATAAGCACCATACAACCTGGGGAATAATTCCAAATACTACAGATGAAGCCACTCATGTAAAGGGGCAAAACTTAAGACATTCTAGTAAAATCATAGATAACCAGGATTAACCAGTGAATATTCTACTCATAGATCCATGGGTGGAGACTGCTCTGCCAGTTAGCAACGCCCTCAGGGAACCAGAGAGCAATCTCTTTACTTGCACTCTCAACAGAGTCGCTACCATGAATGACATTCCTGCAAAATAAGTTTCACATCAGATATTCTGATCTTTCTACAAACTGGTAATGATAAGATGTACAATAGATAAATTCAGTAACTTCAATTTTTGCATGCAATTCAATATAAGGATAACTGAGAATAACCTAGATTCAACTGCCTTTCTCACTCTACTTAAGTTCCTATCCATCTATTCAAACTAACTATTAGAATATATATAACCTCCCCTTTCCACAAGTTGCAAAACATTGGGAAAATCAATTTTCAGTTCTTTTATTTTGATAGCAAGCAGTTTTATTGTCTCTTGGTTCTATCTCTGAATATGTGCATTTTTGAGAGGATGGCTTCAGTCACAAAGGTCAAGGGAGCTGATCAAAATCTTCATATAATAATATCCCGAGCCCTATTACTCTTACACTTCAAGAAATTAATATGACTAACATGACCATAATGCTCGTGCAACATTTTGAAGACAACAGGACTCATCTTAGTTGTATTGATGCTTCTTTCTATTTTATTTTGACCCAGACACTTCATGGCGACTTCCCTCACTAAAAAATACTCAATGAACAGTTATATAATTGAAATCCTCTGAACCAACAAACTTGATATGGAGCAGCATAAAATTGAAAAAAAAAATTGAAAAAAAAAAATCCCTCATGCATAAATTAAGAGTCACAATAAGGCATCTAGAGATAATAGAAAGACAAATATATGCAATATCATGCTTGGTCAACATTTTAAAATTTTCAAAATGTACTGTGTTCATATCATCCAGTATCTGATGTTTATGCTTTCAAAAATCCCAAGTATAGCTGTTAATATAGAACATGTTATTGGTCAAGTAGGATCTAATTTCAACTAAGATCCCACAACTGTCCTAATATCCCACATAGGAGGGACCACACATACTGACATGGTTCAGCAAAATGCATGAAACATCAAAAGCGGGCTTATGAGAAAAACCAACAGAAATGAGAATTAGCCATTGACAAAATGTGGAAGCAAGGAGAAAAAGTTGCACTACCTGCCAATCTCAACAGCAAAGTCACCACGGATGGTGCCAGGAGCAGACTCTGCTGGGTTGGTGGCACCAATGATCTTCCTACCAGTAGTAACAACACCCTTGCCTTCCCAAACCATTGCCACAACAGGACCAGAGATAATGTACTCAACTAGCCCATTGAAAAAGGGCTTTGCAGACAAGTCAGCATAGTGCTGCTCAGCAAAATGACGTTCAACGTTCACAAGCTTCAAACCTGAATTTGAAGAGCAGGCACATAAGTATAGGATTTTATTTATAAAAGGAAAAAAATTCTACAAAAATTAACTGAACTATACCTTTCAGGATGAAACCCTTTTTCTCAAATCTGCTGATAATTTCACCAACCTAAAACACATAAGCCACAAATTGATTAATTACAATGTGGTTTTCTGAAATAAAATATATATAATTAGATAACAAGAAAGATAAAACAAACAATATAAACAAGATGCATAATGTATGTTCTACATGGGAGAAACAAACTAAGCCACCCAATCCTGAAGCATATGCAACTAGTAAGTTCCTCAGGAATACCGAGCCCCTCCACAAAGTTGAGGTCAAATAACAGTATAGTTAGAAACACATATTCAACAACCAGGAATTGAAAAAAGAAATTAAACGATCAAGAATTCAAATTCCACATAGAAGGCTTAAAATAGAAGCACCACATACAGACGATTTATGCAGATAAGGAACACAAAAGGGTAAAAGAAGAAAATTAGATGGGTTGATCTTGTTCCCGCTTCTACTCTTCTTACTTCTATATTAAGATTAATAGAAGAGGTTCACTAGCTTCTTTCCCTTTTCTTGCAATTTATACTTCAATAAGTTCAAACACAATATATGTAACACCACAAGCCTTGTCTCTCCTTATCAGCCCTAGGAAATTAGATATCCCAATCATATCCTCCTTTTCTTAGATTCAATCCAACCAAAGCCAGGACCAATAATATTGACAAAAGCATTGACGTAGATGTAGAAGGAACAGTGATAATTTACATATTCCAGGAGATAATTTGGGTGCCCCTTGGGGCTTTAAAAAAATCATGGACGATTGAAGCAAAAGACATTTACAAGGCTATATAATTTATAAGGAAAGCAAAACCCTAACCCTAATCAAAGAAAATGCAATAGCATAACAACGAATCAACCGCCAAAAAAAGCTTCCATCCACAGAACTATAAGAGACGGACGAAAATCCTAAACTAGATCCACAGAGAATCCGCGGAAAGACATTTGAACAGACACGGAGTAACGTCAATCAGTCGATACGAGGGTTCCAAAGCAAGCAAAAATTCAAGGAGTTCTCATCAATCAATCAATCATGAAGTAAAGAGAAACTCTCGATCGCGAAACCCCAGATGACGACACACAGATCATTTTCGAAGAATCAACATTCTCAGAAAACTAATCGAAATAACGAAGAGAGAGAGAGAGAGAGAGAGAGAGAGAGAACCAGGCCTCTTTGGACGCCATCGGGCTTGATCATGATGAATGACTGCTCCATTGCTAAAAAATTCGAGAACTTCGGGTTTCAAGCTGCGTAGCAGAGTAGTGAGGATGAGAGGACAGGAAACGAAAGTTAGGGGGTATGCTGAGGTATTTATAGGTAGAAGAGGGAGTCCCGAACCCTAACCCTAATCCTTCAATAGCGTTGGAATATCCGAACTGGAACATGCGTTGATTCTTTCCACATTATCACCCGGTTTTGGGCTTGGCTTCAGCACGGAAATGATAAACGAGTATACCGCGCCTCATACGATGTAGAGTTTAAATTGATGTTGTACTTGTTAATTCTATAAATAGTTAAATTTGAAATAAAAAAATTAGAATTAAGATATTAATATTTTTATAGGAATTAAGATCTAAATTGTAATTGTATATCTTTAAATACATCATGTTATATTTATTATACTTATCTAGCAGATACCTTAAATGTTATTCTTATATTATTTGAGTCATTTCTCATATTTCTATAATCTTTCTAAGAGTTTTATTATTATTATTTTTTTTTGTGTTCATTTTATTTGTTTAGATTTTGGTTTGATTGGCTCAAATGAGGGAGTTTCACTGAATTCATCCTCTTACCAGGTCAGGTTAGATTTTTAAACTCCATTGAACCAACGTTTTAATAAAACCAATTATAAAAAAATAAAATAATTGATATATTTATTTTGATTGTGCATGCCTATTATAATAGTGTACCGATAAGTAAATAGAAAATAATATATCAGAAGAAAAAATAAATTTTTTAAAATTTTAGATAATCAAGAAGCTTTTTTCTTTCTGAGTAACCGAGGAGCTTTTCTTTTTTTTTTTTACTGTAACCAGCACTTGCATAAGAATTATAGCTCGACAGCTAAACTCTTTTGATAATCGATGAGCTTTTAGAGTCACCAAGGAGCTTTCCGAGAGGAGCTTTCTAAGTAACCAGAGAGTTTTTTTTTTCTTATTATAACTGACAATATTTCTTTCATTATTTTATTTCTCGAGATATATTTTATACTTTTGGTATTTCAATTCTTTTCTGTTATTGATTTGTGGTGCATTATTTCTTTCTTGCAGTACCTTACTCTATTTCTTCTCCGTACACATTTGAAGGAAGAGATAGAGTATTTTATTTTTTTTATTAAATGACACCATAGAATCAATAACTACGTATACTCTCCCTCCCTCATGGTAAGAGTTGTGGCTAAAACTTAAAATTCAAAATTAATTTTTTTGTAACCAATAGTTGTAATAGTTGGAGCTGGGAGTTTCACCTCTCTCGGTAGCTGAGAGCTAATCTCTCTAGATAACCGAGAAGCTTCTTTCTTTTTTCTTGATTGACCAAGCAAGGAAAAAAAAAAAAGAAAAGACAAGGAGAATTATATTTTATTTATTTTATTTTATTTTATTTTATTTTAAAGAGAGAGTTTTAAAACCCAAAAAAAAACAAAAAACAAAGAGTGTAAAAAAAAAAAAGAAAAGACGATCTGCCGTGCACGCCAGCGGGGTCTACCGCGCCAGGAACCTTGTGTATTGATTTTGTTGGTTTTTTTTTTTTTGAATTTTGAGTGTAAATGAAGCAATCCATACAGGTTTATGTTAGAACTGATTTCATGGTATGTCACACTCACATTGTGGTTTGCACAAAGTTTGGTGCCCAAAGGAAATACATTTTTATCTACTGTCTCACATAGTATGACATTCACTTTTGCATTCCTGATTCTTCAGTGAATAATCCAATTATCATTTCACTCGTAACAACATCTCAAACATGGGACTATGACATAAATGGATAAGTTGCAGAAACTATCATAGTAAAACCATAATCTAGTTCTCGCCAGATATCACTTACAAACTATGACCTCTAAATAGAGAGCAACGAGGCAGTTGGCTCATTCTGGTGATTGCCGAATGGATGATCATCTTCCACAGAAGCACCAGTCCTGTGATTCTTCTTTTCCTCATCCAAAAAAGGTTTAGATTCCCATTACATTTCAGTTCCCGAACGTCTCTTTCGATCACTTCATCAGATGCCATATTTTCCTTGAAACTTGTCCAAATTTCATATTTCCAAAGAATTCGGTCATTACTTTGGTTCCCAGATACTAATTTGATGTTCTCTGGATTTGCATTTTCATCATTTGTTTGATTGATGAAGAAGGAATTACACCTCCCGTATGCTCATCCAAAAGATGACAATTCATGTAAAATTCTTTGCATCGGAGTTGATTGATGGTTAAAACTCCCAAAACCCTGAATTCTTCTGGTGACTTTCCTGGCTCTGTCTCTCTTTTCTTTGAGAATCGGCCCTTTTGAAGCAACGTTAATACCCTCACAGATTTCTTTCTAACAGTGAAACCCGAATTGAATTTGCAAAGACTCAAGACCAATCAACATGAATTGCTTGATGAATACAATATAGATGAGTTCGTAATGATTCATGACAAAAAATATTTTTTGAGTTTTTTCCTATTAAAAATGAAAAGGGTGCATACTGTACACACCCTTTCTCATCAATAAGTTGGAAACTTCCCATGTCTTTTAAGAACATCTTTATCGTTCTGAAACTCATCCGCAACACTCTATGGTCCGTGGGTTAATAATTGTTCCAGCAAAATGAATGCATTATAAGACATCCTCCAATTCTATTTATCAAATCATTGAACCAGAGGCCTTGGAGGGCAATGGCAATGCCACAACATAAGTTACACGGGAATCTATCGGGGGCAAGAGCACCAGCGACACTAAGCAAAATGCAGTATCCCTCAAGGCCCATGTGTGTCGTGTAGTGGAAGTAAAATAGGAGATACTCTGCATAGAGTACTGTTGCAGCAATCAGATAAAGAGCTCCATGTAAGAAGACTGCAAAGAAACAAGTCGTAGGCAAAGAAGTGAGATACAATTACAGCAAAGAAATGCTTGTTATTGTGTGGGTCTACATCTTTGCCATGTACCCCCCCCCCCCCAAAAAAAAAAAGCTTTTGATAAGGAGCCATGATCTAACAATTTAAGACATCCCTCATGATTTAACAACCTAAGACATCACTCAGAGCAGAGTTGCTAAATATAAAGCTCTATAAGATCATCAATATTGTTCAAGTCCTAAGAAGCATTGAGGAAGTGCAACATCTTTAAATCATCATGGAATTAGTGCAAAAAAAAAAAAAAAGAAGCACAATTCCGAGAATCAATTGGGAAAGCGAGATGCCTATGGTCTCTAAATAAAACTGAAAATGCCTTAAATTTCCACATCAACCACATGCCACCTTATTCACCAATTTATTTATTTTACTTTTTGGGAAATCTATGCCTTAGCAGTGATCACCTATAAACGGAAAAATCTTGACATTGCCATAAAAACACTTACAAACACACAGTCACTTGGTGTAGATTGCCGTGCTTCTCAATAATTTCTACTCTCGGTGTACATTGCTCTACTTCTTGATAATTTTCACTCATCGATAATTTCTACTCTTCAGTATTTAATTTTCTTAATTTTCATTCCGCGATTTTTTATTTTTACTCCCGGGTTACTTTTCAGTGGTTCAGTGCTCGGTGCAATTCTCCCTACCTTTCTTGATACAATTCTTCTCACGTGGGTATATATTGCTCTTCTCGGTGTACATTACTCTACTTCTCGGTACAATTCTCCTGCTTTTGTTTCTCTACCGTCAACTCCTGTTTTTCTATTGTCAACCATTGATAAATGATAAATAGATATTAAAGCACATGACCCACCTTAAAATAATAATAATAATAATAATATAAGAAGAGTATGTAAGCGGTAGACTGTGCTCTTTCACAGTCCACCGCGCAAAGCACCCGCGTTAGACCGCGTGCCTTCGCGGTCTACCGTGGAGAGCTCACGCAATACACCGTGCCCTTTGGCGGTCTACCGGGCAAAGCTCCACTGTAGACCACGCTGCTTTCTTTTTTACTTACATTCTTTTTTATTTTTTTTTCCAAACTCTCTGCTTTTTTTTTTTTTAATTGTGCAAAGTCGCTGTTCCTTTTGGGTTGCTCTTAATACTAGGAAAAAAAGAAGTAAATAAAAAAGAAAAGTGAAGGGTAAAAAGAATTAAAAAAAAAAAGTGAAAAAAAGGAGAAGGATGGGAAAAAAGAGGTAAAGATTGATGTTTGTTTTTGTTGGTTTCCATCAAACCCACAGAGAGAGAGAGAGAGAGCGCTCCGTCGCCCGCACCCATGAGCGCAGGCGATCGCGCCATTTTTTTTCTTTTTTTTATCGATTTCTTATTTATTTCTTTTTTTATCAGCTTCTTCTTTTTTTTTTTTCCTGTTTTTAAATTTTTTTATTGGTTTTTTCTTCTACTTATTTTTTTTCACCTTTCACCATTTTTTTCACTTCTTTTTTTCACCATTCACCTTTCTTTTTTTTTTTTGGTCTCTTCTTTATTTTTTTACTTCTTTTTTTTCACTCTTCACCCGTTTTTTTCATTTTTTTTTATTTCACTGTTTCAGTTTGTTACTATTCCTTTATTTTTACTTCTTTTTTTTGTTTTTGTTTTTTTTGCTTTTTTTGGCCATTCACCATTCTTTTTTTTTTTATTAATCTATACCTTCTCTTTTTTCCACTTTTTTTTGGTTCCTTTTTTGTTAGGTTTCACCTAAAACTAAAAATTACTGAAAATGAGAGCAATGTATACCAAGGAATAAAAATTACTCTGAGAAGTAGAAATTTCTGAGAAGTCTCAGAAATTATTGAGGAGTAGAAACTTTCAAGAAGGAGAGCAATGTACACCAAGGAGAAATAGTAGAAATTACTTCGAGGAGTAAAAATTAGCAAAATTCATCAAGAAGCTGAGCAATATATATCGAGGAGTAGAAATTATTAAGTAGAAATTATTAAGGAGTAGAAATCACCGAGAAGCAAAAATTAACAGGGAGTAGCTATATGTACGAAGGAGTTATGTAGCGAGGAGCTGTATCAAGGAGCTTTCTTAGATCTCACACTCTCACATCTCACACATTTTCTCTCTCTCCTTACATGTACCGAGAAGTTATATATATATCGAGGAGTTTTCTCACATCTCACACTCTTACATTTCTCACATGTCACACCTTCTCTCTCTCCCAGCGCATAGCTCCCACGGTAGACCACACTGGGTGCACCGTTTCTTTCTTTTCTTTTTTTTTTCTTGTCAAACTCTCTTAATGTTGTTTATTTTATTTTATATTTTTGGTTCTTCTTAGTGGTAGAGAAAAGAAAGAAATAAAAAAAAATGAATAGTAAAAAACAGAAATAATGAAATTCAAAAAAAAAAAAGAAGTGAAAAAAAAGAAGGGTGAAGAGTTAAAAAAAACCCAAAAAAAGTTAAAAGAAAAATGGGAAAGGGTAAAAAAAAAAGAAGAAAAAAAAAAGGTGAAGGGTGGAAGGAAAAAAAAAAGGGATTTTGGACTCTCTTGCATTCCATGAAACCCCGAGGGAGAGAGAGAGAGAGAGAGGGGGGTTGCTCGCGCATACGGGCGGGCAACCACACCTTTTTTTTTATTTATTCCTTTTTTGGATTTCTTTCTTTTCTCTTCTTTTTTTCCTTCACCATTTTTTTTTACTTCTTTTTTTTTCCTTTTCTTTTTTACTTCTTTTTTCTTTCACCATTTACCCTTCTTTTTTTTTTTAACTTTTTTTTGGTTTTTTTGGTTTTTTTTTACTTTTCTTTTACCTTTACCCATCTTGTTTTTCACTTTTTTTTTATGCTTCAGTTTGCTACTATTCCTTTCTTTTTTTTTTTACTTCCTTTTTTTAGCTTCTTCTTTTTCTTTTAATTTTTTTAAAACCTTCCTTTTTTTTTTTCTTTTTTTATTTTTTTTCTCTTCTTTTTGCACTTCTTTTTCTTTTAATACAATGTTATTGGTGTAATAAAGTGAAAAGATTTTATTAATACTTTTAAATTCGATGATCAATGAATTTGCATGATCTCAGATTTTATCATTTTGGTCATTGACCTTTGGCATCCAAATAATTCTTGTTTATTAACTTGATCAATATCAAAATTACAAATATATTTTAAAAGTGTGAAAATAATGTTATTCATTACAATATTTACTGTACCAAATATTATACTTATTTTGGATTGATTAAATATATTTTATATACAGGGCTATTTGTGTATATTTGTCTAGTAACCAGTCACTAGTCTGTTGTTTAGGACATACAGTCAAGATGATATTGATGCATAGAAGCATTGATGGGGAATCTAAAATTATTGACTTGTTATTAATGATGAGAATTTGGCCTCCTTGGTTGAGGAACTAATCATTGAGAGAAACCGAGAACTTCAATGAAGCCACTTTTCTCGGTTACTGGGGAAGGGCAAGGTTCTCCGCTATAACTCTCGATTACCATGAGAAAAGAAAACTTCTCAGTACATACAACTAAGAAAGGACTAGAAACTTTAGCGATATATAGGGAAAACTTTTCAATACATAAAGAAAGCTCCTTGGTACATAGCTTATCGGTATATAGAGAAATCAATTTTTTTTTTTTGTTCTTCTTAACAGGGGGAAAAGAAAGACGTAAAAAAAATGAATAGTAAGAAACTAAAATAGTGAAATCTATATAAAAAAAAAGTAAAAAACAAGAAGGATGAAGAGTGAAAAAAAAAAAGAAAAAATAAAGAACCCAGAAAAAGTAAAAAAAAAAAAAAAGAGAGAGAAAAAAAAGAGGTGAGGGGTGGAAGAAAAAAAAAATAAGGATTTTGGTCTCTCGATTCCATGAAACCCTGAGGGAGAGAGGAAGAGAGAGAGAGAGGGGTCGCCTGCGTTGTGGGCTGGCGACGGCACCTTTTTTTTTCTGTTTTTTTTTTTTTCTTTTCTTTTGGGGTTTTTTTTTTATTTTTTTTATTTTTTACATTGCTTTGCTTCTAAGTGATTTTTACTTCTCTGCAATTTCTACTTCTCGGTATTTAATTTTTACTCCTCGATGTTTATCTGTCAATTCGTTGAAGGTGCAATTCTTCCTACCTTTCTTGGTACAATTCTCCTCACCTTGTGGGTGTATATTGCTCTACTTCTCTCCCCACCTATAGATTGCTCTACTTCTTGGTACAATTCTCTCCACCTTGTTGGCACTTGTTTCTTGGTGTTGGACAACACGGTTGCACCTCTCGTACCTCTCGGCACTTTGGCACTTTTTTTCTTTTCCAGCTTGATCAACCAAACTGAAAAATGTATTATCCTATTTCTTCCTCATACATTATTTTTCATTAACTCCTTGGCACATTTTACTCCTTGGCATTTGCCCTATCATTTAATGCACCTCTAAAAAAAATTACAAGCAAAACCTCTCGATTCGATTCTCCTCTTTTGGTTGTCAAGCTCCTTGGCTATCAAGAGACCAAACTCCTTAGCTATAACACCAAAAAAAAAATTTGCTACCGAAAGAGAAAAAAATAAAATTGCTATCGAGAAATCCATCAGAATGAATCATTTATAGTGTGTTTGGCAATTTCATAGGAAAGGGAGGTAAAGGAAAGAATTGGAAAGGAAGGGAAAAGAAAGTAAAATTAAAAATCATGTTAGGTAATAAAATATGTGATAAGAAAAAGAAGGAAAGAAAAATAAAATAAAAAATCATGTTTGGTTAGACGAGAGAATAAGAGGGAATATAATCAAAAATTGTATAAATTTATTATTTTATTCTCTTTGCTTTTTACTAAAATTTTAAAATAAATGGTATAAAACTAAATTTAATATTTATAATTTTAAAAAGGAATCACTTCCCTCCAAAATCTATCAATTTGGTGGAATAAAAAAATTGGGTACGGAGGATTTCATAGAAATTCTTCATTTCTCTCCCCTCCAATTAATTGTTTTGCCAAACGTAGATAAGTTTTTTTAAAATCTCTCCATTTCCTGTCAAAACCCTCCATCCAAACAAACTGTTAGAGTCTTGTTTGGTTATTAGGTTTTCGGTGCAATCTTTATTATAGAAATAAATTAAATTTTAAAACGAAAATAGTGAAACAAAAAAAAAAGTGAAGAGAGGATAAGAGATAGATTAATAAGGAAAAAAAGAAAGATGAAGGGCAAAAAAAAAGAAGTAAAAAAGAGAAAGAAGAAACAAAAAAAAAAGAAGTAAAAAAAAAAAACAGTGAAATCTAAAAAAAAAAAAAAAGGGTGAAGGGTAAAATAAAAAAAAAGAAGAAATCCAAAAAAAGTTAAAAAGAAAAAAAAATGGTGAAGGGTAAGAAAAAAAAAAGAAGGATGAAGCGTGGAACAAAAAAAGAAAGAAGAAATCCAATAAAAAAGTAAAAAAAAAAATAAAAATAAAAATTGGAATAGTATCAGAGGCGGCATCTTCTGTTCCCTCCTCCCCACTTCCCAGCAAGAAGAAACGAAAAAAAAAAAGGGTGAGCAGCGAAGTTAGCAGGCAAGCTACCGCCCACATGTGTGGGCTCCCACGCACGCAGGGGGTGGCCTACCGCGCCCATGCGCGGGCGGGCGACTATGCAATTTTTTTGCCCCCCCTTTAAATTCTCTCTCTTTTCTGTCAAGAGATGTGAAACCGAGAGATACAATAATAAAACTCAGAAATACAATACCTTATTTCTATTTCTTATAATTATTTTCCATTTACTTCTCAACATCTTATTATTTTCCAATTATGCCTTATAAAAGGGAAAATAACATGATTTAGAATAAATAGAAAATAATATATTGAGAAATAGAGAAATAAATAGATAATGCATCTCTCCGTTTAACATTGGTATTGCACTTTACACAACTACCCTTGTATTGAAAAAAAAAAAGAAAGCCAAAAAAAATTAAAAAAAAGGAAGAGTGAAGGGTTAAAAAAGATTTTTAAAAAAAGAAGAAAAAAAAAGAAGTGAAAAAGAGGTGAAGGGTGGGGAAAAGAAAAAAAGGTAAAGATTGATGTTAGTTTTTGTTGGTTTCCATCAAACCCTGAGAGAGAAGGGATAGAGAGAGGTCGTTTGCCCCATGTGCGCGGCGATTGTGCCATTTTTTTTCTAATTTTTTTAATTTTTTATTGGTTTCTTCTTTTTTGTTTTTGTTTTTTTCTTTAATTTTTTATTGGTTTCTTTTTAAAAATAAAAAATTTATTTGTTTCTTCTGCTTCTGCTTCTTCTTCTTTTTTACTTCCTTTTTTTTTTCCCACTTTTCATCATTTTTTCACTTCTTTTTTTTTTTTTTTTTACCTTTTACCCTTCTTTTTTTTCTTATTAATCTCTCTCTTCTCCTCTCTCCACTTTTTTTTTCAGGTTTTTTTAGGTTTCACCGAGAAACAGAAATTATCGAGAAGGAAAACAATGTATACCGAGGAGTAAAAAATAGTCTGATGAGTAGAAATTATTGAGAAGTCTTAGAAATTATCGAAGAGTAGAAACTATCAAGAAGGATGGTAATGCACACCAAGGAGTAATAGAAATTATCGAGGAACAGAAATCACCGAGAAACATAGCAATATACACCTAGGAGTAGAAATTATCAAATAGAAATTATTAAGAAAAAGAAATCATCGAGAAGCAGAAATCACCAAGGATGAGTTATATATACTAAGGAGCTATGTATCAAGGAGATATACCGAGGAGATTTCTCACATCTCACACTCTCACATTTCTCACATCTCATACTTTCTCTCTCTCTCTCTCTCTCTCTCTCTCCTTACATGTACCAAGAAGCTATGTATGTATCGAGGAGCTTTCTTTACGTACCGAAGAGTTTTGTCACATCTCACACCCTCACATTTCTCACATCTCACACCTTCTCTCTCTCTCTCCCTCTACGCATAGCTCCCGCTAGTGGTGTTCATCGGTTCGGTTTTCAAATTCTTTGATTAATTCGGCTCGATTAATTCGGTTTAATATTTTTTGATTCCAAATCGAAAATCGAACTAAATTCGTTTAAATTCGAAATTCGGTTTTCGCTTTGAATTCGAATTGAATCGAATAAACCAAATAATTCGATTTTGATTTTTGAGATCTAAATTTTCATATAAATCCAATTTAACCAATTTCGAATCGATAAAACAATGAATTTTTTAACTACTATTTTATTGTTTGCTTAAAAAAAATTATCAATCAAAATTTACATAAAAAGATAAGAAAATAAATAATAAATAATCAAAATAAATAAAATGAGATAATTAAAAACTCTAATTAGGTTCGAATTCGTATTAAAAATCTCAATTCGAAATTCGAATCGAAAATCAAATTTGGAATTCGGTTATAACTAAAAACTGATTCGAATTCAAAAATCGAATTCAAATTTATTTCGAATCGGTCGAATATTCAGTTATCACCAAATATTGCACACCCCTAGCTCCTGCGGTAGAGGGTTCACCATTTCTTTCTCTTTCTTTTTTTTTTCTTTTGAAACTCGCTTAGTGCTGTTCATTTTTTTGGGGGTTCTTCTTAACAATAGGGAAAGGAAAGAAGTAAAAAAAAAAAAAAAAAAAAGAATAGTAGGAAACTTAAATAGTGAAACCCCAAAAAAAAATAAGTAAAAAAAAATTGGTGAAGAGTGAAAAAAAAAGAAGAAAAAAAAAAAGCCCAAAAAAAGTTATAAAAAAAAGAAGGATGAAGGGTAAAATAAAAATAAAAAGAAAAAAGAAAAAAGAAAAAAAAAAAGAAGTAAAGAAAAGGTAAAGGGTGGAAGGAAAAAAAATAAGGATTTTGATCTCTCTTGGATTCCGTGAAACCCTGAGGGAGGGAGAGAGAGACCGTATCTTTTTTTTTTTTTCCTCTTTTTTTTAATCTTTTCTTTTTATTTTTTTTTTTACTTCTTTTTTTTTTTTTTACCCTTTACCCTTCTTTTTGTTTTAACTTTTTTTTTTCAGTTTCTTCTTTATTTTTTTTTACTTTTTTCACCATTTACCATTTTTTTTTCGCTTCTTTTCTTTTTCAGCTTGCTATTATTCCTTTTTTTTTAACTTCTTTTCTTTTTTAGTTTTTTTTTATCCTTTACCATTTTTTTCCTTTATTAATTTATTTCTTCTCCTCTCTTCATTTTTTTTTCACTTTTTTTTAATACAATGTTATTGGTATAATAAAGTAAAAAGTCTTTATTAATGCTTTTAAATTTGATGATCTTAGATTTTATCATTTTGGTCATTAACCTTAGACATCCAAATAATTCTTATCTATCAATTTGATCAATATCAAGAAGACAAATATATTTTAGGAGTGTGAAAATAATGTTATTCATTACAATATTTATTGTGCCAAATATTATAGTTATTTTGGGTTAATTAAATGTATTTTATATATAGGGTTATCTATGGTGTATTTGTCTGGTAAGCAGCCACTGGTCTATCATTTGGGACATACGATCAAGACAATACTAATGCATTGCAAGCATTGATAGGGAACCTAGAATTATTGACTTCTTGTTAATAAGAATTTGGCCTCCTTAGTCAAGAAACTAATCACTAAGAGAAGTCGAGAGGTTTAATGAGGCCAAATTCCTCGGCTACTGAGGGAGAACAAGCTCCTCCGCTATAATTTTCGATTACCATGAGAAAAGAAAACTCCTCGATATATTGAACCAAAGAAGGACTAAAAACTCTAACGGTACATAGAGAAATCTCCTTAGTACATATAGAAACCATATTTTATCAAGCACTAAAAACCCTAACGGACTCTAGTAATCAAGGATTTAAAAATTAAGGGTCTATCAACCGAGAGTCAAAAGTTTCCAAACATTCCAATAAATAAAATCTACATTTATATCAAAACTAATTATTCTTATATATTCTAGAAAATACAGAAATCTCAAACCTCAAATGATTCTTTATAATCAACACCACAACCCTGTTACATATTTAGAAGTAGGAAAAACAAACACAAATCTTCATAGCAGAGGAATAGCTTCCACATACCACGGTCATCATCATCATCAGACATATCAATCTACTATATCAGAATTGTAAAATAATCTTTTAAAATCAATAATAAATAAAACAATCATCAATCAACTAATCACTAAGAGAAGCCGAGAGGCTTAATGAGGTCAAGCTCCTCGGCTGCTGAGAGAGGATAGACTCCTCCAATATAACCCTCGGTTACTATGAGAAAAGAAAGCTCCTCAATATATAGAACCAAGAAAGGATTAAAAACTCTAGCAATACATAGAGAAAGCTCATCGGTATATAAATAAAGCTCCTTGGTACATAAAGAAACCAAATTTTATCAAGCACTAAAAACTCTAACAAATAAAACTCTAGTAATTGAGAATTTAAAATTTAAAAGTCTATTAACCGAGAGCAAAAAATTTTCCATATATTCCAAAAAATAAAATGTACATTTATATCAAAACTAATTATTTTTATATATTCTATAAAATACAGAAATCTTAAATCTTAAATGGTTTTTTAAAATCAACACCACAACCTCTGTTACATATTTAGAAGTAGGAAAAACAAACACAAATCTTCAAAGGAATGGTTTTTACACACTACGATCATCATCATCATCAGACATACCACTCTACCCAATCGAAACTGAAAAATAACTTTTTGAAATCAGTAATAAATAAAATAACGATCAAGCAAATCAAATATTTAGAAACAGGAAAGCAAATCAATTATTTAAACAAACACAAACTGAAAAATGGATTCCTAATCGTCTCCATTTGCCCCACCCAGAGAGAGAGAGAGAGAGACCATAATTTGTTTGCTTAATGAATATTTTTTTTGTATTTATTTGCCCCGCTTATATATAGAGAGAGAAAGAAAGAGATAGGAAACATAGAGGAATGATTTCCACATGTCATGGATGATCGAGATCATGGTACGCTACTCTTCAAATGACATGAAAAAGAGAGTTTAATCGCAACAGAATCCAATGAGTACTCAAAGGAATGACCTCCTAGACTTTTTTCTTTTTAGTACAAAGGGAAGGTAATTTTACAAAAACATCCGAACTCCCAAAAATAATTACAGGAGCCCAAGAAGTCCATTCTAAAATAAATAGGAGCTAAAAAGTAAATTGTCAAAAAGGCCTCTCAACTGCTCCAAGCATGCCTTTCATGAAATCAATAAAAACTTTTACTTTATTAATATTAAAAAAACAAAAAAAAAAGATCCACAAAAAAAAGCCCACATCAGCTCCATCTTAGCAACGAGCAATCACCATTTATCAGCTAGAGGACGACGAAATCCAAGGTGACAGAGGATCGTTCACGATTATATCTATATTGTTAATGAGAATGGGGACCTGATCTAGTCTTGAGTTCCGATCTGGTTCAAATTGTTGCTAACATAAGCATCCGATGAAATTTCAGTTTTAGAATAATTTAATTAGTAAAAATTTTGACATGAAATTCGAATTAAAAAAAAAAGAATACATACATTTACACACACATATATATAATGCAAATTATTAATCACGATGATGTCTAATTAGGTTAAGTGACGTCTACTCAAATTTATTTTTTTTGTTATATATTTATCGATTCAAACAATATAAATCATAATACAACCATTATTAAATAGCACTTTCTATATATAATTTCAATTACTCACAAAAAAATTATGTATTTAATGATAAAATATTAAATTTTCTTAAGCAATATCTTTGATTTAAGTTTAAAAAATAAAAAAATAAGTATTAAAAAAGTCAATTCTTTAATAAAATTCATAATTAATAGAATAAAATTAATCAGAACCATTCTCTACTAAACTAAGATACCAAAGTTTAAAAAAAATTATATTCAAAAAACTTCTTTAAATTTCAAAAACCAAACAATGAGTCTACTTACTAAATTTTCAACTTAAAATTATTCACTAGGCGGCCTAGGTATGTGATAGATTTATTTATTTATTTATTTATTTATTTTTAAAAGTTGGATAATCTTGGAACGTTGCGTTTGAAGATGTACGGACCGCGCGCATGTTGTCTACACTGTCCCCAAGAGCGTCTGTTGCTTTGCTTGGCTTGGTTTGATTCAACTTTCACTCGCTTTCTCATTAACCAGCATAGCATAGCAATCGACATTTATGGGTTCATCAACAAGAAATTGACCAAACAGGCTGCCCTTTTCGATCTGATCTGATTTGATCTAATTTTCAGGTGTGTTTTCCTCTCCCATGTTTTGTTTGCAGTACTTATAACTTCAGTAGTGTCTTCTGCTATTTTTTGCATGGTGGGTTTTTGAATTTTAGTAATAGTTTTAAGAGTTGTTGTGTCAAACCCTTAATTGGGTTCTTTGATGAGTCCATTTTTCATTCAAGCCTTCAATTTGGGAATATAGGTCTTAGATTTTTTCTGGTTGGAACCCTGAGATCTTAGAGAATTACATAAGCACCACATACCGCACCCTTGAAATGTTGATGTTGTTTTTAAATTAATTGGGCTGGGTATGCTGTGGGGCTTTTAAAAAATGGTTGGAATTGGGTTAGTTATGAGTGTGTCATGTAATGATGTACTTTTTTGAGGCGAGGGGTTTGGTATTCAGTTTCCAGTGCTATTATATTGCCAGTAGAATTCAATATGGTAATGATTGAATCATCCACATCCATTTCTCAGCTGACATTGATCATTGAAAGTTCCCTAGTAAGTACACCAATTTTGATGAATTCTCAGGCGTAAGATTGTTCTGAGTATGTCTCTATTGGTCAGAGCACAAGTGTCATTGCTATGGATGGACAAACCTAGCTATACTGAGTTGAACTCAAGGAGGCTTCTTTTTGTTTCACCTTCCCATAACCGAAGAATTGCTCAATCAGAAGTTTGAGTTGTCAAATCTAACAATACTGAGTTGTCAAACCCAGCTAGTAACGATTAGTTTAGGTTAATATTTCCGAATGCATTTCTTGACAAAAGTTGGTCATGTACTTGAACTCGAGGAGGCTTCTTTTTCTCAATTGAAAGATTTAAGTTGTCAAATATAACTTTACTAAATTTGAATTAATGAGATAAAAGAGCCCACCAGATGAACTGTAGATTGTCTTGTCAAAGGTAACAAAATCGAGTATAGATTTAAAATTCCATGTTATATGAGTGAAAGCCCTCTCTTTGGAAGTGTGTTACTTTTTAAAACCCAGGTATTTCTTATAAATTAAGGTATGATACAAAATTGCAAGATCATGTGGTCTACATATCCTTGAAGGAGAACCAGTATTTGATTTATCTTTTATGCGAAGTGCATCTGCCATAAATCAATATTATTATTGTGTTTCTTTCTTTGGTATATGCTTGTTATATGGATGATTTCGTCGAGCGAGGAGTATAAAATTCCAGGTGTTCCAAAGCGTTTCCTACAATTGATACCATTTGAAATGGTTTTTAATTTCCTAATACTATTCCTTCTTGAAGAATATGATAATAATGAAAAAACATATCCAGTTCCTCTTCCTAATGTGCCTCTTAAAAGCCACCTATGAAACCATGTGGTTGAATGGCAGTAGCAATAGTTAAGGAAAACTTCCAACACTATCAATCAAGTGAAGGTCGTTAGGAGTCTTCACCACACCAGCGCAAGAAATTCTCCCCCATAGTTTTCCACAAACACTTTGTTATTGTCCTTTCTTCATTATGATCTTCATAGCCATTAATTTCCATAGTTTCTCTCTTGATAGTTTGCAGAAATTAGCCTTGACATGAGAGTCTAGATTGTTCATTTTCATCAAGCACACAGGAGGCTCTCCATCCTCGCCCAGTCTGTTAACCTTCCAAACCATCTTATCAACTCTCCACCTATAAAAGGCATCTTGAAAAACTCATTAAAATATTCCTAACAAACATTCTTTTGTGCATGATGGACTGTGCAAGGATAGAGCGCCAATTCGGCAAGTCTTGGCCCTAAGATTAACCACTTGGAAGAGTTGCCTTTTTCGGTTTTACATATTTTGTGAGGAAGATTATGAAGGAGGTGGCTGAATACATGAGACATCTGCCATTATGGGCTCTGGGCAAGGTTAGGCATGGCTTTTATTTGGAGGGGTGGAAGTTTGTTGGTCAATTGTTGCACTTTGTGCAAACATGAGCAAATCAATTAGCCTCTTGTTATTACAGCGCTTTTGAAGTGATGGGAGCATATGCTTGTGGGAGTTTTCTTGAGTATATTCATGTGCTGGTGTTCTTTACTAATTATTTTCTCTTTCTCAAAGTAGTTATGTAGGAAGCATTGACGCTGGAATACATGTTTCCTAGAATAAATTGTTTGGGTCAATTTTGGATGATGTCCTTTTTTTGGGGGGGGGGGGAGTGGGGTTTCTTAGCATTCCCTTTGTTTGTGTCTCGGTTGGATATCCACCAATTCTATGCCTTCATCCTGTTTCCATATGGACCAACCCATACTTTAATTGATATAATCATTTCTTAAAATTTATTTATTTATTTACTATCTGAAAGATTGAGGTTGAAACTTGAAAGGAGAACATCCTTCAAGAGGTGTCCATTCAGAGAGTTAGTGTATATCACTTCATTAATCAATTCCCAAACCTCTGAGCTAAGGATCATAGATGTTCTCCTAGTCTTCCTAAACTGACATACAGTTTCATTAAACTTGATTAGCTTCAACAAAATATAGACAATGTTGATCGTTATGTTATAAGAAACAACACTAGATGATATAACTAGCTACGCATTCATTACTGCTTTGATGAACTATTTGCAAGGATAAAATTTTGCAAAAATGGAAAATTTTCAAGTGTCAAATATGGAATTTGATTTTTTTTTTTTTCAGAAATTTCACAATGATGTCGTTTGCAGTTTTTAATAAAAGTAATGGAAATATATATCAAAAGATGGAAGTTTTTAATGAAATTCTAAGAAAATTTTCTTATAATTAAATGCATCATTTGACATTAAATTATTTTTGGAAAGTCAGAAATTTAATACACACACATGCACACACACGTAGTGTATTTTGTTGTAGTACGAACTACAAAGTGATTATACTTTCAAGCTAAACACATTCAATTCATATTACAAAACATATTAAATTTATTAAATTTGATTAATGCCTAAAGGATATACATTACTAGACCCCACATGGAATTGGTTGTTTTGCTATGATGCAGAGAAGACTAGCAATGAAGAAGGAAAAAAAAAAGAGGTGGGACTGACATTTAACTTGTGAAAATATTTCTTTCATGTGCTTTGATTTTGGTCATTCAATGACATATTTTCTAAGTTCTTCTAAGCTGAGTTGAGATGTTTGGTTTAGCTAAACTAGAAAAGAATGTTTTGTTTGTAGCTTTTGTATTCTGAAATCAAGTAATTTTTTTCTCTACTATTCTAACAATATATTGATTAAAAATATACTAAAATGTATATTCATAGTACAAATAGTAATTAAAAAAATACATGACAAATATGAAATTGCAAAATATCCATAAAATTTTGAATTTCCTTTCTTTTTTTGGGCAAAATATTGTGAAATTTCTATACGAAATTCTCAAAATAATGCTATATTTGGTCTTTTTTAATGAAAAATTAAGAAATTTCTCATAAGACCTTTTTTTAATGAAATATCATGAATTTTTCTTGAATTTCACAAAATTTTGTGAAATATGTTTGTATACATATTTTGCCACTATAATTTGATTCACACCGCACCATTTTGGGAAATTTAGGGGGCCGATTTAGAACTTTGGTTATATATCATTCTCGAGTAGTATGTGATGGTTAATTCAGTTAGGCATGTAGAAACCTTATAAGATCGCCATATGGGACCGCCTGAAACCTTAGGTCAAATTTTGGCCAGTGAAGAAGCCTGTTAGTTAAGTGCGAGAAAAGAAAGATTGCTGCCATATTGATTGAACAACTTGGTGACTGAAATGACTCAGAATTTCAAAAAAAGTGAAAATTTTATTTCATTCCACAGTTTTTAAGGCAATAACCGTGGAATGATTTCACTCAGTAAATTCTATCACAGAGCCATTGGGGCCAAGTTCTGTTCCTCATAACATAATGGTTCGGGTGGACAACATTTGGCGGATGCATCTCAATAGTGGGTAGAGGAGGACAAATTTAGTTAATGCTGGCTATCATATTAAATTATGTTTAACAAAGACTGCAGGCTGTACCTGCAATCAAGATTGACAAACTTCAATTTGAAATTCTGCATGCGTGTTTAAGAAGAGCATTGTTGGAGGCTAATGAAAAATTTTTGGTGCCTGTGCATCTGGGCAGACAACTTGGTTTGGAAGGGATTTGAAACTGGCCTTTACTCACCAAAATGAGACTTTTTAGTTCCCTGTACAGTGACCTAAGGAAATTGTAATTCTGGTTCATGATATGTTTTTTAAAGTGATAATATTGTTGGTGGTGACTAATTTTAGGTCACTGTAGATTGAATGGCCAAACGAAGGAGTGCCTCCTATACGTACCAGAGTGTCGACTTTGTCATATACCATTATCTTCTTGGAAAATCTATATGCTGTACAAAAGACGGCAATTATAGGGTCCCAGAATGATGGAGACAGACATCGATAGTATTCAATTATATACTTGACTCTTGATTGGATCTTTTCTTCATTACCAAGTAAGAACCTTACGCAATATGAAAATGAAAACCAAAGGAAATTGCTTTAGGTAGATACCAAGCATGACTTTTTTTAATCTTGTGTTCTCACTCAACCTCTCCTCCACGGTATACTGAAATAATATCCTGAATGTTGTGTCCCATTTTTGGGTCGATAGGACATGCAGGAGTTGATGGACTCTGTTTCATTTCTTTTTTATAGCCATGATCAACTGAGTGAATTGAAGTAAAAGTCTAGGCCAGTTAATAGACACTGAGGACAGGCTTGCTTGTGGGGCAATTAGTGCTATGTGGATTTTGAGGAATACCGGAATTTTGACATTTCCTTCAGGATACTAAGGGACAAGGAATTTGGGATTTGGCTACTAGGGAACTGGAAGCGTGTGCTGTTTCTCCAGCAAGACGCAATTGGTTAAGGACATGGGTTCAGTTTCCCCAGAGCCCAAGAGGCCCTTCAGTGGGCTTCATGATGAGTGAACATTGATATGTTTGTAATGAAATTTTCTTTGTCAATTTGATCCTCTACCATAATATTAGACAAGCATGTGCTTGCATATGTGTTTTACATCAAATATAAACACTGTCCAACAGCTTAAAGTTGGCCATTAGATTACTAATTTTAGCAGTGAAGACCACCTTTTTGCCAAGTATAAAATGCCAACATAGCTTTTATGCACTTAATTAACATTGAATGACTTCCTTTTGCTGCTTAAATTTAAAACAACTCATTTCTCTTGGTGCAATAATCCGGACCACTTGAAATGTGAGACTGGAAAGCATATGTGGTCTCCATTGCCAAAGAGGAAATGTGTGCACATGTAGGGTGACTGCAAAGTTCTGTTGTCGCTAGTTGATGCTACAGTAGCTGAATCCCCTTTTTTTAACCATCTCACATATGTTTTTCCAACCATTTCTGAATTTCTTTTCTAACAATAAATTTTCACTACAAAATAGTATGTACCTTGTCCTTGTTAGCTTGACTCTTATGTTCCTTCTTGGCCTTATTGTCCTTGCTGATTTGCCTGAACCGCCAAAAACTTTCGAGTGCTACAATAACAAGTATAACTCAAAAGTCATCTCTTCTTGGGATTGGGAAGAAGAATTCAAACCCGAGCCTATGTATGCACAAGTGTATGTAATTGATGTGGACGCATGCTTGCAAATTTCTACGGTTGTATTGTATGCACACACTTGCAATAGGTGCTTAACGGGATGCCCCGGACATGCTCTCATTTGAAGTAACCTGAGTGCAACAGTAATTTGTGTTGTGAGCTCTTCAATTGTGTTGCTTAATATTTCTCTCTCTGAGTGATCATGAATTCATTTGAACTAACAGAACCAACTTTTAAGGCGAAGCCTAAAGATGCGCGTGATTGACCAACTTTGAGCATTCCTAGTTCCTCCATCATTTGGTTATGTTAGACCATTTGCCTTTATCAGATTGCCGTATTAATCTCCGGTCTGTTATCAAAGATCATTTAGTTTGGAGAAATGGGCCACCTAGCATGTCATTGCCGTTGCTATAGATTTATTTATTGATTTGTATAGTTCAAAGGTGCATCTGCAACATAAAAGACAACTACTCTCTTTCCTACGATAGAAATCTCTAGTTAAGGTCAAAATTTATTATCTGAACAAACTGATACCCATGCCTGGGATTTTGTTTTGATGCGTAGGGTAAGATTCAAGAGTGATATGTTTGTCAAGAAAGCTTAATTTGAGAAAAATCCTTATATATGTGTGTGTGTGTCATTTCAACAAATGCAGCTAAAAGTTTTAAAATTGCTGCATAAAGTTTCAAACATGGATTTTTAAATTCACACACACACACACATTAGAAAAATAAAATTAGGGTGGCAAATGGCCTGCACTCCCCCTCCCTCCGCCCATGAGGCTTGAGATGTTTTGAAGTAGGGTAAGATTAAAAGAGCACAATATTTTCCGGGGAAAGCTTTGAGGTTATTAAAGGGTTTTTTTTTTTTTTTTTTTATTTTGGGATTATAATAGAAATTTAATTTGAATTATGAGATCGGGAAAGGAGGCTATTGTCATTGAGTCATCACCTTGCATGTTATTAAAGGTTTTCTATTTTATCACAAAGTTGGTTGAAGATTTTTCCATCTTACCCGTAAGAAAAGTAATCCCTGATGGAAGTTCAATTCAAACAAAAATACTTTTTTTTTGAAAATTTAGAAAGAAAGAAAGAAAGAAAGAAAGAAGGGGGGCCAAAGGGGTAGGACCCACCAAATATCTGATGCCTCACTCCATCATCATGAGATGTGGAAGTCTTTCGCAATTGATTGAGAAAGGGCATGATTATTGCATGGAATTCCGCATATATGTTGCCTTTGGGGCTCTCTCTCTTATTGCTTCAAATTGTTCTCTTTTCTGGGGGGTTTACTTATTGCGGGTTAGAAAATTGAGTCCTTAATCATGAGAATGTCGGAGCCGTAGGTAAACTACTTTTTCGTTTGCTTTTTTACTCTCACTCCATCCCACTGCTTGTCTTCTTACATAAAAAAGTATTACTATTAAAGAGGACTTTGCACTTTTCAGGCAGTCAGGGTTTTACTGCTTCAAACGGGAATTACTTAAACCACATGACTGATGCCAGTGATCTTGGGAACACCCAGACAACTCTCTCTCTCTCTCTCTCTCTGCCCCTAATTGCCTTCAAAGTTTTATTTTATTTGACATGCTTATGTAATTTTAACCCCCACCTTGTGGGTTAGAAATATGGAAAATGGAAATAAAATTTTAATTATAAAATTAAAAATATAAAAATTCCTAATTTGAGATTATTTGTGGACTATTTTTTATTAGAGGGGTTTGATCGACTTCAATGCCACGTACCATGGTTGAAATTTATTTGATCGAAAATAATTTTAATGTGATTCTAATATAATAATAAAGCAATTGATGAAGTATTTTTAATAAAAAAATGTTTTGAAAGTTATCTCAAAAATAAAGATCAGTTAGACTAAAATTTTTTAAATTAAGTGGTCGGATATTTTACTTTCTTAATTAGAGGTTGCGAGTTCGAGTCTTAGAAATAAAGAAATATGATTTGAGAGAGTTAATCTTTTAATAGATTTTATAATATTCAGACCGAATTAGTCGAGTAAAACCCGAATACCGATCGATAAAAAAAAAAAAAAAGATCAATCGGGCTTTCAATGCTAAATTAGGATTATGCCCAACATATACATTACAATAATTTTTCTTAGATTGGCGAAAGGAACTAGACAAAACCAAATAATTGATTAGATTAGAATTTTTGGAGAGGTGAAGATGATTACATATTTCCAAATGACTTAGATATTTGATGTGATAGTTTGTATTAACAGAAAATTAAAAGTTTTAAAAAAATTTTTGAATTTGTTAAAAATACCTTCGAATTGATTTATTTTTAAATATTAGATTATTATATAAGATATGATTTATTTGGCTTGAACTCATTTGGTTTCTTTCACAACATTCTTTGTTTTAGTGGACTCCATTTCTTAGTCAGACACATTGCTCTTTTGTACCTAACGATGCATTGGAAGTCTTTTTTTTTTTTTTTTTTTCTGTTTTCTTTTTGTTTGATTATGTAGGCATTGTTGTTGCGATTATCGTTAAGTAAAGAGGAAGTCACCTGAGTTCAAAGCAAAAGACAGAACATATCAAGAATTTGAGAAAGGAAAACGATCGTGGAGGTCTTCCACTTGTTCCTTGGTCAGACAATGTCTGCATTCGCTCCCAACAAGTCATAGGCCACTCTCAAAAATGTTATCAGCTACCTGGTCCTTGTCTATGGTAACCTTTCTTGACGATTTCAAAACCATATATATGGATATTTTATTATATCAATCGATATTCAGAATCATATTCTGATTAATTCAGTTTGATATTTACAGTGATTTATTTAAGAGATTACTCTTCTAATATAATTTACTTCATATCTAAATCACAAATCAAATTTATAATTTTAATTAAAAAATTTAATATCACACATTGATCTAACTTAACCTTAGATGATTTCAATACTACTGCGATTTCAATACTATTGTTTTTGGGCCCAGAGAGGGAGAAGACAAAATGGTGTACAGTACAAGACATTCATTCCCTGCCCTCTTTTTCTTAGTTGTTCATGACTCACGTGGGTTGCGTGTATGGTCACTTCACTGCCATAGGACTAGAGTGGGGGAGCCATGAAATGAAACCCTGGCCACGGTAGAATCAGATATAGGTATCTCTCGGGCTTGGTGCCCATTGACCAGCCAATATATTCAACAGTGGTCAAGAAAGCCACAACTCACTCACCCCCAAGACCTTCCACCGCCAATGCAATTAACGTGGTATAACTACTCGCATGAAAATTAGGAGCAAATCCAACAATAATTCAATGCCGAGGTGGTTCCCTAAATAAACGAAAAAAGGTCATCTATGAATTCATGCGTGTCTGACGTTCGATACATTCTTATGTTTGCTTTACCACGGATTTAAAATTTAAAAATAATAAAAATAAAATATTTTTATCAAATAAAATGATGATTTTAATAAGTCAATTGATAATTTTAATGAGTAATATTTTGTATTAAATGAAAATAATATTTATTTGATATATAAAATATTTATTTGATACATTTTTATGTTTGCTTTATCACCGATTTAAGACTTAAGAATAGTCAGAATAAAATATTTTTATGAAATAAAATAATGATTTTGATAAGTCGATTGATAATTTTAATGAATAATATTTTATATTGAATAAAAATAATATTTATTTGACATATAAAAATTAATAAAATTATTTTGATTTAGTAAGAATAATTATCCACCCTTTAACCTGAAGAGAGGAGAGATTTGTTTGGGGTCTGGTCCTCCCTTTCATGAAAGTAATTTTGAGAAAAAAGGTATAATTAGATGCATTTGTGTTTTTAAGAGAATAGTTTAATGGTTATAATTTTTCGATATGAAGATTTTGAATTTAAATTTTTATATAAAAAAAAAGATCAAAAAGTTACAATAAAGCTTTTTTTGGGGGGTGGGGTGTGTTCTTTTTAATATGCACCCATGATAGAGCTTGAAGGGAATATTTCTCTCATTAAAGAGTGGATCTCAACAACATAAGATAAGAAGGTGGATGATGTTGTCGTTGTTTGTTATTGGTGGTGTTGGAGTTTGCTGTTATTGTGGGAGACGTTGGGAGGGTCTTTTCAATTGAGAGAGAGAGAGAGAGAGAGAGAGAGAGAGATCTCCTCTTCCCCTGCCGGGGAGGGGGGGTCCCTTTATTGTAACTCTCTCTCTCTCTCTCTCTCTCCGGTGCATATACATGGTACATCACATATAACGTGCATACACATTGTGAGATGGGTCCAAGGTGGGGCCAGCATTTGATAATTTTTGAATTTATTTAACTTATGATGTGTAAGAAATGTTTTTTCTTTATTTTTAAAATTTAAATTTAAGATTTTAATTAAAAAAGTAGAATCGATCATTCAATAAAATAAAAAGAAATTTAGTCATTTATGTCTCTTAAAACGGCCAAAAGCTTAAGCAGAGACTCTGAGTGAACCCTTGAAACTCACACATAATTACAATTTTTTATTTTTTATTTTTGCCAACGTGGGTGTGGGTTTACTTGACAATTTTTGAAACTTAAGGGATTGAATTTAAAAAAAAAAAATAAAAGGCCTTTTTGAATTAATTTTTTAAAAAAGAAAAATAAATTTGTATATTTTTGCATTTTTGTAATGATTTTTTTTTTAAAAGAAAAACAAACGTATTTGTTTATAATCATTCCTCAGTTCAGCTTTTATAAAAAGCGTGTAGAAAAAGATAATGTTATATGTCATTCTTGAAAATTGACAATTTTGTTATAGTTAATAAACATGACACGAATTGAAAAAAAAAAGTCTGGATAAAAATTGAGAAATATATTTTATTTTCAAAAAATGCAGGTGAGGTAAAAGAAAAAAAAAGCCTTCCTCTTATAACTACAGATATATCATTTTTTTTATTCTATTTATAACATTTCTGAATTAAGATATATATATATATTTACAGGAATAGGTAGGAATTTTCAAAAAAAAAATCATAAAATTTCTCTATTTAATAATAAAAAATAGTAAATTCAGGGAATGAAAATTAAAAAAAATTGAAATATCGTATTATCTAATTAACCAAAGTTTTGAGTTTAGAGCAATGAATGAAAAGGTTTTACCAAGTGTGGAATTGACCATGTTTCCTCCTCTATGATTGCAATTCAGATCATAATGTGTCTTTTGGTTTTCCTCGTTTTGCTCATAGTTTTGTTTGGTGTTTAGTGTAAATATTGCACGAAAGTTTGAATAAAAACATATATAGGAGACCCAAATTTGGTTGACAAAACTTGCATACTGCTTTCCTGGTTTTGTATTATGTACTTTTTATCAAACCCATTTGGTTGCCATCTTACATTAGTCGTTTGTACTCATGTTTGATCCTCTCTCTCTCTCTCTCTCTCTCTCTCTATATATATATATATATATATAAAATTCACATGTTGCTAAGATGTTTGAATTTGAGGCAAAACCAGCCAGCAATTAATTCATGCCATACACAATGTGCATGTGATGTTAATTAGTATAAGAGGAATCGGAGGATGGACTTTGAACGTGTGTCAGTGTATCGTACTTACAGGAAAGTGTATGCAGACAACGCTTTTCATCTGTACTTTTTATTTTCTTTGGTTTAGACTCTTTCAACGTACTATAATAATTTGAATTGATAATGAAGATTGTCACTTAATAATCACTCAAGAACTTGCTTTCGCTCCTAAAAGGGTCTTTAGGTTTTGAGTTGTCCCATCTCCATTGCTAAAGAAAAAAAGGGTTTAAATTTCATTTTCTTTTCAACAAAAGTAGGTTTTATATAAAAAATAAAATACAACCCATTGGATCATTTGATATTTGTTGTACTTTGTCATGGCATTTGTTGTCTTTATAGTAAGGATGTGTGATGGAAAAGGAAGCTTGAGCCTTATTTTATGTGTTAGGGGGTTGAATATATTAAGGGCATCCCATCCCATCCCATCACATGTGACTACTGGACTATGATTAAATATTGGTGCTTGATATCAAATTAAGGAACCATGAATCCCCCACCACAACATGGAACAGGGTTCAATATTTGACTTGAGACCTCAATATTGTGATAAACGCTATTGAAAGCCTTGTTAGTCGTTGCCAAGATTTTCTTCCAGCAAAGGAAATCATTATCGGTGGAAAAAGTCATTTTATAAAAATATAAGAGAAAAACTATATACATATATGATCGGAATTCGTTTAAAAAGATCAAGACGAAAAGTGTTCAACTCAACAAAATCCATGACCCAAAGAAGCAGATACAACTAGACATGTCGACAGATCGAGATTAATTTCTCCAAAAAATAAACACGGCCCGACATACTAAGAGAATGCCATTGGTATTATTCTAATTGATGCTTCGGTTGGCTTATGACAAGGGCAATCTAATCGACACATAGACGTATTCGGCAAGTCTGAACCGATACCCCTTCTTTCTTCAGTCCCCAAGGAACCAATCGCACTGACTAAAGATGATATTCGACTAAATTTCACATTAATCCCTTATTTCCTATTTTGGCACAAAACATATCTCCTAAATAAAGAAGAAAACCTTTAGATTCTAATCAATAAGTAAAGAGATTTCTCCGTATCACTGAACTTCCTAAACGATAAATATTACGAATCATATAAAATATTTAATGGCTAGATTTCGAGATTCTCGAACTCCTAGATAAAGAAATTAGGGTTGTAATACCTCGGATGCGCACGACTCTTGCGGTGCTCATGTATATAAACTTTTGGTACACCGAAACCCAGGGACGCTCTCTAAAATCTATACACTTGACACACAAATCACAGAGAGACCAACTCTCTCTCTCTCGCTCTCAGTCTATTTCTTTCCTACCGAAAATCACTTTTTTTGATTTAAGCGTTGGAGCCTCCCTCGCCAGAATACCCTCTGGAGGTGTTTTACAGGTCTCAATTTGCCTCACCAACTAGTTATTCGAGTAGAAAGGAGTCAGAATCTGTGGAATCAAAACTTATCTTCAACAATATATACCCATCATCCTTACACTACAAGAAAAATGGGTATCAACAACCAAAATATCTGTCACTAATTGTCAAAATTTCGTCGCTAAAATTTTTTAGCGATGGAAAATTAGCGATAGAAATTCCGTTGTTGAAAGTTCTCAAGTTAAATTTAGCGACGAAAATTTTTCGTTAAAAAATTTAATGACGGAAAATTTCTGTCGCTAAAAGAATACGTCGCTAATCCGTCGGTAATTTTAAATAATTTTAAAATTGTAAAATTATTTTAGCGACGAAAAATTTTCGTCGCTAATAATCCATCGGTAATTTAATTTTACATTTTCTAAATTATTTCAAATTATCGACCGATTAGCGAAGAATTTTATTAGCGATGGAAATTTTCCGTCGTTGAAAGTCGTGCACCCAAGGTGCACACGGCCGCACGCCCCTCCGCGCGCGCTCACACGCCCGCTTGCGCTCTCTCGCATGCTGCTGCTCACGCCCGCGCGCGCACGCTTGCTCGTACGCCTGCCGTTGCCCACGCCCGCTTGTGCTCTCTCGCACGCCTGCCGTTGCCCACTCCTGCTCGCGCTCTCTCGTACACCGCTGCCCACGCCTACCCGCGCGGGCTCGCTAGCACGCCTGCCGTTGCCCACGCCCGCTCGCACACCTGCCATTGCCCACACCCGCCGTTGCCCACGCCCGCTTGCACGCCCGCGCCTCTACTATTTTTTGTTGAAAAAATTCTTTCCCCCAGATTCGAATCTAGGTTCTCAAATATATTTTGAATTATTTCAACCACTATACCACAATACCTTATGTGTTTTTTTTTTCTTTTACTTCTTTGCTTTCTATTTTATTCTCACAATTTAAAACAAAATACCCTAATTTAATAGAAAAACAAAATTATATTTTATAAAAATATAAAATTATATTTAATAAAAAAACAATACCCTAAAAATACAAAATTATATTTAATAAAAACACAAAATTATATTTAATAAAAATATAAAATTATATTTAATAAAAATGTGAGTTTTAGTGACGGATTACCGACGGAAATAATTTCGTCGCTAATATTAGTGACGGAATTATTTCTGACGGATATTTCCGTCGCTAATTTATGCGAAAAAATTCGTGCCAATTTCGTGCTAATTTTACCGATGGATTAGTGACGGAATTTTTTTGACGGACTTTTCCGTTGCTAATTTGTGCAAAAAATTTCACATCAATTTCGTGTTAATTTTACCGACGAATTAGTAATGGAATTTTTTTCGATGGATATTTCCGTCGCTAATTTGTTGTAGTTCTGTCACTAATTAGTGATGAATTTTTATCCGTCACTAATTTTCGTCGCTGATACTTAGTTTTTTAATACTGCTACCTTCATACTAAGTTGAGAAACACTTTATGCACTAGGTGAGTCCTCTTAAAGGAAATAATTATTACTCCCATTAAACTTAATTACATCCAAGTCTATAAAATAGGGCAGGGATCTTAAGTTTGAGTCGTCTTGCGGAATCTTCTCGAGTCAAATCATGTTTTGCATTTTCTAGAGTGTTAGAGTGTTATTTATGGGGTTAATGGTATTATTTATAGGATTAATGGCCTATAACTGTTCTGATAGAATAATTTATAACTTTTGGATGATAATTCAACGATTATCAATGTAATGAGTAAATAACTAATGGTTACACGTCAATAAATTATAATTCAACAGATAATATCTCATTTTTCTTTAAAATCTTAAATTCAAATTTTTTGTATATATATAAAAAAAAATATAATGGCCACTTTATTAATATTCTTAGATGTAAAAAATTTAACATAAATAGAGATTTGAACTTTTAAAGACTATTTAGGTCAGGCATTGATGGAACCTTTTTCTCAGACAAAGTCTAAGGTTCCAACATTACGGGTGAGCCGTTTATTGTGCATATCCCACTATTATTCTTGAACAGAAGAATAGTGAAGAACATAGTTGGATAAAAAACTAAGGCGCTTAGCTAGTTAAGTTAAGCCACTGATTTCAAATATTTAAAGCCGTTAAAAGTTCATATCTTTTTTATCAAAACAAAAATTAAAAAAAAAAAGAGAAAAAGTAGAGCTGAGTAGTGATTTATTTTTAGATAGGCAATTATACAATTTCTGTTATATAGGAGATGATTCCAATTTTAAAAAAAATAATAGTATTATAATAATTTTTGGGTGCTTCCCAATTAATTTGGCACTTTTGTTCAAAAAATTCTCTAATTGTAAATTATGGGGATGCAATTTCTAGTATTCATACTTTTTCAGCAGAAAAATAAATTAATTTTTTTTTTAATAAAATCGAATCATGTCGAAATTGATTATATCTGATTCTAAACGAATTAAATGTTTAAGTGAAAAAAACTGTCACGAGTTGTACCGTAACAGTTCACTATTGAAATAATTACCTTAATTCATGAAAATTAATATACATACTTTCTGTTTAATATTGTATTTTCGATGCCGCTTGCTAAACCACAGTACGAACGCAGCGGGATAAACCTAGCTGGCTGGATTTAGTTCTTTCCAATTAATTTACATTAGAATCCTCGATGCTCAAAATGGCCCTGCACTTATGGTTTGAGGTGGTTTAATTGATTAGCTTATATTATATTATGTTGCATAAAAAGATCTATCTAAAATAGAAAATCGATCTTAGAAAGTTATTAAGAAAATTTAGAATATTAGCCCACTTAATCATGATAAATAATAATTCTGTCTATTGAAAATTTGTTAGTTATAGAGAAACAAGCCCCCCCCCCCCACACACACACGCATAATTTTTTTTTTTATTTGTCGTTTAAAATGATTGACATGCATAATAGAGATACCTCTCCCATATTTATAAAATTGCAAAATCTGTTCGAGGTAAGGTTGATTTTGGATCCATGATCTCCACCTGGCCAACTAAATGTACCCTGATAACTTTTATAATTAACTTGTCACGTAGTGACCCATCTTAAAAAATTACGTAGGAAAAAGTCTAGTTTGGGAGGGGGGGGGGGAAAGAATATATTATGATATATGTGTGGCATACGTGAGTCGGCAATCCTTGTATATAGAGTAAGAGAGGAGAAAAGGCTGGAGCGAGAAGGAGATAGATAGCCATAAGAAGAGGAAAGAAAGGAAATACCATTTTTTTGGTAGGGAAAAAGGAATTTCCAATCTACGTTTACAAGTTGACCCCAAGCCCAAAGTACTAGGCAAACAGCCTGTGAAAGGAAAGCACAAAAAACACTTGACCACGCCACAGCAACAACAGGAGATCGAAGCTGCAACAAAGACGGGTACACCCAGAAAGGGCTAAATTTTATTATATTATCATATTTCCATACGAAAATGGAAGACGAAAGAGGAGTGGTACTACCCGTGGTGTCCGCAGCCACTTACGAGCTACAAGTTTCCTTCTCAACTCCGCATCATCATCATCCTCAACCTCATCAATCTATCCACGAACTGGGATTTGTTCAATTTGAAGAAAACCAGGTTTTAAGTTTCTTGGCTCCTTCGCATCCCTCCTCATCCTCAGCTGCTCAGATGACTCAGCCACTTCTCAGCGGCGGTGGGGTTGCGGCTACTCATGCCGTGGTGGGCGCCGCCACCAATAACAACGGTAGCAACAGTAACAACAACAACAACAGTGCTAGTTTGGGTTTTAGTAATATTGGTCTTGTGACTGGACCTTCTTCTTCATGGAATAATAATGACCAGGTTTGTCTCTCAACAATATTAACTTTAGTTACAGGGTTGTGAGGGTATTAATTTTAAGGTTTTCTGTTAGGTTTTTGGGTGTTTTGATTCTCTCTCTTTTTCTTAGTGAAGTTTATGTCTAGTTTTTTTTTTTTTTTGGTTTGTTTTTCTATAATAATTTTCAGGTGGAGACCTTAGATCCCAAGGCTGTTAGTGAGGACAATTGCACTGCTAGCGCGAATGATGCAAACAGTTCTTGGTATGCTACTAATTAATTGCGAACCCTTCTGATCTCTCTCTCTCTCTCTCTCTCTCTCACCCCTACACACACACACACACACACGCACAAACCTGTTTTTCTGAAAATTTGAGAAGATCTAAGCCAAATTTATGGAAGAGTATTGCGGTCGTACAACAAGTTGAAACCCTCCTAAACATGTTCTTTCTATCCTCTTTAAGGTCTTCCACAGAATCTAAGAAGATCTAGCCATATATGTATAGAAGATATTGCGCTCTCTGTCTCTCTCTTGTGGGTGTGGGGTGAAAGAGAAAGTACATGAGTTCATTATAGTCTGTTGATACCCAAAATCTGTGAGTGTCCATCAAAGCTGAAGTATAATTATTATTGTTTCGACAACTGGGAGTTCTACTGTTCTAGAAACAAAAAGTAAATGGAGAAAAACTTTAGGGTGATGATGTGTGTGTGTGTGCTGACGAATATCTTATGTGATTTTTTTGTGAAATGGGGGCGGGGGATTAGGTGGAGGAACTCATCATCCTCAGATAAAGGCAAGGTGAAGGTGAGGAGAAAGCTTAGAGAGCCAAGGTTTTGTTTCCAGACAAGAAGCGATGTGGATGTGCTTGATGATGGTTACAAATGGCGAAAATACGGCCAAAAAGTTGTAAAGAATAGTCTTCATCCAAGGTACCTCTTCTCTCTCTCTCTCTCTCTACTTGCTTTCCTAATTCTCTAAATCGTCCCCCTTCCATTTTCCCTTTTAACCATACATCATTTGCTAGCTTTTGAGATCACGTACAGCATATTTGATTTTTTTTTTTTTTTGGGTTCTATTTATTCAGAAAAACCTTTTGATATTTCCGCATCTTAATTACCCATGTGAGAGTGTTTATGTTCATCATTTGTTTTTTTTTTTGGGGGGGGGGAGGAGGGGGGACAATTTTCCATGTATATATATATATGTATGTGTGTGTATATATATACCACTACTATTTTTTTTCTTTTTATTATAATTTTTTTTAAAAAAATTATCCAAAACATTAATTGAAGGGCATATGCAAAGTAGGTCCATTGAAGAGAAAATGGAAAATGAAGAAAATAGGAAAAATCAAGTGAAAATTGTCCAATGTGCACTTAGCGATATAATTCCCTAGATTAATGATATTTGTCATTAAATCACATGCTGAAGTGGGCAAGCCACAGAGTTTAAACCATTTATACCAACATCTCTCTCTCTCTCTCTCTCTCTCTGCGCCTCCCCCCATTTGTCCTAAAGGGAATTTTATAGATCGAACCCTATAAAGATTTCGTTCTAAAACATATGTGATCCCGAATTCAATCTATTTTTTCACAATTTAAAAAACAATCATTAGATGATAGCAAGAAAGCTCGCTCAAATTGAACCTCAGAATTATGAATCAATCACTCATCCAAAGATGGCCCGCCAATTTCATGAACTTCACATATCCATGTTTATTGCATATATATATAAACACACACACACACACACACACACACACACACACACATATATATATATATATATATGTATATACACACATATTCCTTCTATTGTTCACAAACATATTGTTTTGTGCTTTTACGCAATACATGATAAGTCTTCGCTAGGGGACTTGACCTCATTTCTGTGCACACAAATTGCTTCCAAAGAAAATTAATGATAGTGGTGGTGGGTGTGGGAAATAGCCAAAGGGTTCAGACTTTTGCTTCCTAACGTGCAATTGCACAAGATCATCTTCTTGTTTTGTGCATTTGTCACGAGCACATACAAAGTACGACCTGAGCATGCACCATCACCAAATGGATTAATGTGCAGGACTACTTTGTGTGGGTAATCAATAAAATTAAAATTATGTTAAAGGACGAAAGATAGCTACATTTAGAATTTTAAATTTCAAGTTATAATTTAAAGAGGATCAAACAATATTTATTATAATTCTTAAAATTATATATATTTAAAAAAAAATTGGGGTGGGGAATTTCCTCCCCTTGCCCCGACCCCTCGTCTCCCTGCTTATGTACGTATATATGTACATCCTGCATTTATATTATGTAGGGATTTGTAAAGTGTCAGTGGGTGGAGTATTAATTTCTAATAAATTCTGTTGTTTATACTCCAATGTACCATTATGCATCTCGTTTAAACTTTGAGAGCATTTACAGTGTTGGAGGTCATCAATCTTTGCAAATCTTTAGGATGAGACAAACACTAATACCTAAAAAACAGAACAGCTCTCCATCTATGAGACTGACAGTTTCAAGCTAACCTAATGCTTCGTTTGTTCAACCAGTGGTCTAGTAATCTAAAGAGTTGTTTCTGTTAATCTTTGATCATGCTCTTATGAAAGGTATAATTTCAGTACATTGATATGGCTATATAGCTTCATAGTCACAAAAAATAAGACTGCAGGAGGAGCACTAGTCTTGAACTTTTTACGTTAAAAATCTTAACGCATTGAGATTCTTTGGCTTTTGAGGTTCAAGGTGTGGACACCTAGCTATATGGAGATCCTGGAAAAGCTTTTGGCTAGTGGCTAAAGGTTACTATTTCACTTTAGCAAAGATAATTTCACTACATAGAAAGAAAAATTGGCAGTGAATTTTTTTTTTTTGAAAAAAAAAATTAGCAAACTACGCATCAAACTACTTCACTTCGGGATGTTGTATTGCCATTCACTAGCACTTGAAATTTCTTTGAAACACCGCTTTGGAGGGCTAATTAATATGTCTACACGTATCACAAAAATAAGCCTTATAGTTAAATTGCTTCCATCTTTAATTAAAATTTTGAATTCAGTTCTTAGAAATAATCTGGGTGATAAGATAGTCTTTATTTGCTTATTTTAGATCCCACGAGTTATGATTAACTGCGTTAAACACATCGCAACAATTTGGAAAGATAGGCATTTGTTCATGTATGCCATCCACTGATTTCATTAAGGAATGTACTTATTGGAGTAATTCTTCTTTGTAGTTAACAGGAATGTACTTATGATTTTGACATATGTGTGTATATTATGATTTTGCAGAAGCTATTATAGATGCACACATAGTAATTGCAGAGTGAAGAAGAGAGTTGAGAGACTATCAGAAGATTGCAGGATGGTAATAACAACCTATGAAGGTAGACACAACCACTCTCCTTGTGATGACTCAACTTCATCTGAGCATGAGTGTTTTACTTCTTTCTGAATATAATCAAATCATAGAACAGAACAAGAAGAGTATTTTGTAATGATTATTATATATTTATATATATTATATGAGTTTGCCTTGCAGAGAATAATATTTAATCCTCAAAAGTTTAATTGCGAGGGCTTCCCTTCCCCATGTGATTCGACTGTTGACAAGGCTTTCTTTTCTGGGCCTGAAAAGAAAGTTTTGAAGAATCTTTTCAACTTCTCTAGTTTACAGAGTACAAATTCTTTATGATGAAAAAAAAAAGTTCTATTATTCTTGGAAATTTATTTTTTTAATTTTTTCACGATGACTAAACTTTCTTATGTTGCTCAAAGAACATCAGGAATTACACACAACGCACGGTAGGTTTGAGATGTTACAAATAAGCATTGAGGGCAATAGATGCATGAAAAGCTGAGCTTTAGTATTTTTGTTTGGTAGTAATGGAAATCTTCACTACTTATGCAAAGGTAGCGCATTTATCTGGTTTCTGCTCGTATTGAAGTTTTCCTTTGAAACAGGTTATGACAAAGAATGAGAATGAGAAGTAGCAGCTTCTGCATGCAGTGATCTTGAGATAGATAATGTCTGTTCAGAAATTGGATAGCGCGGGGAATAAATTGAATAATAAAATGTGCGTGCATGCATGCATGGGAATTGGGATGGAAAAGGGAAGATGTGGGTTGGGAATGTCTTTTTGTGTCTTTCTTTTGAAAACAACAAGAAGACCCTAAACATAGAATTACAACCTAAAACTTAGGTCCAACACTCAGACGAATCTAACAAACAATCAAGCCTGATATAAGCGACACGCTTAACAATGTGAAGGTGGTTATGCCTCCAAGGGCATTTTGAATTAAAATTTTGAATTTTAAAAGAGAGATGTTAAAGGGAACGGTTAAGAGAAGTCAACTGTCCCCCTCCCTTAACCTTCAATTTTTCCCAACGGAGAAAAAAGAGAGTGTAGCAGAGTCTCAAGTCTGTGATTAACATACATACAAAACACAAATTTGCCATGAAAAATATAGTATTGATTCGATTTTTTGATCAATACTTCAATTGGTTTGGAAAATTTTGAGAAGAAATTGATCATTATTCACTATTAAAAAATAAGATATCAGCGATTGAAATTAATGACGGATAATTATCCTTTACTAATTAGTGACAAAATTGTGACGGATTAGCGATGAATAGATTAACGATAAAAAAATTAGTCAGAAATAATTCCGTCACTAATTTAGTGACGAAATTATTTACGTCGGTAATCTATCGCTAAAACGCGCATGAAAATCTTGTGAAAATTTTTAGATAGATTAGCGATGGAAAATCCGTCAGAAATAATTCCGTCACTAATCTTAGCGATTAAATTATTTCAATCGGTAATTCGTCGAAAAAATAAGCGCGAAAATCTCAAGAAAATTTTCGGATAGATTAACAACAGAAAAATCCGTTAAAAATAATTTCATTGCTAATCTTAGCGATGGAATTATTTCCGTTAGTAATCCGTCGCTAAAACACGGGCGAAAATCTCGCAAAAATTTTCTGACAGATTAGCGACGGAAAAATCTATTGAAAAAAATTCTGTCACTAATGCGTCGCTAATTTTATCGACAAAATTATTTCTGTAGATAATTCGTCACTAAAACTTGAAAAAAAATTGTATTTTTATTAAATTAGGCTATTATTTTTTTACTAAATATAATTTTATATTTTTATTAAATTTAATTTTGTGTTTTTATTAAATATAATTTTGTATTTTTATTAAATTAGAGTATTGTTTTTTTATTAAATATAATTTTATATTTTTATTAAATATAATTTTGTGTTTTTATTAAATATAATTTTGTATTTTTTTATTAAATTAGGGTTTTGTTTTTTATTAAATTAGGGTTTTTTTATTAAATATAAATTTTTATTTTTATTAAATATAATTTTTTTGTTTTTATTAAATATAATTTTATATTTTTGTTAAATATAATTTTGTATTTTTATTAAATTAGGGCATTGTTTTATTAAATATAATTTTGTATTTTTATTAAATTAGAGTATTGTATTTTTATTAAATATAAATTTGTATTTTCATTAAATATAATTTTATATTTTTATTAAATATAATTTTGTATTTTGTATTTTTATTAAATTATGGTATTGTTTTTATATTAAATATAATTTTGTATTTTGTATTTTTATTAAATTAGGGTATTATTTTTTTATTAAATATAATTTTATATTTTTATTAAATATAATTTTGTGTTTTAATTAAATATAATTTTGTATTTTTTTATTAAATTAGGGTTTTTTTATTAAATATAAATTTGTATTTTTATTAAATATAATTTTTTTTTGTTTTTATTAAATATAATTTTATATTTTTATTAAATTAGAGTATTGTATTTTTATTAAATATAAATTTGTATTTTCATTAAATATAATTTTGTATTTTTATTGAATATAATTTTATATTTTGTATTTTTATTAAATTATTGTATTATTTTTTTATTAAATATAATTTTGTATTTTTATTAAATTAGGGTATTGTATTTTTATCAAATATAATTTTGTATTTTTATTAAATATAATTTTATATTTTGTATTTTTATTAAATTAGGGTATTTTTTATTAAATATAATTTTGTTTTTTTATTAAATATAATTTTGTGTTTTTATTAGTTATAATTTTGTATTTTGTATTTTTATTAAATTAGGATATTGTTTTTTTATTAAATAAAATTTTATATTTTTATTGAATATAATTTTGTATTTTTATTAAATTAAAGTATTGTGTTTTAAATGTTAAGAATGAGATGGAAAATAAAAAACTAAAAAGGAAAAAAGAAATAATACATGAGTCATTGTGGTATAATGGTTGAGATAATTCAAAATATACTTGAGAATCTAGATTCGAACACGGGTGAGAATATTTTTTCAACAAAAAAAACAAGGGTGCGGGCGTGTGCAACGACCTTTGCCGTATGTTACACCCCCAAGCCTTGGCATGGGCCATGGCACGCTTTGGATGCACGGGGGGCCGGCGCACACCGTACCAAGTGAGGAGCAACTTGGGTCCCATGGTATAATTTGGGAAAATTACTTGGAGCATTCAAAAGCCTATGGTAGCTAAGGAAAGTAGTACGAGCAATCAGTTGGAGGTTTGCCAAGGGTGGCAAGATGGCTAGCATGCATGGCAATGCATGGGTGCATGAAGGAGCTTCAGGCAGATGTGCTAATTTTGGAAATGTGGCTTGAGCAATCCACATGTATTCTAAAATGGCACACTAAAATCAAAAATGGCCGCAAAAGCACGTGGGGATCTTGAGATAGCCGACGGAGAATGTGTGGGGGCATGCCGAAGGCTGACGTGCATGAAGGAGTTTCGGGTAGACGTGAGAATTTTGAAAATATGCTTTGGGCGATCCATATGGATTTTAAAATGGGTCACTGAAACCTAATTTGGAAGCTAATGCACGAGTAGATCTTGAGATGACACAAGGAGCATGTGTGCGGGGCACACACCGGCACACGTCAACATCATTTCGGGCAAATTTGAATTTGATTGATCCAATGTCAAATTCTAAGTGGGGAAGGCCTGAAAGATTGATTGGAGGAGTTTCCTTGCAAGGCAAAGTGGACTTGGTACTTTGGGAAGGTGGCTAAGCAGAAAAGGAAGGGATCCTTGGTCCAAACTTGGATAAGGCAAGTTTAGAAATGGAAATTACGACTGCAAGCAATGAAAAAAGATTCTCCTTGACAGATCCTTGATGGAAGGAGATGCTTTGCAAAGGAGGAAACCCTAGGTGCAAGGGAAGAAAACTCTAAGTACATGGAAAATGGAAGATCTCAAGTCTAAACTACAATTTGGGAAGATTTTTGAATTCAAATGTATTTGAATTCAAACATGGAGGCTCCAAATCTAAAGAAGGCAGGTTCTGGCCTCATCCGACAAGGAAAGTTGTATCTTTCCAAGGGAAGGAAAGTCCAACATCCAAGGAATGAAGGATTGGGGTGATTTGCCATGATTCTTGCATGCGAACTTGGGGAAAGTCAAGCCATACTTCAACTATAAAAGGGGAGCTCGTGGATATGCTCAACATGAGGTGATGAATTCACTCATTTCTCCACCAAGCACAAAGGGGAGTGCTAGAGAGAGGAGAGGAAGTAGAGAGTTGTAGGGATTCTCTAAAAGATAGCAATAGGGTTTGCTATCGTGTGCCGAGTGGGTGAGCTCTCGGGGTTGAGAGTTGTTTTGGGGAAATTTGTATTACCCATCGGGCTGTTGTAAAATAGCAATAGGGGTTGCTATTGGGAGTGTGTAAACAACAAGGGGTTAGGTTATACAAAGCTCTCGGGTGGGAGAGCTAGAGTAGGGAGTGCCGAGTGGGTAAACTCTCGGGTGTGGGAGTTGTTTCGGGGGAAACTTGTAATACCCTTCGGACACTTGTCCTTGTACATTGAGTTTTGGATGTATAAAGGTTGGGAGTGAGTTATCCCGTAGGTTGCTTGTGTGTTTATTTGCTTTCCATTATTGCCGAGGGAGTGCTTGGGAGAGTAAACGAAGCAAGCTAGTCGCTGAGTTCATTGCATGGGCCATTGGACTACGATCACTCCGATGAAAATTTATAGAGGGTTTTCGACGGGTGTGACACTGTGCGCGGGCGGGCGTGGACAGGGGCGTGCGAGCGTGTGTCCTCGTTTGGGCGCACGATTTTCAGCGATGGATTAACGACGAGAATTTTTTGTCGCTAATCCATCAGTAATTTAGAATAATTTAAAAAGTGTTCAATTAAATTATAGACAGATTAGTGACGAAAAATTTTTGTCGTTGAAAGTCGTGTAATTTTTTCAAATTACCAACGGATTAACGATGAAAATTTTTAACGACGGAAATTTTTCGTCATTAATCTATCACTAAACTTTCCGACGGAAATATTTCCGTTGCTAAATTTAGTAAGAATACTTTCAGTGATGGAATTTTCGTCGCTAATTTTTTGTCGCTAAAAATTTCAGCGAAAGATATTTTCGTTGTTGATATCTTTTTTCTAATAGTGATTTGATGTACAAATTTTTAATTTCGTTTAATAGAGTTTTTTTTTGATTTCTCTTCTCTTTATAAGGAAAAATTCTATCAAATGATTTTTCTTCTCCTTAAAATAGTTTATTTTCTATGAATAAAAATTTTAAAAGTAACTTTTAAATAAAAGCTTATATGAGGAGCTTTTATTTCTCATTTTTTTTTTTAAAACTAGCCTTTTTTTATTAAGTTTATGTTCTCACTTGAAGGATATGAAATTTCAAATATATCTACATCATAAATTTATTTACCTTCATGTCTTCCATTTTTCTTTAATTTTGACTTTTGACTATTAATTTTTGACTTTTGACTTTTAATTTTATTTAAAAGTTATGAAATAACTTTATTTTAAAAAGTTAGATTATCAAACAATTTTTAACTTTATTTTAAAAGATCTTAATTTTTTACTTTTTTCTTTAATTTTGACTTTTTTTTTGTTATTACAGGAATCGAATTCGGATTATGAGATCGGGGGTAGGGGTGGGAGTGGGGGCTATTGTCACTGAATTGTCTCCGTGGAGACTTGGTTAGTAAGTTTATCAAAAAATTAGTTTGTAGATATTAGAGTACGTAGGAATATGTATATCATAAAAATCTCATTCACTAATTAATTGAAAAGTTCTAAAAAAAAAATCATAAAAAATATAATCTCAAACTTAAAAATTATAGTTTTGGAGGACTCATAAGACCTTTTTGTTGCACACATGAGTACCTAATGCTGAGGGGCGAAGACAAAAAATTACTTCAGTGATGGTAAACTACAACAGGTCGGGAATAGCAGGGAAAACGTTATAATTTTTTAAAACAAACAATATTATAATAAAATTAATAATATTTTAAAGATTTTTAGCCATAATTATTTTTAATAATGTTTTTTTAAGACTTTTAATAGTATTTTCTAAAAATACACATTAAAAATATATACATAAAAAATTCCCAAAAAAGAAAAAAAAAAAAGAAAAGAAAAAGAGTGCTACTACGTGACAAAGTGGATTTTATTTTTGATTAATTTAATTTTCATGGTATTGTTAAAAAGAAAAAAGCTCATTTTCATAAAGCACTTCCAAGCAAAGTGGATTTTCAGTGTACGTCAAGCATAGTCCAATATTATGAATAGGCTGGGCTGCTCCAATGGGCTCAAATAAGCCCAAAATCGCACTTCGGAGACACCCTAAAACAAAATTCCTTTGCCTCCTCTGCTCCGGCGGTTCTCTGTATGTCTCTCTCAAGCTATGGCTACCGGAAAATCTTCGAATTTTTTCGACCGTTACGGTAAAAGCTCAAACCCTAATCGCTTCAAAAATTTTCTCTTTCTAACAACGTAAAACCATATTCTCTGATCAATTTAGAAGAAGAGCAATCTTCTTCTCTGTAGGCTTTGATTTGCTCTTGGGTTCCCTCTCTGCTTTTTATGCCTTCATGGTGCCTTACACTAAAGCCGAGGGAAGCTTCAATATTCAGGTGCATTAATTTCACCCAAAATCGATAAAAGACATTCATTTTATGTTTTTGGGTTAGTGGGTTTGATCGAACTTCTGTTTGATGCAACTTTAGTTCAAGTCGAATTGAGCTTTGCTATGTTGGAATTGTCTAAGTTTTATCAAACTGATACCAGTTTGGGTTTTTTGATTTGAAGGCAATGAATGATATTCTTTATCATCGGCACCACTTGCAAAATGTAAGTCTACATTTGTTAATTTCTTCAGCATGTTTAAGCTCTAGTAGTTTTTGATTCTATGTTTCTTAAGTTTGATCACTTTTTCAGTATGATCATTTGGAGTTTCCAGGATTTGTTCCTAGGACTTTCATTGGTAAGTTCTATTCCTTTTTCCTAATCATTTTCTAATTAAATTGGCTTGTGGTTGTGTCTTTACTAGATAGAAGATTGATTTCTTTCATTCTCTGGCTATTGAGCCCATAATATTCTAAATCGGAATAGGAATTATTTTGACTGCAGTAGATGCATCCTTGATTAATAGGGCAATGATTCCTAATGCACTAGAATGTGGTTAGAGTTAATCATTGCTTTCTTGGTAAAAGTTTATGCGATGTGAAGTTCGGGATGAGCTAGCATGCACTGCTACTGTAGATGCTGGGCTGTTCCTGGGTTACTTAGGAGAATTTTATATAGTATGAATTTTTACTCCCTCTCAAAAACTTACAAAACTTGATAGTAGAACCTCAGATTCAAAGGGATAGAATCCACACAACTAATCTAGCTGTGGCAATTAAGATCATGAGATGTGAAAGTCGGGGATGAGCCACGGTGCAGTGCTAGTGTAGATGTTGGGTTAGTGTCTTCAAGGGTTATTTAGGATAAGTTTATGTAATACCAATTTCTACTGCCTTTTGGAACTCACAAAATTGCTAGTACAACATCAGATGATTGTAATGGGTTTGTGTTGATTGGCGACTCATACCTGGTTCAAAGGAATTGCATCCACAGGACTAATCTAGCAATTTATGATTGAAGCTGTGGCAATAAATATTTCGTGTGATATGCAAGTAGAACATAATGGAAGCTGAAAGGAACCATTGGTAATTGAATCTTTTTGTTATTTCATAGAGTTAAAAGCAAGAGGTACTTCTGATGAGATGTTTTCTTTAGAAGAATTGGAAAATGCAGTTTTGCTTAGGTTGGTTTGATTTTGGTTTCTCAAATCTCTCCCTTTGCAAACAAAAAAGAGATGATCAAACAACATGACCATGTGAAAAGAGATATATACTTGGGTTGAATTGTAGTTTCCATTGTGGGCTGAACAATTCAATATTTTCCTTGCATGTGCACTATTTGTCTCAACATTGGCTGCTCCACTCATATTGGTATTAAGCATTCTAGGTGCGTCAAAGGTGTATAGCCTCATTGCAGGTTAGTTCATTTATCCATCTCCACATAGTTGTATTTCCTTTCCTGCCACTTCATTCCCCTTGCATCTTTTGGAGACTTCCTAGCTCTTCTCTGTTCATGTTTCCTTGACTTTGTGAGTATGACCTAGTCTGTAATAATTGTGAGAATGCCCAGAATTTCTGCAGTCAATATGCTCCGTCAAGCTTTCCCTAAATAGTTGCTTCAATTGTTTGTTTGCAAAGTGGATGTCCTGCAGCTAATTTTACGGAGTATCCTCTTAGGAGCATAACTATTAGAGTTATTGCATTTAGCCGAATCTTTCTTGAACTCTTAGTAAGAATATTATTATTGTGTCTTTTTTTTTGGTTAAATTGTAGACTGAGATTAAAACAAATAGAAGAATAGCATATAAAGAGGAAAATGTGTATTCATGTATCTTTGTCTGTTTGTTTAGCTAATTTCTGTACCTTCTTTGTGGAATTTTCTATTTCCTTCAAAAAAGCCTTGACATTTAATTCATTGTGAAACAATGTTTGATGCCCTGAATCAAGTGATTTGTTCATTTATCTTTCATTTGACTTCTCTCTCTCTCTCTCTCTCTCTCTGTTTTTTTTTTTTTTTTTTTTTTTTTTTTTTTGTGGCTAGTGCATATGGTATTGGTGGCACCATATGGTCAAAATTATGGTTTTTCCGAGTGCAGGTATGGTGCCTTATCTACTTTTTGGGAACCTTCACACATGACCATTTCCTTTTTTCTTTTCTTCAGGTAAGATCTATAATTTGGGGAATAACTTTAAACCTTTAATGAATTGGACATGATGGAAACAATGGTACTCCTCTGGCCTATAAGCTGGCATGGGGTTTAAAAAAAACCACATCAATTCACTCAGGAAACAGGTTTGAGTTGAGATTGAATCACTCGTTTGGCTAGCAATTTTCACCTCCTTCTACCCTTCTGTAGCTTATGAGACACAACTAGGATGCTGCAAAGTTGTGCTTGTGAAGGAATAGGAGCTTGATGTGTTGTATAAGAATCGTCATCTTATCACTGTTATGTTTAACGAATAAGGATGTCATACTGCAACAGCAAAATAGCCCTAGCTGCAGTTCTCCACTTCTGATCACGACATTAAGTCCATCAAAATAAGCTTTAACTGAACAAAGATGTATGATCCACAAGGTTATTTGGCTCCAGTGGAAGCCATTGGTAATTAAAAAAAAAAAAAAAAAAAAAAAAAAAAAAAAAAAAAAAAAAAAAAAAAAAAAAAAAAAAAAAAAAAAAAAAAAAAAAAAAAAAAAAAAAAAAAAAAAAAAAAAAAAAAAAAAAAAAAAAAAAAAAAAAAAAAAAAAAAAAAAAAAAAAAAAAAAAAAAAAAAAAAAAAAAAAAAAAAAAAAAAAAAAAAAAAATAAAAAAAAAAAAAAAAAAAAAAAAAAAAAAAAAAAAAAAAAAAAAAAAAAAAAAAAAAAAAAAAAAAAAAAAAAAAAAAAAAAAAAAAAAAAAAAATTTTTTTTTTTTATTTTTTTAAAAAAAAAAAAAAAAAAAAAAAAAAAAAAAAAAAAAAAAAAAAAATTTTAAAATAAAAAATTAATAATTAAAAAAAAAAAAAAAAAAAAAAAAAAAAAAAAAAAAAAAAAAAAAAAAAAAAAAAAAAAAAAAAAAAAAAAAAAAAAAAAAATAAAAAAAAAAAAAAAAAAAAAAAAAAAAAAAAAAAAAAAAAAAAAAAAAAAAATTTTTTAAAAAAAAAAAAAAAAAATAAAAAAAAAAAACACAAAAAAAAAGAAAAAAAAAAAAACATAAAAAAAATAAAAAAAAAAAAAAATAAAAAAAAAAAAAAAAAAAAAAAAAAAAAAAAAAAAAAAAAAAAAATTTTTTTTTTTTAAAAAAAAATAAATAAAAAAAAAAAAAAAAAAAAAAAAAAAAAAAAAAAAAAAAAAAAAAAAAAAAAAAAAAAAAAAAAAAAAAAAAAAAAAAAAAAAAAAAAAAAAAAAAAAAAAAAAAAAAAAAAAAAAAAAAAAAAAAAAAAAAAAAAAAAAAAAAAAAAAAAAAAAAAAAAAAAAAAAAAAAAAAAAAAAAAAAAAAAAAAAAAAAAAAAAAAAAAGATACAACCAAGCCATTATGTTCTACGTGCCTTCCATTTGTGGTCATGCAGAGACTATAACAAGGACTCAAATTGAGGGAAACACAATTTACATGATACGGACATATACATAGGCGACCGATAGAGGCTAGGCAGTGCGAGACTATAACAAGGACTCAAATTAACCGAGGGTGATGGAAACCTAAGAAAAATTAGATAACAACAATAAAATATGATATGAATTATTTAAATATAAATGAAGATATGATATAAAATACAGCACAATGGTATAGAAATATCTATATTACCGACCCCACTTACTAGAATAAATTCACGATTATTGTTATTGTAGGAAGACAATAATCGAACATGTGATATGGGGATAAAGATTGGTTGTTGTCGATGTTATTGTTGTGAAACTATTTATGTGAGCTGGTCAAAGATAAGTTTGGGCATTTGGTGGAGGTATTCTTTGTAACGCTGACAGCTATACAGTTTCACACGCTGTTCTACTGTTCACGCCCCCTTCCCGATATATTGGCTTTGGCATTAGGTGATTTGTTCTTGTAGTTTATCACCATACAGAACTCTTCTTTTCTTGAAAAAGTGGTCTAATTTATTTTCTTCATACATAGATTTATAGCTTTCCTGTCCATTTTTTGGATTCTTTACCCAGCCCAGTGTGCTCTAACACCTTACTTTATAAAAGTTCCCCATGTGAGAATCTGTGGTTTCATTGCATATTTCCCTTCTTTATGACATCCAAGAACAATCTACCGGCACACATAAGGCATTACATTTTGATGGATATCTTGTGATTCCTTGGACGAGGTACAATAAAGTGGATATTTTCCATTGCTTCTTATTGAAACATTTTTACTTGCTTCTCATTTAAAATTAATGTGAAATGTGTATTATGATTGTAACTGAAGTCTTTTGTGTTTAGTTAGTTAACATGGCATATGGATTTTGGCTCAAAGGGAGGTTTTTTACGTCAATGAATTTTTAGGTATGTTTTTTCTCAGTTGCATGCTAATTTAATTTTGCTGGAGATAATTTTAAGCCCTTTTCATATTCTTTCTTATTTCTTTATTCAGAACTCTAAATTGAGTTGTTCTCTATTCAAAGTCTCTAGCGTTTTGTGGTACCGCGGCATCTTTACAAAATTGAACTTCTTGGTTCAATTGCAGGTAACGGAGCCCAAAGTATATGTAGATGATAGCATCAAGAATGAGGATATCATGCTAATACATTGGCCAGGATGCTCTTGAGACAAACGCCAGAGGGTTCCATCTTGTAAGTTGCCCGACTTACTTAAGCTGATACCGCTGGCCAATTCTGGTTCTCAATGATTCTATTGTAATGGTGGTTCTGAAAATGGAAGAAAGTGAAATGGTTGCAGCACAGCTATAACGTGACAACGAGATCCCAGTTTCTAACAAATTTCATATTATAGCCTTTGGACAAGAAAAAAGGCGGGAGTGGGTTGGGGAGAGGAGGAAATTGGAACCAGATATGTTGCATTCTTAAAATTTGCTGTTCTATGCCGGGTTTGTACCCTGGTCTATATCATTAGATGGCACTGTTTGTGAACAAAGCCTAGATTTTAAAAAAAGCAGCTAATGGTATTTGCATCTTGTTCATTTGGCAGGTAAGGTATGTGGGGGGGGGGGGAATCATTTGTGAGCCAAATATGGTGCCTGCATCAGCATCAAATGTGAGAGATTGGCGCATTTCGGAACTAGTCACCGGATTTGATAACACTCAATGATGATGAAGTTCAAGGGATTTTGAAGGCGGAAGAAAGCGTTTTACATATTGAGCTATTGGCAATCATTCTGAACATTTAACCACAGGACAGGATTTTCCTTATTTGTTCTACTTGTGTGTTTCGCATGCGAGGAGTAAATTTATGGCTATTGTTGATCTAAGGTGAATTATGACCTTTCATGGTGACGAAGAGTACTTAAAATGGACTTGGTCAAAGATGGATGTTTTTCTTTTTCCATTGCTTGCCCCTTAGCCGAGCTGGTTCTAGATTTAAATGATGGGGTAGAAATAATGAGTACAAATCTTTCATTCTTCCCAATATTGTTTTGAAATAAATAAAAAGAGATCATTTTTCTGTTCCTGATAATTATTTCTGCAGGTATTCGGTATTGTGTTGTGTAATCAATAATATTTTTATTTATTTATTTATTTATTTATGAAGAGACAGAGAGCATCCTTTCTAGAAAACTGGTAGGGCGGTTGATTGTGTCCCCAGATACGGGCGTTCCAAGGTACAGTACCCGTCCAGCTCATTCTCACGCGTTTTTTTCCGAAGTAATTAAGGGTTTTACGACGCCACCCCCTTTTATGGTCTTACTTCCACATTGTTATCTATGAAGGGCATTTTGGTCTCTCAAAAGACTTTTAATAGTCCCCTTCCTGGAAATGCATTGTGATGATCCCCACTTCCTTCCTTACACATCCCCATATAAACAGAAAACCTCTCCATTGTTTTTATTGATTTGTTTCAGATATGGCTGGCTATGAAACTCTCCACCGGGCCAATTCCATGACAAACTCCAATGCTCAGACGGATGAAGCCGAGGATCAGAAGAAGCGAGACAGATCAAAGTACATATGCCCCTTAAGCATACCCTCCACCACAGAAGCGGCTAAAGCCAGGATCATCAGAAACTTGGGACGTTTTGGATTGTACTACACAATTTTCATCTGGGTTGGTCTCTACATCAGTTTGATTCCCGCGCGCAAAGATTCATTGATTGGTTTTGTATCCATTTCTGTAGTTGCAGGCATCTACCTCCTATTGTTGCGTGACTTTCCCAATTCAAGAGTTGTGCATTTCATTGACAAAAGGTTGGTGCTTGGATTCATAGCTAAGACTGTTGTGGTTGAGCTAGTGGTAACAAAAGCTGGTATTCATTTGCTTGCAAGTTTAGGAATTGGGTGTCCCCTAATTTTAATTCATGCTGCTCTGTGGGCTGGTTTACCGGAATATTCTTCATCTTCTTCTTCAACAGCAACAACTCAGGCTGCTTCTGATGGAGGGGAATCTGTTCAGATTGTATCCAGTGAAGCAGGAGAAGATCAGGGGTCTGATTTGGTTTGATTGATTTTTATGAATATCTTGTTTCCTTTTTTTTTTTTAATTATTATTAGTTTACAATCTTCCATCTCTGTTTGGGGGCACGGCATGCCTAGTTTGACTGTATTTTTCATATCAGGAGATTAAACAGGCACATTAATTTACTTGTTCTCTTGGGTGGGTTGCGGTTTGTCAAGCACGTTATTTCCTTTTTGATTGGTTTGGAATGGTGGAGGCGTCAGCTATAAGTTTTCTTCCACGCGAGTCAAGGTTACCAACCCATAAACTTTGGCTTTATTGTATGGTTATGACATCATTTTCGGTAGAAACCTGCTGCAACGCTACTGGGTTTGACATAAATAATTTAAGGGAAGGTAAATTTAGTAACACTGGCCTTTTGATTCTGTGATATACGAGGTTTATCTCTCACCAAGTAAATGATGTCAGTCTTCTAATCAAATAGTATACAGTGGGAATTCAAACCCTTACAATCCCCTTCTTTTTATGTAAAGAATTTTGCCCTCATAGTCAACAAACATACACATATACATCAAGTCACCTCTCTAGCAACCTTTCCTTGGGACGGGTGGACTTGGTCATCACCAATACTTTTCTAGTCTTTTCCAATTTTCTTCTTAGGTAAACCCCCTCACCCGGGTTTACAATCCCCTCATGTTTTTTGGATTGAGGGCTTGATGTGCATTATATATATATATATATATATATATAATCCGCAACCAACTGTAGCCTTTTCCTATAGGTTTCGGTTAATCAACTCTTGCTAAATTGCAAGGATTACATTTTTATGTTAGGTTATGACTTAACAAAAATATGATAACGATTGTTAACCGGTGACAAATTATATGCAAATTTGAGACCGTAAATTCATTGCAATCAGGAAAAAGAGTTGCATTAGCTGAAATATATATCATTAGGTATTAAACCTTTGACTTAAGCACGACAAAATCTTCATGTTCAACACATACACACAGGCCTATTAAAAATAACATTTATGCAGAAACAAAAAACTATATATAGTAACGCATGCTATTCTCTTTTATACCTAAGAGGGTTGTGTTTGATTAATACTTACCAAAATGCTAGTGCTTCAAGTTAGCTAGCGGCAAAACTAAAACTTTATATTAGAGAATGAACAACAATACGAATAGGGCATTAGGGGTGGGGTTGCTATGAGACTCGGGTAGTGTCACGGGTACCCCTGATACTATCCGATTAAAGCTCAACTCAAACTTGGTCAAACCGAGCTCGATCTAGAACTTGGGTTCTGGTAGTTTGATATTGAACTCAAGCTCGAACCCAATTGTGTTAAGCTCAAAGGCTTGACGAGTTCAATAAATTATATTTTTAAAATAATTTTTATTCGTTAAAATAATTATACTTTTTAAAATATTTTTTAAAATAAGTAACACTATCCGATGACATTTCGAGTTTGACTTCAAGCTCGAGAGATACAAACTCGACGAGCTCGACCTAACAATACTCGACTCAAGCTCGGATATCGACACTACCCGACTCTACTCTGTAGCACCCCTAATTGGGGGTAGAGGAGGTATGGTCATCATTTTCAGGCCTCATGATAGAGTTGTAGTGAAACAAATTACGAAGTGCAAACATTTTTTATCAATCGGTCCATTGCCTTTTGTGATGGTAATTTAACTTCTTCATTATTTTCTTAACTATAAAATGAGTAAATGGTATTACAAATTGGTACTCCTATGGCACTTTATGGAAATCTTTGGCACTTTTATGTCTAGGTCTTCAATAACGCATTTGGAGCATTATAGTGATCACATGTCACCTCTCTTGAAACCAATAGGCACACAAGGATATTTATTATCTTACCTTGGCTTGGGGAGCCAAAGAAACAACTTTTAAACAAAAATTAGATAATGTGAAATATACAAAAATTAATTATATAACTATATAGTAAAAAATTCAAATTATTGTGGTTTGTCATTTTATACAATTTAGATGCAATAATCGTATGAACTCTTTCTTCGGCAGAATACAATCAACAAAATTTTGTCATCTCAGCACTCCATATTTGTCAAGAAGTCTTGATTTCATATTGTTCTTAAATAAACCTTTAGAAAACTTTATTCAAATTCTAGAGGCTGTTCAATGAGAATATAATTAAGAGTACATTATTGTGTAGAATTTTTGTTAAAGGGGGTCCCCCGCTTACCCCCAAAATCCTCTGGAACCTTTTGCTTCTCTGGGGGAAGAATTGGTTACACATAAAAATGCTTTCAAAGTCTTCTCAAGTTCTTCCAGGAATAAGCTAAGTCCCTTGTTTTCTTGTGCCTATATAAATCGTACTTCTCACTTAAATCTTCTCTCAAAATTTTATCCAAGGATGGCCAGCTATGGACCCATCCAAAGGGCGCCCAATTTCACAGCCAAAACCTCAGGGGCTCGCGAGGATGAGGCAGCGGACTCAACCCAAAAGAATCGGGATTACAACTTGAGCATAAAGTTTGTGTGGCCCTTTAACGTGCCGTCCACACCAGAAGCGGCAGCAACCAGAGTTATCAGAAACATGGGCAGCTTGGGATTGTACTACACAATATTCTTGTGGATTGGTCTATACATAAGCTTGATTCCTGCGCGGAAAGTGGCACTGATTTGGCTGGTATCAACATCGGTAATTGTGTGTGTGTACCTAATGTTGTTGCATGACTTTCCCAATTCAGTGTTGCTTCATAAGACTATTGACAAGCATTTTGTGTTGCAAATGTTTGCCATACTGACGGTGGTGGAATTAGTCCTAACGAGGGCTGGACTTCATCTTCTGGTAACTCTTGCAGTTGGGTTACCCATCATTTTGGTTCACGCACTTCTATGGGTAGAGGGCTCGTCTCTTTTCCAAACTGAGGTGGTTCCAAATGTATCCAATGAATTAGGAGATGAATTCTCCTCTGATTTAGTTTGATCATTCGTTTTCTTTCCCACGCCCATCAAATTTCAAGGTATACAACGTTGTAAGAAATCTTGCTACACGACACTATCAATACCACACTATATTGTCATTCCATGGAACAATAGCGATCATTTTATTTTATTCTCATGCATTGTATTATTTTTTTCCAGATGTAATCAGATGGTTATATGTTGGGTACAGTTTGTTTTTTTCTCTTTTTTTTTCCCAGTAAATTTTAGTCACTATTTATATAATGATCAGATGTATAGAAAGGTTTTATTTATTTATATATATATATATTGAGAATTAAATCCGAATTTATTATAAAAACAGGGGAGACTAAAGCTCATCCGCGATGTATAGAAAGTTTTGATAAAGCGGGAAGAAAAAAAATATATTATACATGGCGCCTTTTTTTTTTTCCTCTTGGCGAATCCCGAGGGGAGAAAAGAGGGGGGGGGGGGGAGGCTTTTGGGAAGTATGTCCATCTATATTTTGTCGTGCTCAACTTCAATGTTTCGAAGTACAAGACCAACGTGGCCCAAAGGCTAAAGATTGGACCTCCTTTCAAAATAATAGGGTGCTCAGAGGCCATTGATGTGTTACAAAAGATAATATGTGTTACAAACACGGTTACAGTCCCTTCAAAACGGCGAGGTAATGGCCGGAGTGAAAGATGAATTGATGTGTTACATGTATCTTTTGTATGGTTGAGAGAGGTAGAGAGAGAGAGAGAGAGAGAGTGGCTATTTGGTCCATAAATGAGACGAAATCACTAGACTGCCCATATAAAAAATTTTATAATTTTTGAGACCATGGTTTGTGGTATGTGGTTTTCATCGTTCTCCTTTTCTTTTCTTATATATAATTTACTAATTTACTAAATTTGGTAATTTCAAGTTTCGTATTTGGAATGGCACTTATATATATATTAGGATGCAAAATTCAAAATTTGAGTTTTAAGAATAAAAGAATAAATGTTGGGTGTGTCCGTTTTTAAATTGAATCTCATAATACTCGAACTGAATTAATTAAATAAGTGTTTAAGTATTAAAAAAAATAAATAACAAAAAATTCAATAATTTAGATTTGTAAAAACCTAACCTGATTAGATTAATTACGCCAATGATTGTCCCTAAAGGAATAATCTATTGATTACAATCATTTTATCTAATTTGATGATTTCGGATTACAAATCTCGATATAAAAAATAAAATACGTCAATGGGCCGATAAAAGCCCATCAGCCCATAACAGTCCGCGGGGGGCTTATCAAAAGATGAATTGCTTGAAAACTGGGCCTAAACGAGATCGCGGAGGGAGCCAGAACACCACCTTGACCCACATAAAAAATCTGCAGTCCATAATATATAATTATATTATATTCCTAATTTCCGAAACCAACGAAGAAATGATTGGATAAAGTTTTAGGTATTTTTTACTCCAGCGGAGGAGCCTCCATCTTGCCCTTCAGTGGTCTATACCTCGAGAAACCCTAGAGAAACAAAAATGCTTCTGAGACTCCAATCTCCGGTCCAAAACAACCCACACGTTCTTCTTTCCTCATCATTCTCGTATTCTCTCTTCCTTCAGACGCCAAAATCCGTTCGAATGCATTGTACCCAAAACGGGAACAATTATAAGCCGCAGTTCATAGAGTGTTCTTTTTCGCAGGTGCACAACTATGGAACAGTGGACTATGAGACGAGACCCGCGTTCAAATGGAAAGCTTTGTCCAAGAAAATATCACTTATGAAGGATCCAGATGCAGGTTGTGCCAATTTGTTGAATCAGTGGGAGAGAGACAGCAAGAAACTCACCAAATGGGAGCTCTCTAGGATTGTCAAGGAGCTCAGGAAATTCAGGCGCTTCAAGGCTGCTCTTGAGGTCAGTCAATCCTCCGAATAAGTTTTCCTATCTTGGAATTTATTTTGATAAATTTTAATCACCTTTGGAGCTGATTAGAATAATCCTGATTTTTGGTTCCCTGCTGTGTCTTGTACTCTACAATGTCAAAATATGATTGCTGGAGTGGTATAACTACATGGGATGATCGTCTGTTAGATTTTTCCGATATGGGTCTTTCTTGTGCTTTTGTTGTCCTGAAAAAAGAAAAAAATTTTATGAATATGATTCCAAAGTCCTAAATGTTGTTTACCCCACTAAAGGTTATACCCCCTTCCCACCCTGAAATCATAACTCCAAATACGTATTGTATTTGAACCTGATATAAATTTCTAGCTTCACCTCTGGGCATGTCTTGATTTTATTTTATCTTCCAAAATATGACGGGTTGCACACGTTGATACTTCCTCATAATTTGAAATGCTTGACATTGACCCGCCTTTCAACTTGGATTCTACTTTCAAATCGATTGTTCTGGGCGCTGGTTTAATTTTTAATAATGAGTCAAAATCTGTTGCATACTAAACTTCTCTGAATAATGGGTACAAGCTTTGACTTTTTTTTTTTTTTTTTCTCTCTTCTCTCTTTGGAAATTTCTTGTATGAATTTCGATCTATTGTTGTCATCACTTCAGATAAGTTGCATTGTCATCACTAATTCTGGCTGTTCAAATGTTTTTGCAGGTTTATGAGTGGATGAACAACAGAGGGGAAAGGTTTAGATTAACCACCAGTGATGCTGCAATTCAATTGGATTTGATTGCCAAAGTGCGTGGAATTGCGAGTGCAGAAGATTTCTTTCTCAGACTTCCTGACACCTTGAAGGACAACCGTATTTATGGGGCCCTTCTCAATGCATATGTTCAAGCCAGAATGAGAGAAAAGGCTGAATCCATCATGGATAGAATGAGATCTAAAGGTTATGCTAGGCAAGCACTTCCTTTCAATGTGATGATGACTCTTTATATGAAGCTCGAGGAATTTGGTAGAGTTGATTTGTTAGTTGAAGAGATGATGGAGAAGAATGTCCCATTGGATATATATTCATATAATATCTGGTTATCATCTTCTGGAGCCCAAGGATCTGCAGAAAAGATTGAGCAGGTGTTTAAACGAATGGAGCTTGACAGGACCATTAATCCAAATTGGACTACCTATAGTACAATGGCGACCATGTATATTAAGCTAGGGCAGTTTGAGAAAGCAGATGAATGCTTGAAAAAAGTTGAGACCAGAATAACAGGCAGGGATCGGATGCCGTACCATTACCTTATCAGTCTATATGGTAGCATGGGAAAACCAGAGGAAGTTTATCGTGTTTGGAGAACTTATAAGTCCTTATTTCCCTATATTCCCAATTTAGGTTACCTCTCTATGGTTTCCTCATTAGTTAGGGCTGGTGATGCTGGAGGGGCAAAAGATATATACGAGGAATGGCTATCAGTCAAGACAACATATGATCCGAGAGTTGCAAATATTTTCATCGATTGGTATGTTAAACAAGGGGATTTGGTTAAAGCAAAATGCTTCTTTGACCACATGTTTGAAGTTGGAGGAAAACCAAATTGCAGCACATGGGAAATTCTTGGACAGGGACATGTTCGAGAAAAGAAGATAGCCGAGGCTTTATCTTGTTTCCAGAAAGCACCTTCGGCTCAGGGTTCAGGGACTTGGAGGCCCAGGCCTGTAAATGTCTCTGCTTTCCTGAAGCTTTGTGAACAAGAGAATGACACAGCAAGCAAGGATGCCTTTTTGGGTCTGTTGAGACAAATTGGATGTCTGAATGACAAATCATACATGTCACGTATTGGAGCAAATTCTGGTCCTGTTTCCAAACTATCAGAGGAGACAGACAATGCTGAAAATGATTTCAATTTTGACAATAATGAGACAGCCGAATTGCTGTTTAACCAACTGCAAGGTAGTTTGTAATTAGCTGGAACTGTTAGGTCATTAGATTATCTACACCTAAGCTGTAGGGTTGCTCTAAGCTGGTGCACTATTAGTCTCAGAGCTCAGAAGAGTGGAGTTTTAAAAGCTGTGGAAGCTGGTTTGGCCTCGCCTTCCTCTGTGACTATAACATAAAAGGTGCTTTCTGCGGATAAATAATATTTTGCTTCCTTGCGCAAGTTGGTTCCATTTTGATTCTCCTTTTTCTCGAGAGATGTGTCCATTAGATACCTTTTTGTGGTGTAGACCAGTAGATTCTCTTCTGTTTAGCTTTCATAAGGAATGGAAGGATGGTTTTGTAGAGATCTTTGAACAATTCCTTGGAGAAACAGGAGATTGTTTTTACATATCCACCTTGTTGAGATGATCATTTACTGATCAGGTGGAAAGAACTCAATACATAGTTTCTCCTATTCGTTAGTAATTCTGCTCAAGTTTCAATACATAGTTCTCCTATTCGTTAGTAATTCTGCTCAAGTTTAACTTGCTTGAATCTTAATATCTGCCATATTTCTCTCCTTTATGATGCTTGTTACACACACACACACACACACACACACACACTCATCTTGTAATTTTATGCTTGACACCTTCCTAACGGACTGCTGTCTGTCACTACGAATGTGAATTAGCATGAGAGTGCTGAATGGTCCAAGATTTTGTTTTTTTTCATCACTGCATTTCCCAATTCGATATAGCATAGCTGCATACATGAATTTGGGTTGTTGGGGGATTGTACGTGAATTTGGGTGGTTGGGGTATTGCGGACCAAGTGCTAGCCATGTTATGTTTTTCCCTTATTTCTGGACAGTGGGGGGTTGGGGGGGGGACCTAGATTTGTCAAGCTAAGACTAATGATGGGTTCATGCCTTGCCATTAGTGTCATTGAGGACATGAGTTAGGAGAAAATAGAATCTGAGTATCCTGTAACAAGGATCATGCTTGACTAGGAGGGTAGTTCATTACAACTTATGAGGCGTTTGACCGCTGCTTGGTAGAATTCAATTGCACTTGATGGTGTTACTTGGAATAATGTGATGATTAACTCAATTGTCTGTTTTGGTGGTGGCATGGGCTTGCGTTGATTGACTTGGCTAAATTTATTTCTGAAGCTGAACTGGTTTGGGGCTCCAAACATGACCTTGTAAAATGCTTTGCTCGAATGAAGTCCCAAGGCTCTTATACCATTATATTTTCCAAGATAGAACAAATTAAATGTATTTTATTATATAGTTTAATGATGGGGGTGATGAAAGCTCATTAAATTGATATCCATACAAGAAGACAACATAGAAATTTGGACTACGGGTGAGAAAAAAGACTTTGGCATATTTGATAGAGGAGCATTAAGCTTCGTTACCTAAAATTATTGACATGAGACGACTTCATGCTTGCATGAGGCTTAAACGAGTTGACGAGGGAAACAGATTAATTATAAAACACCTTTGCTTGAGAGGTTAGACTTTTAGGACATTGGACAAAATTTTAAATAAATAATTTTTATTTTTTGTCTAACACCATACGAAATGGTAAAACTTTGATAGAAAATAGTTTGAAACTAACGTTGATGCAATATTGACACAATGTTAAAATGATCATTCAAAACCATTCAATTAAAAAAAATTTAAAAGTTAATTAAAATTTTAACTCTTTTTTAGGTGCCCCAGTGACTAATGTCACACATCATTCTAGCTTATGGCCCTCATGGACAAAAGCATTGCAGGGTTATTCGTGTTTCGTTGATTACGATGGAAATTGCCATCAGGGTTTCAGTAAAAATCAGTGATTAATGGAGGGGTGTCGGCGGCCTACTAGTGATTGGTGGAGAACATATGGGTCTCCACTCCGCATACCCACCCATATAACATGCGCGGCACGACCCAACATGTGGGATGCCCTATATTCTCCCGAAATGGCTACGTGGGAGAATTCCATTGGCCAAGATTTATAATACATTCCATTCGGAGGCGGAATTGGTGGCAAGAGGTTCGTCCTTGAGGCGCGGCGTGAAGGGTCACAATCGAAGGTTAGCGGCGGGGGAGAGAGTGAGAGGACCACTATGACACAAAGCAATTTTAATGCCAATGACATGTGACCTAATTGGGTCTGGGCGTAAGATTTGTATAATATCTACGTGTGGAATGGAACCGAAGCAAGCCGCGAGGGGAGGAGGGGGTTTCAAGTGTGAAGGGAGCCCACATGGGGGTACCATCACCATGTGAGTTAAGGTTGGGACCCCGACCTGCAATGCATGAAACACGGTTCTTTAACGGAGTTGAGTTAGAAAAAGTTGTTTCTCTGTGTAGTAGTCTTCTTGCAGGATTTGCACTTTGCTCTTGCTTAACTCCAACTAAATGCCTGCCCCATGACGCCATCAGCTTGAACAGGTTCCGGGCCGATTCATGCTCGTGATGGTGAACAAGTCTACCCCCACCATTTGTCTGTTCAAAATGCAGCATCTAACATCGTCTCACAAGAACAAGTTACAAGTTTACCGATTAGGATAAGATGCAAAAGAGATTATTTTTTGTAATAGCGACAATCAGGGGGAGTTATTTTTCTGGTACTGCAGTTAACAAATCATATAAGAAAGGAGTTTGTGTGAGAGGTAGCTCTTTACCAGGCTGAATATGAATTAATTTAATTCTGTAAATATATGTGGATTCATAGATAATCCGTTTTTCAATTATTCTCATGTTGATTAATATGTTACAATCCTTGCCTTGAGGAAATTCCATATAAGGCTCCTTAGGTTTAAGGTACTAGCCAAAACCAATGGTATTGTGTCACCGTCGAACCATGGTCGGACTATAATTTGAATGAAATGCAATTGGGTTTGAATAAAATACCACATTAGTAATTGAACCGCGGATTAACACGGTTTAATCATGATTTTTTAGTAAACCGTGGTTCGATCACAATTTTTTAATAAAACAGTCAGGTTATATTCAATTGTCAAACATTAAAAAATTCATTAGAATTTAATTCATTAAATTTTAGATAGAATGATATTTAAATATTTTAAAATATAAGACATTAAAAAAAAGCTTTTACACATCAAAATCCCTAAAAATCTCCCTAAACTTATCAACTTCTCCTCTCCTTCCCCATCTCTACCCATTATTTTCTCAATCTCTCAAACTGATCGATTAATTGAATTTATTGTTTAATATAAATTTTAAAAATGATTATTTATTTTATATTTATTAAAAATTTATATTTAAATTTTTATATGAAAATATAAAATTATTTTATGTTTTTAATTATTATTAAAAAATTGATGATTCAATCATATTGACTCACAATTGAGTTGGTTGAATCATAATTTTAAAATTTACGGATCAATATACGATACGGTTTTAATAATATTGAAATTAGGTGGAGGTCCTGAGAAACCACACCACATGGCTTGAGTTGCTCCCATTTTAAGAAATTAGAAAAAATGTTGAATTAATTAATACATTCAATCTAATTAAATTCGGTTTGAGTGGAGTTTACTCCTTGAGTAGCAAAACTCCATGTGTGTTTTTTTTTTTTAAAATTTTTTACCAAAATACTTTTTTTTAATCAAAATTATTGAAACAACCTTTTTTTTTTTTTTCTCATTCCAAATCTAGAGCCTCAATTGCGCCTTCATTAATTTTTTTTTTTTTTTTAAGTAATTTCCAAAAGACATGAAAGCGAAGCGAGATTCTGAATCTCGCTTTTGATTTGCTTCTGACCACCGCTGTGACTTTGCCCAGCAGAGCTTGAAAGCCCAAGTCCCTTTCGATGCACCACTGCAGTAAGTGCTAACCTAACATGCATGCCGAAAATGTCAACACCCGGATACCATCGCCGAGTTGTTATATTCTCTACCAGCAAAGAAGAGCCCAAATCACACTCTTCCCATCCTGCAGCAGCTTCTCATCATCTTACCCAGAATAATCTTTCTTGCAGATACAAGTAGGAATAGGATGAAAAATGTCAAATTGATGAATACTGAGGAGAGGTCATTAATGGAGACAAACCCTCGCAATCCCTCAACAGGGCTCGTGAAAAAGAGAATCTAGTGGTCAAAAAGCTCACACCCATCACAGATGAAAATGCTGTGAATGTGGGATTAAAATGATAACACTGGAAATTGGTGTTTATTAAAATCTGATTAAAGGGCATTTCAACACCTGGGTGATCAAGTAAGAGAAAATGGAGACAAATGGGTATGTGTGTTGTAGAAAGAATCCGGAGACACATTGCACATGGAAAAAATCCAAACTAGAACACACCGAAGAGAGAGAGAGAGCGTGGGGTCAAACGTGAAGTCTGAAACAAGGAAAAGTGTGGGCTGCCTTTTAAAAGCGACATCCTCATTCTCGATTTCAAATTTTCAATTATTTTAAAATAAAAAATAAACATTATTGAGAATCTTGACTTCAAGAAAGCACGATCCTCAACCATAACTTCTCTAGATTTAGAATTAAAAAAAAATTGTTATTTCAATAATTTTGATTTAAAAAATAGAAAACTCCATACATTGAAGCTTAAGGGATACCAATACATATTTACTGAACCAACCAGTGGTTGCTTAATTATATAATGTACTATCAAGCTGTTGATTCTTTTAATACAATCCCACTTGTGTGATTGACTCAGTTTGCTTTTGTTATCTATTCTAAACAAAATCAAAGGTTTTACCATGACTATTCTGCATTAAACAACTAGTTAAAGTAACCCTTTTTATTTATTAACATAGAGCATCAAAATATATTAATACATTAAACTTGAATTTTTCTATTAATATCCTAATTAGAATTTTATTATTAATGAGAATGAGGCGAGAGTCTTGTCCCCAGTACATATATAAGAACATTAGAAACCTTTTTTATGTTATAAAATGAAAGAGAGTTAAGAAATAAATTATTACACTTCAAAATCAAAATTTTTTTTTCTAAAAAAAAAAAAACATAAGATATTTTAAATAAAAATGACATAAATGTTTTTTTTTTTTAAAACTCATAAGAAACTCATTTGACCCCCTTTTACTTTTAGTCATGTTTTTTCTGTCTTGAAATTTGGATGTCCTAATTTTGGGTCAATATAAAATTTAGTGCTTATAATATTAATGTTTTCAAATCCCCGAATGTAATCAAGTACTAAATTCAATGAACAACGTTTTAGTGTCCTTATTTCTCTTAATTGAATATTAGTACCATGAATAAATATTTGATTTTAAGAAAGAGTAAGAACAAGGAGTGGGGTATGGTCGCATGAAATTGCCTGCGAGTGCAAAGCCAATTGATAAGTGTGGGGGGCGGGGCGTGCAATTTGACAGCTGCAACATAGAACTAAGATGGTGGCAGCAAATGCAAAGAAAATGGGTGGTGAGTAAATTACTTTGTTTAGTCCCTAAATTTATCTCAATTTTATAAATTCGTTTCAGACCTTCAAAATGCTACACTTTAGGACCTAAGCTTCAAAAAATGCTCCACTTAGGTCCCCCCGTTAGTAACAGTGACACCATGACCGTTAGTTGCTGACTTGAAACATGATGTGGCCAGGCATTTTCTGAGGTGGCTTCTACCGTGGAACTAAATACTGATGTGTCGTCTAACACGTTGGCAACTTACACAATGAGTTTTGCCACGTCAGCCTAATTGCTCTCTCACCACTCTCTTCTCCTCCATCGATCAGTTCTCTCTCTCTTTCTCTCTCTCCCTCTTGATATCATTGTTTCTCTCTCCAATTCCATCTTTGAAAATAGAGATGTTGTAATTTTTATTAGAGAGTTATTATGCCCCATCTTCAATTCTATCTTCAAAATCCACTTCAAGAATCAATTTTTCAACAAAATTCACCTATTAAATTCCATGATTAAGTGGAATTCAAGATCCAAAAAACCCTATGTTTCTCTGAGAATCCAAAACTCAAATATCACCTCAGAAGCAAACAATCGCTTCCAACTTTAAAATCCACTCCAACAATCAAATTTCTAGTGAAACCAACATCTTCAATTCCTTGATTGAGTGGAATTCAATAAGTAAACCTCTCTCTCTCTCTCTCTCTCTCTCTCGGTCAGTTGGAGTCCAACTAGAGCTTGATCTCTCTCTCTCTCTCCCCCCTCTCTCCTTGACGATCATAGCAGCAAGGCTCTAACATCTCTACTTCATCAACTTGGCAAAGCTCTCTCAATCACAAGAAAAAGGGACTTCGCCCACCGCTCAAATGGGAAAAAGGGACTCAAACCCTAGAAGTGGAGAACAATTGAAGTAGAGGTAAACAATTGAAGATGACTTTTAGAGGTGAACAATCGAACAATTGAAGGCAATGAACAATCAAACTCTTAGAGGTGAAAAATTAAAGCAAAGACGGAATTGAAGCAAAGGTGATGATTGGAAAGGCGAACAATCGAAGTGGAGAAGATGACTTTAAGGATAGTTGAAGTAGTGGCCTAAGTGGAGAGGCGAAGGAATTGAAAATTACAAGAGGGCAATTGAAGATGACTTTGAGGGCAATCAAAGTGGAGAGGCGAAGTTGAACAATCGAATCAACTCTGAGGGCGGAGAAATTGATGATGTTTCTTCTTCATTACCAGAAACTTTTTTTTTATGGGTTTTTGATTTTTTAAAAATTGATGGATCTCATACTTCGGCCACCTACTCTCATTTGAGCCATATCCAAGAGCAACCCCTCTCTCTCTCTCTCTCATGGCAAAGGGATTGTGTCTCTCTCTCGAATGGTTTTTTAAAGGCTTTCAACTCGAGTAAGCTTTCTCTCTAATGGCAGAAGAAGAAGATGAAGGGGGAGAGAGGAGTGTGTTTTTACTCAAGTAGGGAGAGAGAGAGATGAGTTTCTCTCTAATGACAGAACAATCGATGAGTTTCTCTCGCGTAGAGGGTAGAGAGAGAGAGATAGAGATGAGCAAAGGTCGACATCTGACCTGGTATGTCACGTCAACATTTTTGTTGATGTGATAAAATTCATTGTGTAAGTTGTTGACGTATTACGATACATAAATTTTTAGTTCCATGGTGAAAATCATTTCAGAAAATATGTCACATAATATTTTAAGTCAGTAATTAACGATCACGGTAACACCATTATTAACAAAGGGATCAAAATATATCATTTTTTAAAATTTAGGTTTTCAAATATAGTATTTTGAAGTCTAAAGATAAATTTATGAAATTAAGCTAAAGTTTAGAAACCAAGCAGCTAATTTACTCAACTAAGATGGTGGCAGCAAATGCAAAGAAAAAGGTTGGACAAGTTGGTGTGGAAAGTCATGTCATCTTTCCCCCACCCAACCCCCACCTCCAATTTTTGTTTTGTACCATAAATGCCCTTAGGAAAGTTTCATGTAATGATTGCTTCATTCACAATATTTATAGGCGTGAGTGCTGGGTAGGGCTAGTACTTAGTACTAGTAAGATTCAGAAAAAATGAGTGGGTCTTCTTTGTTGAACCCTACCCAACAAAACATACTTTCCATGTGGATCTTCATATCATCTATTCTAGCCCTTTACCCCAAGATTGTCCGTTTCTCTTCTACTTCTATTTTATTTTATTAACTATTTTCTGTTTCTAGGCTATAAAAAAAAAGAAGGCAATCTCCAAACAAGTTGAGGTTGAAAGTGGAGATATTTCATGGAATGCGAGAGAGAGAGAGAGAGATTCCAAATAAGAGAGTTTAATAATCATAATCTCAATATTCAAATTTATCTTAACAATCTCAAAAAGAGAGGGAGAGAGAGAAAGAGAGAGACCTGTCCAAATTTCCCTTTCCAAAGAAAATGGAGTGCACACCTCACATAAGTGGGGAGAGCTTTTCTCTCTTAAAAATTAAATTCAACTTGAATTGAATTTAATTAAAATTAAATGATTATTGGATATCAACAAATTATACCCAAAAATAATGTTTTGAATTCTCAATTCAAGTTTGCCTTGAAATATGCAAAACATATATGTGTGTGTGGGATTTGGTGAGTAATAAAAATGAAAATTAATGAATCTGCATGAATAAACACAAGGGTTTTGCAGGCCAAAACTATACTCACATTGCCAATTTGTGCCGGTGCCCTTCTATGTAAATTATATATGATAAAAACCTCTAATTTTGGGGGGGGGGGTTGATTTGCAATTTACCCGTAATACCAATTGTAGGATAGATGGCATTCCGTGACCAATATATTGAAAACTACACATAGATGAGCAAAAGAAGTATGAGAAAATATAGAATTCTTTATTAAATAGTTTCATATGACTAAATGGACCAAGTTTTTGTGACAATTTAACTCAAATTATTTTCTTAATTAGAAATATAATTAGACATTTTTTAAATTATTAATATTTTTTTTAATATATATACTAATGTGTTAATTTTGATCACTCTGGTTCTTACCTCATTTAGTATTATAGCATTATTTTAATTTTTTTTTTCTTTCAACTAGAGAATAAAACTATATTAAGAACATGCGATAAAGCAAAGTGTGATTGTGTTAATCCACATTGATCAACTTGCTTTTTTCCTTTTCCTTTTTTTCCCCCTTACGTTTTAGGAACAAAGTTTGAATTAAGGGATTAGAAATCCACCTTAAAATTGGAAGAAAACTTGGCACTCACTCCACCCAAGTCATGGAAAGGATACATGAGGGATTGTTGAAGATGATGAGGGTACAAAAAGGTCAAAAGAATATTAAACCAAAAAAAAAATAAAAATGCCCTTCCCACTGATGACCAACTTACCTGCTTATTTTATAAAGGAGAAGGGCAAAAAAGTAAAACGAAGCGTTATAAAGCAGTGGAAAGAAAAGGGAAACTTGAAAATGGCAGAGCTAGAAAGCAACAATGGCAATGTAATGCCCAAGCTGATCAATTTTCTGTCGGCTCTTCTACAGAGAGTGGCGGAATCAAATGATGCCAACTACAGGCTTCAGACCCAGAAAATTTCAGTGTTCCATGGGCTCACTAGACCTACCATCTCCGTTCAGAGCTACTTAGAGAGAATTTTCAAGTATGCTAATTGTAGTCCCTCTTGCTTTGTTATTGCTTACGTTTATTTGGATCGATTCGCTCAGCGACAGCCTTCTTTGCCCATCAATTCTTTCAATGTTCATCGTCTCCTCATCACCAGTGTTATGGTTGCCGCCAAATTCATGGATGACATGTGAGTTCTATTCTTAATTTTTCTGGAATTTTAATAAATTTTCTAGGTCTGCATGCCACCTCCATTAATGGGTTTTCTTTTTTTCACAGTTTATGAAGTAAATTCAAAATTTCTTAAATTTTTTGATCTGGGATTTTTAGTTCTCATTCAAGTTTCTTCTGTTGCTCTTGGGACTAAGAAAAAAACTAAAATCTTTTATGGGTTTGAATTGAAGATTGTTGATTGGGTTTTATGTGGCTGCGGGTGAGTGAATGAATTGTGAAGTTGGGGATTTGGAATTCATGTTTTTTTAAGGAAAATCATTCAAAAAAGTTGAGAATTTGTGAAAACCAAATGTAGAAATTTATTTTCTTGATTTGAGGAAGCAGAATTTTAAGAAACTTTTTAATGAAATTATCAAATTTTGAATATTGTTGTCGAGAGTTTCTTGCTTTTACAAACATTTAACATTGTGAGATGTGAATCCAACTCCACCCAGATAAGTGAAACCCTGGCTCTCCCCCCCCCCCCCCCCGGCCCAAAAAAAAAAACGTACACACGTAGGGACAGCTTTACCAATCCCATGCACTCAAACGATTTATTTGTTTTTAAGAAGAATAGTAACTTCACTAAAAATTATGAAGATACAACCAAAATTCCCTTTATTTTGTTCTTTTTTTTTTCAGAAAAATTGTTTAAAAAATATATGGAATGAACATGATGGAACTAAATTAGTATTGGGATTGTAGGTACTATAACAATGCGTACTATGCAAAAGTTGGAGGAATCAGCACAGCAGAGATGAATTTCCTGGAAGTGGATTTCTTATTTGGGTTGGGATTTCATTTAAATGTGACGCCCACTACTTTCCTCACCTACTGTTCCTATCTGCACAGAGAGATGTTGCTTGAATCACCTCTACATTCACCACCCAAGCTCCACCTATGTTTAAATGAGGATGAATCCTCTTCCCATCATAAGCAACAACTTGCTGTTTAGACTTTCTTAATTAATGCAATTGTTTAGTTGTGGTTAGACATTTTGAGGCAGCGACTCTCTCTCTCTCTCATTTTTTTGTTCTCTGATGGGATTTTGACTTTGACAGATCAAACCCACAGCGACTGCACTAAGCCACCCATTTAGTGTTCATACTTTTCTGCTCTCACTTTTGTTGTTTCATTTTCTTGGAGGTTTGAACTTCAAATCATTGATATGTACAGATGAGCATCTTTCCTTTACAGTCTGGCCGTCGAAGTCTTCTCTTATCCGACTAGTTCATTGTTATTGTCATTGTTATTTATTTCTGAGCTGTATACAAGTTCTTGTCAAGGCTGTTCTAATCCGTTTGTTGCCCAATACAATAAAGACAGATCAGGTGCTAGAGAGGGGCTTTATTTTTTTTTTTTTCCCTCCTTGTCATGGCATGCACTCAATCTGAAAACGGTGAAATAGTGATAAATGCGAGGCCCTTCCTCTAGGATTTGCGTAGGTGACAAATGATTTGCCTGCAGTGTGATTTCCTTTGGAAATAAGGACAATTTTTTCCATTCGACACTGGATTGGTACTTGTGAGGGGACATGAGTCATGTGCACTGCTCATGGACACCTAGCTGCACATGTGCCAGCTAAATTGGAGAGAGAGAGAGAGATTAATTATTAGTGTCCATTCGTCGATAATGTGGTGTCACTTGCAAAACTTCGACTGCAAGCCACTGTTATGTAGCCATAAATTGAGGTCTCTAGTCATTTTGAATTTAAAAATAGTTGGAGCCATTTTTATGTGTAATAGGCATTAATGATGCTCATGCTTTTATTTTTGATTCAACTGCAATCTCTTGGCTTGGCTAGTACTACGTTATACAGCTGAGCAATCAACACAAGTTGTTTATTGTGGCTGTCTGAAAGGCCCACCTTGATGTCCCCACCCCTCTCCCTCCAATAATGGCATCCCACCTCAATGAGAATGATAAATTCAACATTGAAGTTTTTACTCGTGATGATTCCATCCAATCGCCATGTCCTTGATTCAAATTATTTAAGCGGCTAAAATATTTTCCTTCTTAAAATTTGGATTGAGATTTTAGCATCACTTGTCCTCTAGTTGATAAAAACGGGGAAAAAGTGAAAAGAAAAAATTTCAAGGTTTTTTTTTTTTTTTTTTTTTTTTTTTTTCTTCCAATCTTTTGAGATATATAATATTAGAGGTTCTCAAATCAAACTTTACTTGTATCGAGATTTGGGGATTATGTGATTAAGTAGAAAGCCACCATTGTTTTGTGTTTGAATTACTTTTGGACAAAAAATGAAATAGTAACTCAAACGAGTTCGTATCAAAATATGGACCATGCAAGTCTTAACAAAAGAGCAGGAGCCTTGTCTTCTCTTTAGCTATAGAGAGCCTAATAGGACTAAAGAGGCCAGGCAAGGGCTTGTGTAGCACATTTGGCCTCTATCAGATAAGACTACAGACCCCTCCCCCGGGGGACAAATAACCCAATGACGGGGCTCTCATATATCCCATTTCATGGCCCAACAAAATGAGCGCGGCGTTAGTTTCAGTTTTCAAATCCTTCAAAGCCTTCTTGATTAATGTCAGGACAAGACACGATCTGAGTCGGTCTGTTTTAAAAGGCGAGACCCATTTCTGGGGATCAAGTTCGAATTGACTCTGTTGGCATATGGGGCGAGTCCCACCCCAACCCCCTTTTAACTCCCTCTCTCTCTCCCCCCACTCACTCTCTCTTTTGATAAACTCTCAAAAAGGTTTTTCTTTGCTTTTGCTCTGGGAACGCAAAGGGAAAGAGAAAAAAATAAGATAGTATTTTTTTGACAGTGCATTGTGAAATTTTGGTGGTTATGACATTCAAAGAAAAAAATGCAACAGGGAGAGGGTTTGAGAAATAGAACAAGAGCTCCGTGATCATCATCCATTTACCGAAATCATTTAGATTGTTAACAATTAGAGATGAACTGAATATACATGACATTTTCTTGGCCTAAAATACCCATCATTGGAAAGAGACAAGTGATTCTAACCCAATTTTGATCCGACAATTTTCACATGAAAATATTTTTATAAGTTTGTATGAAAATCATCATTGGTATCAGAGTCATTTAGAGTGTTTCCTACCTCTTTATTGGGTATTGAAAATAAAAAATATTTAGAATAATTTTCAAAATTTATTAATGGTAACTTGAAATTAGTTTGTTGAAATACTCTCAATTTTATACCATAACATGTTTATGATATGCAGATCTGATCTGCAAAATTTCGCATGCAACGGCTGAGTACATTAAGAGATATATAAACCCTAGTCTGAATTTAATGTACTGAAAACTTTTAAGATACTGTGTTTCATGGTATGAAATTTATATGGTTAGATTTCTCTCAAAAAATATTTTCCAACCATATAAAGATCGTAAAAAGGTTAAGAATTGAGAGAGATATAGCAATTAGAAATTTGGATCAAAAATCAGAAAAATGAAGACGATGAATAATAAATGAATGCCTATCCCACTCTCGACAAGAGTGCATGAAACTCAAACACCATGTTAGAGATGTCCGATTAAAATCCAAGACTACCATTAAATTTAGAAATATTGAAAATTGGGAATAACCAAAATTTCGTGACCGTTCATCGTTGGGAAGGTGGCGTGTGAGTATAACAGTTTTGTTTTAGTTTTAACATTGCCGTCCCTGATTGAGCGTGAAGCACTATATTCTATCGGAATTTTTACTGAAACAAATATTTTATTTGTTTTGATTTTTTTGTGATTTAAAATTTATTTTTTTGAGATGAAAAATAATTTTTATTGATTATTAAATAAATAAACTTTTAGAAAATTACAAAAAAAAAATCGTTTTTTGGTCCATAAAATTTTGAAAAATTTTTATTGGACTAGAAAATTATTTTTCTTAATTTTGACTATCTGAGTGTAAATTGTTTATACTCGTTTTGATTTTATACTCTCCTTTTACGTGTGAAAAAATTTTTTTCAATATAAAATTATTTAAAAATTCAGCATATTATATGAAATAAATAATTTTAAAATTTATTATAATATTATAGTTAATTTAGTGTCTAATCTAATATTGTATCCGTTTTCTAGAGTAATGATGATATTTGGACAGAATGTCGGATTTCTCAGGAGGAGAGTTAAAGTATTAAGAATTTCAGAGTGTATAATGAGGTGGGGTCAAATTTTGATAGACCCAACTCATGCTTTATCGGATCATTTGGAGATCATGAAAGTACAACATCTAGAATTTCTTAGATTAGGTTTTTTTTTTTTTTTTTTTTTTTTTGGGATAACGTATATATATTTTAAAAAATATTTTGACTTTTAATTGGAACAACGTGATTGATGAGATAATTACTGGAAGAGAAAATGTGATTCTTGATAATGTGAAACCCATATTAATAGAAATATGGAGAGTTAAAAATTTAAAGACGCAAATGAAGTAAATCTATCTCATAGTATAGATGACACTATCCCACATGCTATAAGGAGATTTTTCTCTTAGAAATAGACAATCCAATGGGATGAAGAATATGATTACTCGAATTGGCATATTATGAATTGAAATAATAAATTTGTATGTTTTCTTTTACACACTATGGTTGATTGTTTGGAACATGATCATATAATAGAAATTTTTAAGTTATATATATATATATATATATATATATAAAGTTTCAATTGAGAATATGATTGACAATATTTGATTTTTTTTTATATGATCATGCATGCAAAAGAAAATTAGAGTACCTTGAAAGGAATTTTGGATCAGTAGAATTTAAGTAATTCTTATCCAAAATTGAAATTATTTAAATAATTTATGTATTTAAGTGAGAAGTTTTAGGTTGACAAAATTTAAATAATTCTCATTTAAAACTTATAGAATTTTATAATTTTAAATTAAATTCATGATAGTAATACATTATAACCATAGATGATGATTGGAAATCTAGTGAACTTTCGATTTTATGCCTGATGTTGACATGCCATTGAAGTTAATCTTGAAATACAAAATTATGTGCATAATATGAATATTAGTACATATGTCTATCCTATTAGAAAACTCAAACCATAACATCAAAACCCATTATTAGGGACTTGAATAAAAGTGACAATTTGAATGGCAATGATTATGAGATATGACGCAATAAAATATGAAAAATGCTTAAAGAATAAGATGTTTTGAAAGACATCAAGCATGTCATGAAGCACCATAGAGTGGATAATGTTGCCCCTATAAGGGAGAGAATAAGATGCTAAGCTGATATGAAAAATGATAGATACCACTACTCAAGTGATCCTAATTAGCTTTGTGATTGAAGACATGATGCTCGAGTGTGAGCAATATGTGACTGCTCATAACATTTGGGTATACCTCAAAGAGATATATGAAGGTACCAATGACTCATTTTAGATAGTTGACTATAATATTTTATATCTATAAAAGGTGAAGTGATTATAGTATCAAACAGCTATTAAGGGTCATGTCTAGCATGATTAGAGAGTGGAAGTTAGTTGGTCATGTCCTCTTCAATGAACAGTAAGTTCAAATCTCGATCTGATTTCTTCCTGCCAAGTGTGAGCGCCTGAAAGTCAGTTTGATTCATAGTAACAGTGTGAAAACTTTTTTGGACGTTGCTTGCCACATCAAGCTCAGAATGAGCAATTTTGTGCTGCAAGATCCGCAACTGATACTTTCATTATAAAATTTAAGTTCCAAAAGAGTTTCGGGCTCTAAATTTGATAGAAATTGCAACAAAAGTAAGAAAAGGAAATAAGATTGTAGACGGATCACAAAAGAACAACTTTGGATATAAGAATAGATAAAGAGACATTTATGATTTTCTGTTGATTGATTTCTGGTGATAGATAGTATGTGGAGAATGATGCAAGAGTGAATGTTAAAGGAGTTGACACTTCTAAATTGCAGTTACGAAGTAGACAAACTCTAATTCTGCATGTTGATCTCTAGATGCCAGAAATTCGACGAAACCATATCTATTTTTATTCTTTTGAAATTTAGCTATGATTTGAACTTTCAGAGATATATGGTTGATTTGTATTTCAATAACATGTATATTGATTCATGACAGTTTGCAAATGGTTTTATCATTTTGTAAATGTTGATAATATGACATGATAGATTTGGTCACATTAGGGTAAGACAGGATAAATCAACTAGTGATAGTAGAATTATTGGGTTCACTCACAAAAGTTGATTTACCAACATGTTAATATTGTCTTGTCAGCTAAATAACGAGAAAACCATTTGAAAAATCCATACGGACTAAATTTCTATTGCGTTTAATCCATTAAGATATTCGTGGTCCAATAAGTGTGAAGGCTAGACATAGAATTTCGTATTTCATTATGTTTATTGATGATTTCACGCGTTTGACCATATCTATTTGATTTCTCATAAGTTCGAAACACTTGAGTGTTTTAGATATTATATGAGCGAGATAAAGAATCAAATGGATAGATAGCGTAATATTTATCAGATCAATTTAAGGATTTGGGTAATGAAAGAGACACAATCTGATATTTGACCATTCCTTATACACCTCGGTAGAACGGTGCTGTAGTGAGAAGGAATATGATATTGTTGGATATAACAAAATCCATGATGGTACAAGTTAACTTGTCGATTTCCTTTTGGAGAGATGTTTTATTGACTGCGACTTTTGTTTTGAATAAAACACCTTCAAAGTCAGTACCAATGACATGATAAACTTTGTACCGATAAAAGGTCATGCCTGAATGACCTTAGATCTTGGGGATCGACAGTCTGTATTTTGAGATTTTCCAATAAATTTAGAAAATTAGGTGCTTATAGAAGCAAGAGTATCTTTATAAGATACTCCGATTGGTCTAAAAGTTAAGTATTCATTTGTGAATGAAAAGATGGTACTACAGTAGAGATTAGATCACGGATGTCACATTTCTGGAGAATGATTTTCTTAGCAGAGGTGACGTGAAGGACATAGAGTTGTTATTTGAATTAGTTAATTCAAATGATAAATTTGTCTATTACGGATTGTTAGAATGGTACTGATCCCGGTAGGAGGGATTTAAATTCTAGCGATCCAAGTGAATTACAGATTCAGAAAAGTGTTAGAAAAACTGTGCCTAAGCGTCACTTGGAGATTGAAGGGCATGTATTTGTTGTTTCTTCAGAATATGAAAAAGAGTCTTAGAACGTATATGAGACTCTATCTTGTCCCACCAAGAGTGAATGGAAAAGGCAATGGAAGAAATAATGTGAGTCAATGAAGTCCAACCATGTTTGGGAATTGGTTAAACTTCTATCAGGACGCAAAATTATTGAGAACAATTGGATTCTCAAAACCAAGCGTAGGACATATAGAACTATTGAAAGGTAAAAAATCAACTGGTAACAAAATGTTACACTCAGTAAAAGAATGTTGATTATGAGGAAACTTTTTCCCGATAGTGAGATTTATTTTCATTCGTGTATAGTTGGCTGTAGTGACCAATTTGGATTTGGAATTACGTCAGATGAATGTGAAGATTGTCTTCCTCAGTGGTGAGATTGAGGAAGACATTTGTATGACACAATTAGAGGATTTTATCATTAAAGGTCAAGCAGACATAATTAATAAATTGAGTAGATTAATTTATGGCCTTAAGCAACTTTCGAGATAATGGTATTTAAGATTTCATAAAAATGTGATCTCTTATGATTTCATCATGATAGACGAAAACCATTGTTTCTATTTGAAAAATCCAATGATAAGTTTGTAATTCTATCCTTATATGTCGATGACATATTGTTAGCGACGAACGATAAGGAATATAATTTTCAGATCTTGAAATGATTATTCTTCAATTTTTAAGGTGAAGGATATGGGTGAGGCAAATTGGAAATTGAATCTCAGAGAAATCGTTCCAAGAGATTACTAGAGTTATCTCAAAAATCTTATACTATAAGGATGCTGGAACGATTCAGTTTGGAAAATTGCGAACTCATTGATACTCCTGTGGCTATAGATGATAGTTCAAGTGACGATATAAGCTCTAAAACTCCTAATAAATAAATAAAATATCTAGAGTACCGTATTTTAGTATAGTTGAGAACTTGAAGTATGTAATGATGTGTACTCATTTCGACATTTATCATGCTATAGGGTTTGGTTGGTAGATATCTGTCTAAACTAGGAAGAGTGATTATATTACTGTGAAAATAATATTGAGATATCTGAACTGAACTACAGACTATTTCCTTTGTTATCAAGGAAAAGATATTGAATTGAAAAGATACGCGAGTGTTGATTATGGAGGAGATTTAGATAAAAGAAAATCTATCTCTGGTTATATTTGCTTGCTCAATGATAACGCTATCTCATGAAGAAGCAAGAAACAAACCTATGCATTACTTTTTATGATGGAAGTAGAATTTGTGATTAATGTTTCCGCAATTTAGAGAATGAGTTTGGTTAAGTGAATGTTGTAATATTTGGGAGCAGTAAGCAATTCAGTGGGAGTTTGATGATTCATTGTGATAATCGGTTAGCTATTGTTTACACAAGGGACTCCAAATATGATGACAAAACCAAATATAGATACAAAGATCAATCTTGTCAAAGACATGATTCAAAAGAAGGAAATAACACTGAGGTATATAAACTGTGCATTTGGTAGTGGTTGGTCCTTTTGTTTTAGGAAGTCAGTACCTAAGGATATGTTTATGAAATATGTTAGAGAACTTGCATTGCGTAGAATGTGATAATATTTGTTATTATGGCAGTAATTATAATTATATACAGAAAGTATATATGATGTAATACTTATATTTGATAACATTTGAATTTTGTTTTTGTATCCAAAATTCATGTGTCTGGAATTAAAAGTATGTCGGGTAAGTTTTGAGATTGACTCTCTCATACAACAATCATTTCTAATGTCTGTGTGACATGTAGAGATGAGAAGTGTTAATTTGTATTATAGAAAAGAAGACATACGCTTCCAAATGGAAAGGAAAGTATTGTAGCACATATTTCATACCACGTATGCTTATGTGACCATATGAGTAATGAGATGGTACATCCATTTTTATCTCATTATGTCTATCTCATTGTGTGAGATTCGAGATTTACATTTAACCTCAATTTATACCCTTAGAACTTTTGTTTGTCTTTTAAAATTTTATTTTAGTGTTGCTATTTTAGTGTGTCACTAAGAAGTCATGGATGATTCAGTTTGACGGTGCATGTCTAGAAAAATAGTTAAGATTAAGTTGAAAATTAGTAGTATGAAAGAAAAACTGTCTTGGACCAACATGTTGCTCTGTATTCATAGGTCAACAAATTATGCCTGTGACTTAGTGTTTAGAGATGTAATTGTAAATACATGATTGAATTTGAGTCAAATATGTTCTTACATTGTTTTGAGAGATAAGAGATACGTTGACTGTGTCGAGTAAAAAAAGGTCTGTGGTATAGCGAGATACGCTGTCCTCATCACCATTTTGACGATGAGCTGTTATATATCCTTAATCGGTGTATAACTCTAGAGTTCTTAGTATTCTCGTAGGTTACATGATTCATTTGCCTGTATGAAATTGGTGATGTTCAATTATAATGATCACGCTGCGTGCGGTTCTAACTCTCATATGCGAGTGTGAGATATTGGTATATGGAACGAGTCCGCCCATGAGGGTAGACTTCCCCCCCCCCCCAATTTTAAATTTGGGGTGGTTTTTCAAAACCACCCAACCCCCTTTTAACTCCCTTTCTCTCCCTCCCTCTCACTCCCTCTTTTGACAAACTCTCAAAAAGGTTTTTCTTTGCTTTTGCTCTGGGAATGCAAAAGGAAAAGAGAAAAAATTAAGATGACATTTTTTTGAGAGTGCAATATGGCATTTTGGTGTTATGACATTTGAAGAAAAAAATGCAACAAAGAGAGGGTTTGAGGAATAGAACAAGTGCTTCATGATCATTATCCATTCACCGAAAGCATTTAGATTGTGAATAATCGGAGATGATTTGAATATACGTGACATTTTCTCGGTTTAGAATACCCATTGTCGAAGATAGGTAAGTGATCCTAACTCAATTTCGATTCAGGAATTTTCGTATGGAAATATTTTTATAGGTTTGTACGAAAAATCATTTGACTCAGAAAGGAAAAATTTTTTTAAAACAACCTCTGCATGAAAGATATTCCAAAAGTGATCTAAGTTGGTCGAGTTTTGAAAACTTCCCCAACACTATTGACCAACACTATTCATGCACCATTTACCTATTAGTCTAAATTTTTAAAACTCGACCAATACTATTCATATAGAGATTAGTCGAGTTTTGGATACTAGATCAATCTGTGAGTAATGTGCGAACAGTGTTGGTTGAGTTTTTAAAACTCGAATAACTTAGATTAAAAATTGAATTTTTTTTCCTCCGAAGATTTTTTTAATTTTTTTTTTTGGATCAATTCCGTACTTACACTACAAAAAAACATGGTTTTAGGACAAAATTTAGGGACGAAAAAAATTTGTTGCTATTTTGCAACGAATTTAGCGACGAATATGCTTTCGTCGCTATTTTACAACGAATTTTGTGACAAATATATACTCATGGCAAAATTAGCAACAAATAATTCATTCATGGCAAAATATGTCGTTAATTAGCCTTGAAAATATTTTCGTAGTAAAATTCGTTACTAATTTGCTACGAATCAAGTATTCATCGCTAAATTCAGCGACGGATAATATTTTCATCATTAAATTCAATGACAAAAATATTTCGTGACAAAATTAGTCACTAATTAGCCACGAAAATATTTTCATCGCAAAATTCGTCGCTAATTAGTCACGGACTCCATAATTCATGGCTAAAGTTATCACTAATTAGTAACGAAAACATATTCGTGGCTAAATTCATTGCTTATTTTTATCCATGCTTAAAAATTTATGACTAATTTCATAATTAATTTTTTTTATACTCTATTAGGAAACATTTTCAGTTGTGTCTCTCTTTTTAACTTTTTATAAATAACGGAATCGAGTTGAATATATAGTGAATGTTACAATTTTTACCAAATTGATAATTTTTATAATAAATAATTCAATTAATGTCTAACGAATAATTTTTCATCAGCCACTGGTGTCGAATTCACCTTTCGTGTTCTTTATCTTCTCCATCTGTTCACTTCTCCTATCAATAGTTCAATATTCTTTGAACGTTCAGCGATTCATTATCTCATCATCATCATCAACAAGGAAGATAGTAGATCGGAACTCTACACAAGATTTCTAAGTGATCAAAGAGTAAAGTAGATATCCGTGTCCAGTGATCCACTTCTCTAACAAGTAGATCACACAATAGTTTTCGGACGATTACTAAGAGTTGGTCATCCGTTTTCTAGCATTTTAATAAAATAAAAAATAAAAAAGAAAAAGAATAATAAAATAAAAAAGAATGAAAGAATAATAAAATAATAAAAAAATAATAAAATAAAATATATAATGCTAATTTTAAAAATTAAAAAAAATTATTGGATATTTTAGTGTTGGATTGCTAAATTCATCGCTAAAGTAGCGACGGATTGCTTCATCCGTCGTTAACTTTGCGACGGATAGCTCCATCCATAAGTAAATTTTTAAAAAGAATAAAATAAAATAAAAACTTAGCGATCAAAGTATTACTCCATCAATAAATTGGCGACAGATCTTGTTATTCGTCGTTAAATTAACAACAAAATTATTAATCCATCGCTAATTTAATGATCCGTCGCTAAATTTAAACTTACAAATATCCCATTTAATTTCCGGGGCATGATCTGGGGGTCTCTCCCTAAGGTTTTGAAGACGAAGGCAAAGGCCAAGACGAAGACGAGGACGAAGACTGACTCTCTCTTCCTCCATCTGCATAGGTATGTTCGTCGTATCTTTGTCTCTTTACTTTGTCTCTCTCTCTCTCTAGTGTTAGGGTTTTTGAACCTTCTCTTGCTCTCTCCATCTGCACAAGATTAGGGCTACTATTGCACGGATCTTGGAATTCTTGCTGAGATTCATGAGATGTGTTGAAGATTTGTGTTGAATAATCTACCTTTTCAATCTAACAAGTACCCATCTTGTGCTCTTCCACCAATGGCCAGTCTCAAATCTCCCAAAATTTTCATGGCTTCAACCTTACGTTCTGGTTCCAAGTGAGTAATCATTTCTATTCAAGTCTTTCTTTCCTTGCTTATTGGATCTTTACATTCTTTGATGTATTTTTGCTATTCTTGGATCTGAGTTGTTAATTTTTTTTTTTTTTTTTTTTTTTTATGTATTTAGTCGTTAATTTTGATTTGATTTTTCTGGATTTGTGTTATTTTGATGTGTTTCTGCTTAAATTTGCTTTATTTTTTTCTGGGGTTATTGTGGTTTCATTATTTGTTGAAGTATACCTTGTTCCCTTTGTAATCATTTCCCTCTTTATCTAAATAAATTATCTTCTTATTTTTATTAAAAAAATGAATATGGCTTTCATTAGCAATGAAAGTGGGGCTAATTTGTAAGAAAATGAGCAAAGATTCTATTGGTTTTGCTTTGTCAAAGACTAGGATTATTTATAGTTTGTACCCTAAAAATGGTAGTGTTTATATATACACTAACACATCATGTCAAGGTGATACAGAGGAATGTTTTCTCATATTTCTATGACTAGTTTCTCCATGCATCTCTTAATGCAGCACCCTAATTTTCCCTGCAATTCTTAATGCAACCACCCTATCACTTGAACACTTTAGTGAGTTCATGTTGGCATTTTAGTTGATGATGTAGGGGGGGATTTTTTTTTTTTTTTTTGGGTGCTTTACTTTCTTCATAACTTGATCATCTATTTATGGGATATTGGCCAAGTCATGGATTTTTTTTTTGGTCGAGTTCTTTTGTTACCGAACGGCTCATGATGTTTCATTATTTGTTAATTACTACATTTTTAATACTTGTATTTGCTGGGTGTTGTTTCATAACATGATGTATGTATTGAAACAAATAATGGAAATTAGCTAAACCATGTATGCTAGGTGTTATTCTATTTAACCGTATACTTGTATTCGAGGAAGAAAGGGAAGGTTAAGGGAATTAGCTAATTTATAAAAATTTTATTTTTTGTAATACCTTTATTTTTTGTTTTTCAGTGTCAATAAAGATGATTGGCATAAGTTAAAAATGTAATGTTTCTAGTTGTTTGCCTTTTAGTGTCAATAAGGAATAAAGATAATTGGCATAAATAGAGATCAACACCTATTTGTTATCTTTTTTCTCTTAAGTTACCCTATTCATTTCATTGTCAAATGCTCAAGTTAGGTGAAATCATATGGGTAAATGAAATGAAATCATATGGGATTTATTGTTGTCCTTGGTCTGTTGTAGCTGACTGCCCTTTCCTTTTGTGTCAGCATATTCTACTGCATGCTTGAAGAAAATATTCAGTGATTTATTATCTTTGGAATCGGTATGTCCTTTCTTTATCCCTGAAGCCAAATTAAAAAAAAAAAAATTGTGAGCTTAAGAATCACATTCATCTTTCATTTTCTTTATTTTGTTTACAAGTCTAAATTGCAAATATGTTAATTGGCACCATTAATGTGTCAATAATTACTTTTTGGATTTAATTGCAAATATGTTAATTTTCTGTTTTGTTTCGTTTTTTTGTTTTTTTGTTTTTTTTTTAGGATTTCTTCTTAGATCTTTTGTATTTACTTTATACATTCAATACCATTTTCTTTTTCTATAAAAAAGGTTTAAAGGTTGACTTTCCACTTTTTTTTTTTTTTTGGTTTCTTTGTGAAGATTAGAATAGTTGCTACTTCGAAGAATTACATATATGTTCTCAATGAAGGAATGAGTACATGAAATTTGTAGGGTATTTAGCATTTAGATCTATGATATATATATATGCTAGATGTATCATGTCCTAAGTTTTTGGATTCCAAGTTACCTTTGTCCATGTCATGGTGTCTTGTGCCTGTGCTGCATAGCAGTTGTGTCCTCCTCCGATACAAATTAGAGTAATTTTCTTATATAAAATAATGTGTTTTAGGTCAAAGAGAAATCAGTTATGCTCCCCCCTATCCTCAAGAGTTTTATAAGGAGAACAATGCTAATTACTTTTTGGAAATTTCATCTGGGAGTTGGTGCTGGTTATCTTATCTATGCATTTGATGTGATATCTTGTGCTCTTTTTGTACACATGCATATAGACTGATGCTTTTGTTGTGCATTAATTAACCATGACAACTTTGACAGATATTATATAGGAGATAATGAGAAAATATAATTTACTCAGAAACACCAGCACTTAAAGTTGAATTTACTTGGATGTATATACATGAAACTTGTAATTTTAAGTGTTTAATGATGACACCATGTGGATATTCGATAAAATGTTCTAACTTGCAAGTTCAAGCCTTCTAAATTAAAAGTTCAAGCACTTAAAATCTGTTCACGAATAGTTTGAAATAACTTGGTTCTTTGGCAAATGAGCAAGAAAAATATAGAAAGGAAAAAAAGAAAAGAAAAGAAAATAGAAAAAAAAACTTATTTTCGCTCAAGGTAATCTGATAATATTTATTGGGATTGAGCTATCTTGATTTTGGACTATGAGATGTATCAACTATTGTATATGTCCTTTGTATGCATGTTTTCGAGTGTATTGTTGTGAATTTATTTATAACATCTCTTTTATTTCTATTTTAGGACACGTGATTCTGAAGTAAATGTTGACCTTCGGAAAAAAATGCCCATGGAGATTCAAATGTTAAAGAAGTGCGGTTGAGAGAGAAGAACTTGACCGACGGCAAAGAGAAAGTTGATTTACTCTATGTTTTGTGTATCAACTCACAAATCATTCATGTGTCAAAATGCATTTTTGTTTGTGTCAAAGAAAAAATTGATTTAGACCCCCTTATCTGTATCAATTCACACACTATATATTTATTATTGGATATTGGACGTTAATATTGAATGTTGGAGTATATTTGTCATATACTAGATTAATATTTATTTGATTTTGTTTTTATTGACATTTTATTGGATACTCGAATATTTATAGAGAATATCAAGTTTATTGGTTTCGATAAAATGCTTGAAATTTGATTATTATGTTGGTTGAATTGGAAAATTTTTTAGATTTATTAAATGGATAGGGCATTTTATTTTTAATAGGAAAAAATTTGAAAAATAATAAATTTTTTAGCTAAATTTTAAAATTCATCGTAAATTTCATTGCAAAAAATTGATTGTAAAATTCGTTGCAAAAGTTAAGGTATGGATTTAAATATTACGTTAAATTTAGCGACGGAAAGGTAGATATGTTGCTAAATTTAGCGAGGGATCCAAAAATCCGTCATTAATTTTAGGAACGGATTACAAATTTCGTCACTAAATTTAATGACGGATAGTAAAATTTGTCATAAAATTTAGTGAAGGATAATAATTTTCGTCGCTAAGTTAGCAACGGATTAAAAAATTCGTTACTAAATTTAACGACGAACGGGATAATCTATCACTAAATTTAACGACAAATCTGGATTCGTCGCTAAATTTTAGTGACGGATTCTCGGATTCATCGTTAAATTTAGCTACGAATTCTTAATTTTTATCGTTGAATTTTTGTGATACGTCATTAGCGATGAAAAAAGTTTTATTACTAAATCCGTTACTAAATCTGTATTTTTTATAATGTTATCTTCTCATTTCTGTTGACAGTGTCACTTAAAATTCATTTTAAAAAGAAAAAAAAATGTTACGACTGTTGAGCGAGTGGCGCATATATGCATTGGTAATGTCAACTCTTGATTTAGGTGAAAATCACACAATGTTGCAATTATACTTTACTAGCACATTGAAATTATGAATAACAACAACCGACAGCAAACACGTCCACCCCTAAACAGGACTAATTCATTACCATTCCACTTTCCAGGCCGCATAACTGAAATGAAAGATAAGAAAAGAGAGTTACCACAACCAAAAGTTTTCTTTGTTCTTGTGCATCTGTAGAGTTGAAGCAAGCATCGAAGCACAAAGGGCACAGCCACAGCAAATAAGTCGAAGGGAAACCTGACCTGCTCATGAGGAGTAATGGCGAAAATGGAGGAGCCATAGGTGATTATCATCAAAATGGTTGCAACCAATACCTCAAAATAAAACGGAAAGTTATGGGTCAATGAAACCAATATCAGGATCAAACCGGATAGTGCCGGTGTTTGATATGAAGGACACATGATATGGTATCATCCAAATCAAGTCAATTGGTCATGAACCTTCTCTCTCTCTCTCTCTCTCTCTCTCTCTCAACAAAGTAGAGCCATCATTGCAAGAATCCTCATTTGTTGGGCGGGATATTCTCCTACGAAATTACCATCTATATGCTCAAGTTTCTTTATCAAATTTATGGCCTCCTTTGCTGTAATTACTTCTATTTTTTTGAACACTATATCTACCTTAATGACTTATGTATATTCTTGTCACAAACAAAAAACAATGAACTTGACTTTAATAATAACGTGCATGTTAAATATAGAGAATAATAATGCACGTAAAAGATTTAAAGGGTGTTTGCCTAAACTAAAATGTTTTGAAGAGTTCATAAATTTATGAAATTTGCTTCATAATTTTTTTTTTAGGGTTTGATGACTCAATCATACAGCAGAAACATTTAATAAATTTTTGGAATTGTAGATAGATTGGATTCTTGGTTTATGTCAATGAGCAGTGTACAAAACTTCAGAAACCGCAAACCCTTTTCACGAACGTAGTTGGATGATAATCACAATACGAACCACCACCGTGATTTTACAACGTCGCAACCCTAAGTTCGGTGATTGGATCGCCGTAAAAATCCCCTACTTGGAATTTTGTCAACCCTCTCAATGGTGAATTTTTCCTTCAAAAATTCCAAATGTGTAATGTTCTCTCTAGAACAATTGACCTCTCAAAATTGTTCTTTTCTCTTAAAGAACAATGATTCATTTCCAAATGTTTTTCAATTCTTAAAAGGAAAGAAAATAATCACATAGTCACTAAAAAGAAAATAACAATAAAATGTGGAGAAAGTTATGAGGTAATGGGAGTTATTCCATTATCTGATTTAAACTTCAAATGAAATTTTATATGGTAAAATGCCCCTACGTGAGTATTTACTAGCATATCCCACTTGCACATGAGATCATTTTACGATCGTCATAAAACCACAACTCATATGATCTCATCACATCACTGTACTGGACTTTCATACAGAATTGGACGCCGTGCGACTGGTGAATACACCTGCAAACAAAGACTTCTCAATATACCTGTTAAAATGATCGAGTAGTTACCGTTAGTATCAAAAGAAGTCTCGCCGTACCGCAGATCCAAAACTAATTATATCCATCGAGCTACTTTCGTTATCGAAAGTGATCCCCAATAATCGCTCGACTATATATTCACTATTATGTTTAAATCCTTACATGGATAAATATAAAAAATCGGTTCGTGAATACAACACAATGTTGCAATGTCAATTGGTTTTCCTTTTTCCAAACTCGAATCTATCAGTCTCAACTTAGTTATTTTCCTAAATCTGTCCCTTATATCTCAATTTATCTTCTGAACCATAGATAAACAAACTAAAGTAGCAAATACTGAATCAGGACCTCAAGAAATAGCCGAAAGTAATAAGGGTATAAACGATCCCATCCAATGGATCTTGGGTCTCACATAGTAGGGCTCGGGGATATTTATCTAATTATCGTCTCAAGTAAAATAGCTCATACTATTCTTAGTCGTCTTATTACACGCAGTATGAAACACGTACCACAGTGTTATTCATCTATCTCTCAAAAAAACATATGTCAAATTTCTCTAACACTGTGCAGGTATGGAATTCAATTTACACATACGACTTTACCTAGAGATCTCAGAGAGAGTGCCTCAGAGACAATATCACAAATCGCAGGTGATAACTGAGATCTCATACCTAACTACTTGCAAGCAACATGGATGTTCGGTCATATCGTATATGACCTTATTCTAAACACATATCAGGGCGATTTATGTTCTCACAGGGCCACTCTCAAAGCCACTTACAGTTAGAAACTGTCTTACCCCCACTCACTCAACATTGTAGGTGGTCACTCGTGTGTGAGAGTCGATTTCGCCTACCTGACATATCTATTATCACATTACAGAACATATATATGATAAGAAAAGTAAGTACATTAAGTGAAATATAATGCAAATGCGACTGAATAATGCACAATAATCATATATATAAAAAATCAATAAGCATCAATGACGCCAATATAGTACAAACTGAGAAATGTCAAAAAGTACCCAAACTCAATGACTCCCTATACTTTAAAAACGAGTCTCTAGTAATGGGTTTGGTGAATGGATTAGCCACCATACTATGTGTAGAAATATACTTGACTATTACTTCACCCTTCTTGATGATGTCTCTCATAAAATGGTATCTGGTGTCAATGTGTTTGGCCTACTATGATACTTAGGGTCTCGAATATAAGTAATAGCGGCCTGATTATCACAGTAAATCATCACTGACCTCTCACTATTTACCACAAGCCCTAAGTCATCCAATAGTTTTCGAAGTCAAACACTCTCCTGAACTACAACTGAGCAAGCAATGAACTTAGCCTCCATCGTATATAGAGCTATACAGATTTGCTTCTTATTGCTCCGATAGATGGCACCACCACTAAGCAAGAAAGCAAAATCTCATGTCGATTTGCGTTTATCCAAATCGTCTCCCCAATTGACGTCTGAATAACCCACAAGTCAAAAATCGCCTCCTCCGTAACACAGGAAGAAGTTTGTAGTTCTCTTAAGATATTTGAAAATCCTTTTTACTGCTCTTCAGTTATCCTTTCCAGGATTTGCTTGATATCTACTTACCAGACTGACTGCATAACAAATGTCCGATCGTGTACACAACATCGCGTACATTAAACTTTCCATTGCACTAAAGTAAGGTACTTTACTCATTTCTCTCACTTCTTCCTGGGTTTTAAGGCACATTTCCAGGCTCAGACCATCACATTTGGCGATCGGAGTATGTATAGAATTACAATCACTCATCCCAAAGTGTTCGAAAATTTTCTTAATGCATACCTCTTGTGAAAGAGCTAACATCTTTTTCAAGCGATCCCTCTGGATCTGAACTCTGAAAATGAATTCAGTTTCACCCATATCCTTCTTGTCGAACCTGGATGACAACCATGTTTTAATGGTCATTAAATACTCAATGTTATTTCCAGCCAACATTATATTATCCACATATAACAACATGATCACAAAAGAGTTATTCGAACGTATCAGATAGACATAATGATCCTTCTCGATCATCGTAAAATCATAAGATATTACCTCCTCGTGAAATCTTAGGTACCACCGCTTGGATGACTGTTTTAGAACATATATCGACTTCCAAAATCGACAGATCTTGTCCTCCTGACTTACTAGAATGAACTCAGAGGGTTGTTCTATGTAAATCTCCTCATCCAAACTCCCGTTAAGGAAAGCGGTCTTTATGTCCATCTGGTGTAACTCTAGATCTATACTCGCGACAATCGTCAAAAGTAAACAGATCGATGTAAATTTGACTATTGAGGAGAAAGTCTCCTCGTAGTCAATAACCTTTGTATGTGTGTAACCCTTGTCTACCAAATGGGTTTTGTATCTCTCTATCGATCCGTCAGCTTTTCTTTTAATTTTGAGAACCCACTTGTTCCCAATAGCTTTTATATCCTCAAGTAAGTCAACTAGATCCCAGACCCCGTTGACTTTCATAGATTCCATTTCCTCCTGCATGGCCTTTAACCATTGGTCCTTTGTTGGACCCTCGAGAGCCTCCTGAAATGTCCTGGGCTCCTCATTGTCCTCAGGAGTCATAATGAGGATCTCATCCCCAATCGGGAAATGACGACGGGGTACATGTTCTCAACTACTCTTATGAGGAGGAAGAGCCTCCACACTTTCAAGTGGACCGCTCCCACTAAGACCAAAATCCGTAACAGACTCTTGAGTCCCGTCGTTGAACCCAGCTGAGCCACTAAACTCATCCATCTTATAAAAGATGTAGTCTCGATCGATTTCTTCTCTGTTAGGGAAATCATTCTCGAGAAAGGTGGTATCACGAGACTCAAGTTCAGTGACAGTGTTGTCCGTATGCTCTCCTAGGAACACATATTTATTGGAGTATTCAGAGTATCTTATAAAGACACACTTCTTTTCTCGTGGGTCTAGCTTGCCGTGCTGATACGAGAAATCATGAATATACGCGGCACAACCCCATGGGCTCAAATGACTAAGATCAAGCTGTCTCTCTGTCCAAAACTCGTATAGGGTGCTGACTACGGATTTTGTTGGAACATGGTTAAGGACGTAGGCAGCAGTCAATAACACATCTCCCTAATGAGAGAGAGGTAAATTGGCTTGCCATTATCGACCTCACCATCTCCAATAGAATCATATTCCTTCACTCGACTACTCTATTCTGCTGAGGGGTAACAGGAATAATCAACTGTCTCGTAATGCCTTTTTCGAAACAGAGTTCTTTAAACTATTTAGACAGATACTCGCACCCCCAATCGGTTCTAAGAGTTTTCATCCTTAAGTCTAGCTGATTCTCAATCTCGCTATATAACTTCTAAAGCATTCTAGTGCCTCAGATTTGTGCGAGATCAGATGGACATAACCAAAATGAGTATAGTCATCTATAAACGTAATAAAATACGTGGCTCTGTTTCGGGTTTTCACATTCATGGGTCCACAAATATCAGAATGAAGTCTCAGTTCTCATTGCTTTCCCAAATGGTTTTCTCGTAACTTTATCCGCTACGCAAAACTCACACAAGGGCAACTCGACCTTGATTAGTGGGCCCATCAAACCACTCGCAGCTAATCGGCTCATCCTTTCTTACCCTATGTGGCTAAATCTACTATGCCAAATAATCACATCATCAACTACACTATCAGATGTGAAAGCAATAGGAGATGAAGGAAAAATATCATAAAACGGAATCAAAGCCAGTACATAAAGTCCCTCATGGACCAAACCAGAACATGTCAAAGAACTGTCATGATAAATGGAAACTCTAGAGTTTCCCAACAAAACAGAATATCTTAACTGATCAAGACATCGGATAGACAAGAGATTTTGCCGAATATTGGGAGCATACAATACATCATGTAGATACAGGACTTGGTTACTTTGCAGTATCAGTTTACATGTACCAATTCCTCTCACTTCCGCAAATGCTCCGTTCCCTACATATAGCCTCCTCGTATGGGAACTCAAATGACGGAACTCCGCGTACACACTCCTATCGCGAGTTACATGATACGTGACTCCTGAGTTTACAATTCACAAATAAGAAGAGTCAGGGAATATCACACTAGATGACACATAACTCAAACCATGTAAAGAAAAAGGACGTACCTTTCGCTCGCCACACTCGCGTGCGAAATGCCCATTCTTGCCACACACATAGTATTGGACCTTGCTTTTATTGAGCTCTTTCTTCTTGCGTTTTTGCCCTTTTTCGTCTGTCTTAACAGATAGCTTCTTCTTGCTGTGGCCCTTGGTCTTCTTATCATGCTTGTGCCACTTGTGCTTAGTGTGCCGAAAGCCTTCACTCGACTTCGCCATGTAAGCATGACCTGAAATAGACCTAGCCATCTCCTAATGCTCCTCCTCGAGCTCACAATGCCTACTTACATCCATGAAAGTACGAATACTCTTAGTGTGTGTGATATAGGTCTTAACAATATCCCAGAAGTCTGACAATGACTGGATCATACCCAGTACTTGAAGCTCGTTTGACATAGGTTCCCCTATACTTTTCAGAGAGACAATCATACTCGACATATACATAAGATACAGCTTCATAGTATGATCAGACCTCTTCTTGTATGTGATAAATTTGTAGGTGATCATCCTTAGGAGCTAACCGAGAGCCGTAATGCTCTCTCAGATCAAGTTAGACCAACATCACAATAGGATACTGCTCATATACTGGGATTATCTCATCGTCCCTGCTGTTCAGAAGGATCACCCTCGCTTGGCCATCCTTTTTTTTCCATGCACGGTATGCCTCTTGATCCCACTTCGCCTGAGGCATGGTACCTTCCCCGGGGTCCTTCATCTCGTGCTTCAGAACTTCCCCGAGTTCCTATACCTCGAAGACAAATTGAACCTTCTAGTGCCAAATGTCATAGTTATTACCGTTCAATTTGTCTCCCTTCATGAGATCCAGAATGACAATCTATGTAGTAGTCATAGTCTCTGTCACACAGAAAAGAGAGATATTAGTGACAAATAATGATTAACTTCATAATTTTGTGCACCCTACAAATCAACAAATCCAAATGATTTGAGTACAAATCCCAAGACGAGCGTATGAGTTAACGGACACCATACACCACAATCTGGGATTGCATCTCACCATTCGAACTAAAATTCGGTACACAAAAATCCACAATTAGTCACATTTAATAGCATAGGATACTTAGAAAATTTACATTTTTCATTCAAACAAGACCTAATACGTCACTAGTGGGTTCACGCGCCAACGGCGCGTCCTCACGCCATTGCACACGCGTAGGTAAGGGGGCAGAGTGTGACAGATGCGCGGTACGTCTGTCATGCGCCCTCATGCTCCCAGTGGGTCACAAACCCAGGTCGGGGCACAGGTCGGAACCGACCCGGACCGGGCCAAGGAGCTCAAGCGCCTCAACACGCGTGAGCTTCATACGCTCCCTTTCCTGCACGTCACGCGCCTATCGCGTGCGTGACGTGCACGCACCTTGGACCCAAGTCGGGTCTTCTCCACCGACGGGTCTTGCAATCGGGTCTTTCGACCTGGTTACAGGAAAATGGCTTTTCCGGCTCTGTTTTCGTCGGATTTTCTTTGGAATCTCTAATTCCTTATATTCTAATCATTCTTGACTCAACTTTTGGAAGAATCGCACCCTAAACTTGATGAATTTAAAGTCCAAAATTTCGGTTCTTCGCGGTCAATTTTGAAACTCAATTTTCCAGCAACAATCACACATAATATTTATATCAAAATGTAGATCATGAAGTCAGAAACACATATTGACCATTTTCATGTAACGATTTGCCTCAATCTCGACAAATCCAGGGTTTTAAGATCTCGATCACTATTCACGGTCGAGAATTTCAATTGAAATTTTCATAGTCTAAACGTACTCAAAAAATTACGAAAAAATTATTTTCGTAATCTACGTGACATGGGTAACAATATAGTATAATTGAATTTACGAAATTCATCCGTAATCAAAACACCAAATTTTATATCCTATATATTTTTCATACTCAAAATTCTGAAATTTGTTTTTTAATAAATCGAATATAGCTCTGATACCAATGTTAGGGTTTGATGACTCAATCATGCAGTGGAAACATTTAATAAATTTTCAGAATCGTAAATAAATTGGTCTCTCGGTATACCTCAATGAGCAGTGTACAAAACTCCGGGAATCACGAACCCTTTTCATGAACAATTCGCAGTCGGATGATGATCACAATACGAACCACCACCGTGATTTCACGTCGCAATCTTAAGTCCGGTGATTGGATTGCCGTAAATATCACATACTCAAAATTTTGTCGACGCTCTCAATGGTGAATTTTTTCCTCAAAAATTCCAAATGTGCAATGTTCTCTCTAGAATAATTGACCTCTCAAAATTGTTCTTTTCTCTCAAAGAACAATGACTCCTTTTCAAATGTTTTTCAATTCTCAAAAGAAAAGAAAATAATCACATTCTCACTAAAAAGGAAATAATAATAAAATGGGGAGGAAGTTATAGGGCAATGAGAGTTATCTCATTATCCCATTTAATTTCAAATAAAATTTTATCATGGTAAAATGCCTTTACATGGGCAGTTACCAATATTTTTTAATTCGAAAAGTGTTTAGAATCTCTAATGTTGTTTTAGAGCTTATAAGTTGGTTTTGGAAAAAAAAAATAGTTTTGCCCAATTTCTTGTATACTGCTTAATAAGTTATTTTATTTTAATCTATAAATTGATCAAATTATACATATATTTCTATATTTAATTATCTCATGTTTATTTTTCTATTTCAATAACTAACTAACTATATATATATATGATATTAATGGTAGTTTGTCTTTTTTTATCATTTTAAAATTACAAAAAATTTATAAAATCTCTCAACAACAGCAACTTTATAATTTCAAAAAATATCTTGGGACGTTGTTGTAACTTATTTAATTTAAAATTTAACAACTTATTTTAAAAATAAAATATAGAAATTTACTAATTGTTCAAAGTAAGTTTTATTAAATAGGCTCTTATTAAATCTGTTTTTGTTGTTATAATGTTTGTTTCTTGTTTGTTCTAAAGGTATTATATGAAGTGAAGGAATTATACACATACACGAGCCCCAATAATCTTTCAAATCAAATATAGCATGCAGTTCATAAACCAAATAAGGCAAAAGCTTCCGTTTTTGAACATTATTTCCTTCACTAGCAGGAGAAACTACGCGCACGCACAATCCATCGTGCCCATGCCCTTCTGACCCACCCTGCTCTTTTTTGCAAACCCAAAGAAAATGATATTTTCAAATACAATTTTAACCCAATTAACAATAGAAGCATATATACATACATACATATATATATATATTAAATTAGAGCATGTCATGTGAATATAAAATAAAGTACGATGGTATAGAATGATCTAATTGGATGACTTTAGTGGAATATTATTGCTATATATAAGTTAAATTAAAGGCAAAAAGGCAACATGAAATTACCATAACACAGCGTTCTTGTTACTCAACTGAAGGCGCCAGCAAAAATTGACGGAAACGGGATATTAGTATGGCTTAGGAGCGGTGATGGGGCAAAATTATTTAGCAAATGTCACCCCGATCGGTTGAGCAAATGTCAGTCCTCTAACCGAACGAGTTTCGATGACCCCTCATCGGCCAAGCAACCGAACAATACGCGACACTCCTAACAATTCTAAAAGAAAGTCAGAGTTTCTTTATCTTCAGTCTCCCATTTCATAATGACAAATCTCGAATATTTCAAGTAAGGAAAGCACCATTCCGAAAATGGTAGTTCTTCCGATAAATGGAGATCGTAATCAACTCATAATATTTATCTCCGAGATTTTCTAATCAGTTCGAGAAGGAAGGTAGGGTTGGAGTCCCCAGTGAGGCACGTCTCCTCAGAGGTGTAAGTGATCCCAAAACTTTCAGAACAAGGTACGCTCTCTAGGCGTAACACAGGAGACACATTGATCACAGAGAACAACCTTCCCTCACTCTCAGTCTGTTTTTTTTCAATCGAAAATCGCTCTTTATTGACTTGAGCGTCGGAATCTCCCCGGGGGGCCCCCGGGTTGGGGGGTGTATCCACCCAACGACGCTCGTGGAATCAGGATAAGGGGGGGGGGCCGGGGGGTCATAACCCACTCCATCAGGGGCGCGCGGGGGTTGTGGCATAAATTGTGTAATTATAGGCATGTGTCTTACGTGTCGTATGCGTTTAAGGTGTTACAATTCTAGTTTTTTTGTGTGAACGCCTTAAGATCTCATGACTCTATAGTTAAATATTCTCAAAAAATTTAGGATCTTTATCATTTAGGATGTCCAACGAGCTGAGGAGATTATTTCCTTATCGATTTGAATATAAAGGTTTCTTTCCTTATCTAAGAAATAATTCTTATAACCGAATAGGAAATAAACTTTAATACGACTCTTATTAAATATTACTTTTAGTGGATCAGAATAAGTCATCAAGGGGTGTAAAGACGATTAGTCTTCTATCAAGGCTGTTGGTCGCGAAATGGGGAGAAATGTTTTAACTTGGGTTTAACAAATGCCAAATGTCATTAAGGGCCATGAGCCAATCAGGTTGTTACCAAGAGAAATTAATCAAGAAGACCGTGTTAATCCTTCGAGAAGATAGATCCCTCATTTCTGACCTATCTTAATGTGGAATGCTTACCGGATCAAGGGCTTGTAAGACTTTGGGTGCTAACATAATAGATTTTTGTGATATGTCCCATCACTATAGTACCTAATTTATAATTTATACAATCTTATTGTAAAATAATTATACAAATCCATAGAACCCAACCCGTTTCAAAAAGGAGTTGCAAACTCGAATTTGAATAACCCCAGTACTGCGAAGTGCATAGGAAATCCGATGGCGAGAACATAGATCATGTAAAAGAGAACTGAAGAATCCGAGCGAGTTGAAAAACATGAAAATCCCAAACGAGAGTTAATTGTGAAACCCCAGTACGGATTTCCCCGAAATGTGCGAATCTATTCTAGCATCAGGACCATTTAAGTCATCTTGCCAAATGCCACCCGGTTGGTTAAGACCAGCTTGAAATGTCGCGGCGGCCATAAGCATGGCTATTACAAGCAGGGTACTTCGAACATAGCTTGGGGAATCTCTTTCCTTCCCGTACTTGAAGTAGTCTACCAATTGTTCAACTGTAGTTGCAGACCACTCCGATCTTTCTCCAACTTAGCTGGGTCGAACTGCTAAGCTGGAGTGCATCTGCATTGAGTCTTGCCTATCCGTGGATATGGTGGATCCGGATTGTTGCAATCTTGTGGTTCTAAGCCAGAATGATCCTTCTCCTGCATTGTTAGGTCGAGAGCTCAATGTACTGTCTGCTGAATTACAGTTCAAGGAATTGTAGTATAGATCAGATAGTGGTTTTGTAGTTTACATTTGAGGTTTCCGTGTATCAAGGAATTGCATATTCTCAAGATTGGTCTCCTTGACATTGTAAATTTTGTATTTATTTGTGTGTTACTTTATTATTCATGTTTGCGTTTGCTTTGGTGTGGTATAGCATAGGGTGAAAAATGAGTGATTTGTCCTTAGGCTAAACCGGAACACAAGGGACATAATGGTGTAATGAAGATGGCCACGAAAATTAAGTAGGGTACAACAAAGATCACTCCTCTCAAGTGTACGCACCAAACCAAATGTAAGAACATCATATCATATTTGATAGGTAGTTACTTGAATAAAGATCACTCCTAAAGTCATACCAATCCCATTTTCAAACAGAGCAAATGTTTAAACCAAGAGCTTTTGTGTTGTTTTAAGTAATATTATACTATGGTGGTGTAAGGAAAATTCCAATTTATTTATTTGCTAATGTATATTCCTTCCATCTTTCTTGTGTTTAAGTCACAGATGGCTAACATAATCGTGTATTTCTCGATTTCTTCTTGGAACGAATGACAATTTGACGAGCCAAAGTGCGTAACCATCTAGATAGCATTTGATGGGAGTGTTATTCAAAGTAACCTTTAAACCTCTCTCTATGAATCTATATCGGGTAAAAGTTAGAGAAGTTATACTGATACATGGGGGCAACGGACATCCCCCACCTGGAGTAAATTTTTTACCTCAGAGATGTGCATGTCCCAATTGTTATGATCAACTAGCATTGATCCTCACTGCACACTCTGGCCACCACAGATCCCCAGAATGGTTCATCAGTAGCCCCTCCAGGTCGTTGGAATAGCTTGTTGAGAATTCAATCGTCCCCACCACCTTTGCCCTTAAGGTTCTCTCCCCCACCCCCTCTCCGTCGTATCTAGCTTTGTAGCTGCTCGTATCCCTGCTGATCCTCTTCCTTGTGTGACGTTTGAGATCAGCCAAGACAGGAAAAGGGACGGGATTTGGAAGGTTCTGGGCAGCGATGACATCTCTGACAAGCCCCTCTCTTTTCTATTTTTTGATAAAATAACTTTTGTAACGAGCCAACTTGTATTAAATATATCACTATTTAAATAAATAATTAGACAAAATAAAATATCTTATCTCTACCATAATTATATTATAAAAACTATATGCATTTAAATTATAGCTGGGTAAAAGATGCCCACTACCTAATATCGGTACCAGCACAGATAAGGATAATGACTACCTAGGAATCATTTAGAGGGGTAAACGGTAACCCTTCGACCATTTCCCCTACGGCACCATCAAACGCTGCCTTAAGAATAAGTCATCCCAGCAAGATTCCCTCACTCAATCTAATGTAGACAAGTTGTGTGAAGGAAAGTTCAAAAGCAAATAGGATTTTCCTGTCTTTAAGCTCTGATGATGTTCTGCTGCAAGAATAAAGTATTGAAGTCTCATCTCTCCCCACAAGCCAAGGCACCAAATCTCAAGGATCAACACCCTTGCTTACACCACCAGAAATACTAGATACCAGAATCTACAGGCATGAAGCTTCAACCCACCCAAATAACCCATGAAGCTAACATAAATGATTAACCTAAATAGGTTTGAGAAGCTGCTGGACATGGAAATCACAAAATAAAGTCGCCAGGTGAACATTGCCCTTGAGACAGCCAGGGGGGAGAGTAACCAATCACAAGAGATACTCACAGAAGCAAAGCAAACCTCATTTTCTCTACATTTTCAGATGCAACCAACCCCACATGAACAAAACTCTGCTTTAGCTATATAGAAAGATGCAATCAAACCCACATGAACTTGGTTCAAATAAACATCAATAGAGTAGTTCTACCGAACCAAGTGGCAAGACAAGTGAAAACATCCATTAGCATTCCAGAAGAGCGGACTAAGTCATCAAATCTTGAGCTTTTTCTATCAGTGACCAATTTAAGAACAAGAACATGAAATAAAAACAAAAAGGTAACAAAAGATAATTTTAGCTACTCAACTGAACTTACATATATATATGCTCAGACAGAAAACCCCGATTTGCCAAAAAGCTGATTATGGGTGGAGTGTTTGAGACCAGAGGAGACAATCTACAAATTGAGCGCGCTTGTTATGCAACTAAAATTTAATGTTGGCCATTCCGTCTAAGACTCGGGCGATGGCATTCTCTTAGCTTTCTTCCTCTTCTCCGACAACCCCTTTGCAAATGCATCCACAATCCGTTGTTGGGACTCGAGAATCATCTCCGTCCTCTTCATTTCCGTCTCCATTCGCATCTTCTCGATCTCCCGCGCCATCTCCATCTTCATCTCCTCCATCCTTACAAACCCTTCTCCCAACATCTTAATTGCCGCCACCATCTCCGACATTGGATCTCCTCCTCCCTCTCTCTTCCCCGTTGTGCGATGGTGATTATCCTTCAAAACCTTCAAACCGAAATTGGTTCTGGAATTAGGGCTGCTTTCCTCAGCCCTCCCGTACATCGTTGAAGATCGGTAAGCTGTTGTTCCCGGCATAGGAGTAGAGGGACCTGAAGATCCGGGAATACGCAGCCGAATTGCGCTACCAGAGCTGATTCCATTGCTCCGGGTGTTGGTGTTATTGCGAGAATTTCTAATTCCTCCGTAATTGTATAGATCTTCGTCTTCGTCATCATCTTCGCCGGAGTCGGAATCTACAGATCTAGCAGAAACAGGGGTTGAAGAGGAATGAGGAGGGGCTGGGGCGGCGTTGGGGCCTTTTTCCATGGAGTCCATGCGGTTGAAATGGACCCAAGCGGACGTGAACCGGTGATTGGGGAAAGAGAGAGCCCGTTGGAGTTCGGTGCGGTATCGTTTGCGAAGCTTCTCCATCTTATGGCGGCACTGCACCGCAGTTTTAGGAGGAGAGGCGAGTGGGCAGCGGCGGGCGACGGCATCGGCGACATCCTGCCAGTGGGCGGCCTTGAGATTGCCGCGGCGAAGGGAATACCATTTGTCTCTGTAGGAGTCGATTAGGGCAACGGTTTCGTCGTGGGACCAGCAGGGAGGAGGGAGGCGGCGAGAGGAAGGAGGAGGAGGGGCGGTGAGAGGAGGGGGGGGGAGTTGACGGTGGGGATCGAGGACAGGGATGGCGGTGGGAGGAGAAGCGACGGTGGCGGTGGTGACGACGGCGTAAGGAGAGGTAGAAGGAGAAGCCATGTGGTACGATGGTGGCGGTTGAGGGGGAGAGAGAGAGAGAGGTTATTATTAGAAGAGGGGGAGGGGAGGAGGAGGAGGAGGAAGCGGTGGATGTGGGGCTGTTTGGGAACATGGTTTTGATTGTTAATTTAGTATTATTGTTATTGGGGGGGTGGGGGTGGGGTTGTTAGGCATTTGGGGGGTGGGGTGGGGGTGGTGGAGGCGTGTGCGGCTGATTTCAAGATGGCATGGCATGGCATGACATTGGCCCGGCAGCAGTAGATAGACATAGACTGCGCCACTAGATAGGGATCAAAACAGGCCACCGCTTTTGACTTTTCATGTTGGGCTGCAACTCTATCGTGCGCGGCGGGGCAAATTAGGTTCCGCGATTTTGCGGGCATTTTGTTTCCAGTTATTTGTTTAACACCTCTCTCTCTCTCTCTCTCTCTCGGTTGGGAGCGTAGGAACCCCGCCCACCTAGCTTACTAATATATATATATATATAATATATTATTATGTGAGTGTTTGATGGCCGGTGTGGTTTTGGTATTCAAGATGGAATTTCTTTCTTTCCCTTCCTAATACAGTGGAGTAGGCTGCTGTGCTAATCCACTTCTCCACCCCTCCTCCCCCCAAAGAATAAACAATCGATGTCCATCCATCCAATCCAACCCTTTTTTCTGTAGTTTTCTTCTTTATTGATTTAGTTGAACAATTTATATTTTCAAAAATCACGTGACACGACTGACGCGAAAGAAACGGGGAGTGGGTTTTGGGACCCAAATCGCACAGCCAGAGCCAACCTCATCTTATCTTTATCTTCTAAAATTAAATGGGGCTGCTTAAGAGATAGACAGGGATAGGCCCTGCCCTGGTGCTCCTGTGATGGGCCTTCAACTTTTGTGGTCCCTAAATGCTGGACTCTGTAAATAGCCCTCTCCCCTTTTTTATTTTTTTAACTTTCCTAACTTAATATGTAATAATTATATTTCTCCATTTTTCATAATTATTATTCAACTGTAACTTATTAATCACTTTCTCAAAAATGATTAATCATAAATTTAATTAATAACTTTGCATCCCAATATCAATTTCTTCAAAACTAAATTTCAAATAAAATCCAAATTAATTTTATTAAATAAATTAAAGCCTCGTATTAAAATTCAACATTAGGCCACCTACCCTCTCGAGTCGTCCCACCCCACTCCGTATCATGTCAATCAATCTCCGTTCCCAATCTCTTCCCTTTCTCTCTCTTCTTTTATCTCCCTCCCTTTTTTTTTGTTTAATTCTCATTTATTTTTTCTCTCTATATGTTTCTGATGGGGTATAACACAAAGATCCATTATTCCGAGACTTGAGACCTTCCGAACCCATAGTTCAATGAATATAACGTATTAGAGCGTGTCATCAATACGAGATTTATCTCATACTTACCAATCATTTCCTTCTCGATATTCAGTTGGTCGGCTCTCATATCTTCTCGGTACTCGATATTACTATTTGGCTAAAGACAATATTCATTTTTTCTTAAATCGTAAAGACAACGTCCTGTAATTGGGAAGGAAACCTTTGACTGTTGTTAATAAAGAAATGAATCTTTTGATAATCTGATTTTTTTTTAAATAATAGTATTTAAATCTTTGAGAATCTTTCACCATGATTCTTGTAATCTTGGGATATTTCAATAAGGAAATTAGAGTTTTAACACTCCGAATGCATACGAAATTCACACACGGATACTATATATGCATCATTAATCCAACCGGTCAAGTATGTTCTCTAAACTCACACATAACAAACAAAAACATAATAGAACTCTCTTTGAATCTGTTTCTCTTTTCGAAAACCACTCTCTGACTTGAACGTTGGAGACTTCTTGTCTTTTGCAGGTCCTATTGATCAAGATCACCCGATGACTAGACATCCCATTCGAGTTAGTAAAGCAACTATCTATAGAGTAAAATCTACCTCTAACAAATTGGCATCGTCTGTGGAAACATACTAAAAAAAAAAAGCTTATTTCTTGACCCGTTCCTCCTCATGCCTCCTAAGAGCAAAACCAAAACTACTTCTAGAGTTGTATCTGCAATGGAAGGCCGTATTGCTATCCCGAAGAACACCATCCAACCTGTAGTGCTAAACAATCCCGCCGAGGTTCCAACCACTATCAACCCAACCGAGACCCAACCGTCGATCATCATCCAAAACCAACCGGTCCCGCCCCTCACTCCTGCCTTTCTGGAAAGGGCCATACGACCCGAGATGGAAACACTCGAATCCAAATTACAAGGGATAAGCAAACAGTTGGAAAAGCTTAGTTGCGCCCTCAAGCCAGAAGCACAATTTTCCTCTCACGGATCAGGTCACATGCAATCACAAAGGCTCAAGCCCAGAACCCACCGAGAACCTTCGGTGACTTCCAGATGCAACTTTGATGATTTGAGGAAATAGGTCAAAGAACTTGTGAAAGACGAACTCAGACGTGCTAATGCGAGAAGAGGAAAACTTACTCAACATGTTACCGATCTCTCGCTATGCAATTCCAAGGTTTTCACAGAACCGATGTCTCGTGATGTGCTTTTCTCTCTTATGGAGAGATATGATAGCATTATCGATCCCCGAGACCATGTAGTTCACTTTGTGACTGTAATGGTTTCAAGAGAAATGTCAGATGGGGTAATATTCAATCACTTTCCTACGACCCTGAAGAACAATGCGCTGATATATTTCAATTCGCTTCTTCCATTCAGTATCAAGGGTTTCTCTTAACTTCGGCAACAGTTCAAGATGTACTTCATGATTAGTAGAGGGGGCAAGAGGAAGTACACGTCCCTCCTCTCATTGTAACAGAGGGACGACGAGCTATTGAGAAACTTTCTTGACAAGTTCAAAACTGAGATGATGAAAGTCTCAGGCCTAAACCATTCTATTACGTTTGCATCATACTCACTGAGTTGCAACCGTCAGGAATGAAAACGTCCATCAGGAAGAATCCCCAATTTACCATTTAGGAGTTTTATGCTTGTACGAAAAATTACATCACCATTGAGGATATTGAATGTTTGACAAACGACGAAACTGGCCAACTCGGAAAGAATGCAACCGATCGTCTCGACAGTCCTTGCCTAAGAGGGCCCGACAAGGACTTTCTTAATAATGAAAGTTCACGAGTTTCACTCCTATGAACAAGACACCAAGTCATGTTCTATTTCAGATCCGAAACAAACCTTACATCATGTGGTCCCCTCACTCCACAGAAGATAATTCGAAAAAGGACATCGAGATTACAACCACATGATAGACAAATATGGAAAGCTTAAAGACAAAATTGAGTTTATCATTCAAAGCGGTCAGCTCCAAAAGGTTTATAAGTGCAAAGAGGGAAGGCCTCCCTCCTCAGAGCTCACACACGGTAAGGCAAGAAAGTGAGTAAGGTGAGCAACCAATTCCAGGGGATGTCCGCCATCGACCAAATGGAGTAATTTTCCCGGTACAAAGCAAGTACGATCCCTTGAACCCTTATCTTCCAACTCACATCTTAGGGGCACTATACAACCAAGGATATACATGATGGAACGAGAACAGGCAAACAATGGCCCCAATTTTTCACAAGGCTAAGCCATCAGGCTCCACGTCTAAAGAAGTCCTTGCCATGCGTGTCCAGAAGCAACCTAAGAAGAAAAGACCAATGATCGGTTTAAACAACGATCTGGTAAGAGTAGATGCGGATCGACATGATTCTCTTGTCATCACTGCAAAGATCGGAAAATATAAAATAAGGGGAATTTTCGTGGATTTGGGGGCTGGCTATAACCTCCTCTATTGGAATGCTTTTCAGTAGATGAGCTTCAATCAAATGCACCTGCAGTTTCACGTTAGACCAATCAAAGGACTTTCGGACGAATAGATATAGCATGAAGTTACCATTTCACTTCTTGTCACTCTTGGGACTCCGCCCAATCATGCAACAACTACAACAATGTTCAACGTGGTCAAGCTACCCTCACTCTACAATATCATCTTGGGTTGGCCTGGCTTGAATGCTTTGGAGACACTGTCGAGCACGAAGCATATGAAAATCAAGTTCAGGACCTCTACCGGTATTGGAACGCTATCCTGTGATCTGGAATCCCCAGCATACCCTCTTAAGTAATCTTGAACCTCTCTCTATTACATTTACTTCCATAAAATTATTAGTTGAATATCTTATGTCACCTAGTCTTACTACTTGTTCTACTGATTACATTATGATTACCTCACTCGTAACGACTTGCTTCATTAATCTCTTACAATGATTTGATCATACCGAGCACATGTCGTCGAACACATTCAACCGAATAACCGTCCCGTCAACAATGGATGCATCTCCCTGTTGGGTAAACACAACCCACTTTATCAAACAAACATGCCACTAACTAGGAATATATCTCCCAGACGGGTAGACACAACCCACACTCTCTCGAATGAACGAACCATCAACTAAGGATGTATCTCCCCGATGGCACTCAATTCACTATATGTAATAAAACATACTATCGACATGAAATTCTAAACGCTTACTTGTGATGAAACAAACGAACATTTTCATTAATTCTTTCGGGTCAGAAGTGTATAAAAGGAACACTAAGTCAAAAGAAAATAGAGATCCCGATCAAGTTTAGGACTCTAAATTAACTTAAGATGCATCGATGACCACATTCTCGTCTACTGCTTCCAAATGAACCTTGCCCACGAGAACGAGTGCAAGTTCGGGATTGGGCACTTCAAAGCTAGCACTCTCGATATCCAAGAGCATAGCACCCAATAGTCCTACCTGGCAGATAATCTCCTTAGCACACCAAAGGTTCTCACTCTTCTTACGTTGAGCGTGTGTATGCTGGTCAATAGCCCTTGCGATAGTTTCCCCCAATTTAACTACTCTCTGCTTAGCAGCCTTCAGGGACCGGTCATATACGACAACCAGCTTCTCCATGGCCTACAGACGTACCTCACATATCCTAGCCTCAACCTCTAACTCTTCACACCTCTTGGAGACCACCTCGCACCATTGGAGTGCTGCGCTCAGGTCAGCCTTTACGCACTCCATCTCCTCGTTTCAAGGATTCAGAGCAATCGCAAATGCTTTTTCCTCCTCGATCTCTTTCTCCCTCTATGAGAGAGCATATTGCACTCGAGAAACCTCCACACACATCTGGTGTGCTCGATGCTTTAGATGGTCTAACATTTGTTCTCTCCTCAGCTTTTAAAATTCCACTAGAATGATATTCTGTACGAAATGAAAAAGGTCATAAAAGAGAGCCAAAGTTATACGAAAATTACCTCCTAATGTAACTGATGCAATCATACCATAAGTCAAGAAGATATGATGGCCTCATCACCCTACTCAAGAGAAAGTTTATTCAACTCCAGCTTCGAACGATAGAAGTCAACTAGATTAGCTATTCGCCTGGCCTCGCTATTATCGATGTAGTTGTAACGGCGATCGCCCACGTTGATCGCTATGGTACCTCTCTCTCTCTCTCTCTCTCTACACCTTATGACCGTCGTGGGACCGAACAAGGATGACTGGGGGAAGAGCAGTTTACCCGGACACCTTACGCTTGCCCTTCCTCGATGTTAGAGGAATGACAGAAGATGGCTCTGCATCAGGTCCCTCAATCAGCTCTTAAGGGATGTCTACAGGGTCCCCTGCAGCATGTCCCTCTGTCTCCTCTCCTTCTTCTCCAAGGTCATTGGAGGCGTGACCCTTGACCCCCTCATTGTAAACCTTAACACCTTTTGGGCGTTCTACCTGAACGCCCACATTTTCTTGAGCCTCGGACCCATTATCCTCGACCTCGATAGCCCTTGACACGCTTAGGGAACTTTGTCCCTGTCCTTTCCTACACTCTCACCTGACAAGACCGAGGGTTGAGTTCTTCTCTTCTTTCGCACTAAGGACAAGATAGGAAGGGCATCGACACTCGTGTCAGATGTGCTCGCCACTTCAGTCGCTTCCCTCTTCTACCATGGCTTCATATCCTTTTCAGTAGTGATTCCCATGAGATCCTCTTCCTCAAGAGAAATAAGGACATCCACAAGGTTCTTGCTCTTTTTCTCTACTAAAAGGGGTCTCTCGGTCTTTCTCTTCTCCCCCAATAGTAGGCCCACCAGCGACAACATCTCATTGTCTAGAAGGGCCTCAACCTAAATGCACCTCTTCTTGATAGTGATGCCACTGACGAAACGGATGAATCATGAATGATATTATGCTATTTTGATATATTACAATTTCAAACAAATATACCCTAGTCGAGTGTTGTGTATAGTACGAAATATGTGTCATTCATACGAGGATATTATTTATTACCAATTATAAAATACATTATCTAAGTTGGATAAAATAAATCAAGATTGTAAATATATTAAAAATAATGAAAATATCAAAAACAGAAATATTGAAGAATAAAAACCAAAAATTTATAAAACCTTAGGACATTGACTTCATCCGTCCTCAATTTTTTTACATGGTTGAAATCTTTAAAATCCCTTAAAATTTATTGATTAAAGATTTATTCTTGATGATGACAGATTTTCTTAAATTAGATTCACTTAATGGTTATGCAATGAAATCTTAGTTCGACTAACCAAAAACCAATGGTTATACAATTTTGATTAGACCGAACTACATTGAGATCTATAGAATGTCTGTAATCTAAGATTTTTCTTAAAATCCTCATATACAGAATTAATCGTCCATCAATCTCATAACTCTATGTGGATTTTATTATTTGGTCTGATTTCATGCAATTTTTTCTCGATCTTATGCATGTAATCATAAATCATCAACTCATAGGACCCTTTACGTATGAAACATTAAGTTTAATAATAAAATCTTATCAAACAATGAATATGCCAATAAAATTTTAAGAGAAAAAAATAAAATAAATCATACTATTAATAAAAAAAAACAGAATCTATCAAGTCATAAGAATAAGAAATCTAATTAGACGTGATAAAGAAGGAGAAGAAAGATAAAGAAAATATTACAACATCTTCAAACCCGAAGGAAGATTAAAGAATCCATTCAAGAAGAGGCTGGTAGGGTTTTCTCTCCCCTTTTCTAAGTTTGAGTATGTCTCCTATTTATAATCTAAGTGCTAAGAGAATGAGCATTCGTAGGTCTTCATAATAGCTGGATCTTTGACTTGACTTGGGCCTTTAGAACTCGTGGGCCTTGATTTCCAACATTACAGTAATTTGTTCCCAAATTTCAAAATATCTTCAGATCTTAATTAGCTTCTTTGCTTTTCACAAGATTGTAAGTGTTGAAATTTTCTTTTCAACCCAACAAAAATTAGCTCAATCGAATATCGGAATATGACCAAAATACTAAAAACTGTTTGTGCAATTCAATATCCTTAAATAAACTCAATAATTCTAAAACAAAATTCACAAAAATAATCAATATAAAATCACGAAATAAAACCTAAAACAATTCTAAAAGTCATAAATAAAGTTTGAAATAAAATAAAATAAAATAAATTCAAGTGTATAAAAATATCGTTATCAAGTATTTCCACACTTGAATGTTTGCTTGTTGTCAAGTAAGAATAAATTTTTACCAAAACCAATTCAACCTCTCAAATCCATAATCATGCACATGACAAGTTTAAACTAAAATTGCAATCAAGACAATCAATATTTCGTAGCATTCAGCACTAGATAAACGATTGCATCTCCTACAGTTTAATCGAAATCAAGAATAATGCAAGATTCAATCACACTCACCATAGATTCACTCAATAGAATGAAGAAAGATAGTATTCAACTATTCAAAATACTCAATTTATGTAAAGGTATATGTATCACATAAATCAATATAATGAGATAGTATTACTATAAATTTGCTTATATATCAAATATCTACCACTTAAATATATAAAATCCTCACACCAATCAAAAGGTCTTTTATTTGATTGTAATGAGACTAAGGTAAAAGATAAAATAATAGGTAAGATGTCGGGTTAACATAATTCACTAAAAATACTAAAGAATCAAAACATGATATCATTTACATCAAGATAAAAAATAATAACTCTAACTACGAACGTATAATGTGATATATCACTTATTCAAAGTAATGACCAATGACTTCACTATAAGAGTGAACAATATCAAGAATGAAAAATGTTTTTCTGTTTTTTTTTCTTTCTTTCTTTTTTTCTTTTTTAATTTTTTTTTCTTTCCTTTTTTTTTTCTACTAGCAATTTTCTTATTTTTTCTTATTTTTTTATTTTTTCTGCTCGTTTTTTTTTTTTTTTGTAATTCAACATGATAATGACTAAATATATATATAAAAATAAAATGATAAAAACACAATAATACCTAAAAACATAATGTCATACTATCAACAATAAGTACAATAGTGAATTCATATTCAAAATCTGAGTTTAGAAGAAAAAAAAAAGGTCATAGGGTAAATTACGTGGGTAATATATAAAAGAAAAAGTTTAGACTCAAATGAGTTTACTAAGCGATATAAAATGATTGAGTTGGTATTTTTTTAAAGTCAAAAATGTGTAATTCTAAATGTCTTAATCATTTTGGTGTATAAAAATCAAGAATGTGGTTTTAAAATGCATAACAAAACAAATTCTAAAATGACTAAATTACACAGTAAGAAAAAATAATGAAAGCAAAAATTTACTCTTTTAGACTCAAATATTCATTAAGGTAAATTTGGTATTAAATCTTGTATGTACATCTTTCAAATCAATAATAAAAAGATAAAGAGTCACTCATACACCAAATAACTATTAATACCAATCATCTATCAAGTAACCCGATTCAAAACAAATAATATACAAGAACTAAAAAACTCAAAAAAATTTAATCGGTATGGGAAAAAATTTTATCAAAACTCAAGAAATTCAGCAAAATTCAAGATTTTTTTCCCTAAAAATACCTTAAAAATGTCCAAAAAATGAAATAAATCAAAATAAAGTTTCTAAAAATCAAAATGCACCCCCAACACTTAAACCAAATATTGTCCGCAATGTAAATGAAATACTAAAATTAAGAGAAAAGAACAGAAAACTCCCCTGATTAAGTCAGTGAAGGGATTACTTGTGCTCATCAATCGACTAAGAAAATGACGAACCCTTCCTTTAAGTTGGTCCCATATTCATATATCTTCAAATGATGCCCATTGACTTTAAATTTTTTACCTTGCTTGTTTGAAAGCTCTACCACTCCATATAAGAAAACTTGTGTCACAACGAAAGGGCCACTCTATCTCAATCTCAATTTTCCTAGTAAAAGTCTCAAACGAGAGTTATACAATAAATCTTTATCACCAATCTCGAATTCTCGTTTCTTAATCCTAACATCATTTCATGCTTTTGTTATTTCCTTATAAATCCTAGTATTCTCGTAAGCCTCATTTCTCCACACATCCAACTCATTTTGTCACGCCCCAAACCGGGAATCGTGAACAGCCGCCCGTTGCCCTGAATGCCGGCTGTATTTCTACAGAAAATTGGGCAGAACCTCCCTATAAATCGGAGGTCTCCCATGTACAATTTAACCTGTTAAATCTGTATAATTCAAAATCATCTAGAAAATAAAACAAATGGCCATCCCGACCTCTCCAAAAACCAACAACTCCCATAACCGACATCCAGAACAACGCAAGGCTATAAAAAATCTATCAACAAATCTAGCCACAGACCTCTGCTGTCATGCCCAACTAGAGCATGAACAGCCGCCACACCGAGTGGACCTAAATTTATACAAATGTATAACAAATTTCTCAAGTAACATTTAAATACATACAATCGCCTCAATGCAAATGAAATACGAAAGTTTCGTAAATAAATATACATAAATTATACAGTCATCCCAAATTAAGTACACGGCCAACTACGGACCTCAACAAGACCTCGCAGGGTCGAAATAAAATACCTAATTCATCTTTCAATTTAAACTTAAGATCTCACCTTCCTGAATGTCAAGTTCACCCAAACTCTATACTCTGAAATGTCGCTCCAGCACAAAAATCCTGTCTAGGGGAGGAAAAAAGAGGGGTGAGTATCTATTGGAGGATACTCAGTGAGTGAGGGGATTAATCTCAAGTACTAATAGTGTGGGTGAATATTAGAGTGTCAAATAGTATCATACATAACCAATAATTTCAAGTTTTTGAAATAAATCATGATATGTTCAATAAAATGAACTTTTTTAATCATTCACACGATATCACACATATGCATCTATTTAAAAAAAATAAATCAAGTATATCATAGAGCTGATCGAAAGGATCCTGGCAAAGGTCTACCATGACCAAGGACAGGCGCATCGGGGGTGTTATTATGCAAAGTATTTCAAAAGTAGCTCTCTACCCCGATGTTGGCCGTGGGCTTAGCTCATTGCTTACCCAGTCTCGTCAAATAGGTCACCGCCCGGTGCTAGACTGTGGTGTCACACACGTTCTCCCCCGATGTGGGTTCAACCGTTCGTACCTATGAATAAATATAATTGGACATTTGCGGATACCTCCTGCAGAAGCGTATCCGGGCAACCCGTGCCTCTACAAAGTCCCTTCGTAGCTACGGAATCATCAATGTCATCATCACAGTATCACAAGGGCACAACGTCCCGCAGATAAGAACCATATCATCACAAGTGGGATTTCAAAACATTTCAAATCCGTGTGCCAATACATTCATCGAATCATTTCAAATCAGCATATCAATGCAATGGTAGAAAAGGAATCTTATCAAATTTTTAAGTAATGACACAATTTTTGTTTCATTTCAAACATGGATGCATAATCATAGAAAACATAAGTACGACACTCCAATAATCACAAAACAGGTTTAAATTTCAAATTTCATACGTCGAGATCATGCATATCAAAAGCATGTTTTATTAAAATCATGATAAAAATCAGGTTTCACTATTTCATGCAAGAGATTAGGGTCCCACTCACTTTCTAGGGAGGGTGGTCACTCCCTATTTCCAAAATCAAACCCGAATTGACTCCTCGAGTCTCCAACAAGAATCAACCTAATCAAGTTATCACAAAAATCATCAATTTTTCAATTATTCTTAGGGTTTATCATTTTCCCTAAGTTTGTACAAACCTTAATTCTCCAATTTATGAATAAACTCCAATGTCATCAATTTTCATTCCATTTATAAGTAGATAACCAAATCAAAATCAAGCTACATTCAAACCTAAAATCGTTCAAAATCGAAAACACGTCTAAATACATAAATTCTCTATAAATTAGAAAAATCTTTGAAAATTCATACACTTTTCATTTCTCATCCGATTTCTTCAAACCATATCTCATTTTCAAGGTATTTAAGTCTATTTTCATCATACGGAAATAGTATTTTGATTTCCTATATGCAGGACAACTTATAATTAAAAAGACTGCATAAATTCTTAAACTTAAATCCCAAATTCTAACTATCTTCATGCATATGTCAAATGAAACTCTAAGTGCAACCATTTAAATCAATTTAACTCAATTCTATCATCCGAAACAACTCATATAACGTGAAACACACATTTCAACTCTATTCTAACATTCATCCTAACATATGCAATACACTCTTACTCTAATTTATCCTAAATGCATTCAATTAACGGAAATCAATTAGAAATCTCTCACCTAGGGTTTCCGCAGTCCACAACTCTATCATCTGTGTGCCTACAACTCAGTTCAAAACCTGCAAAGCTTCCAGTTTGAAGCAAACTCCATTAATTAGTCTAATTTACCGAAAGAATTCAAATCCTAGAGCTACTGTTCAAAAGAATGGATCTTACCTGCGCAGGAGTGAAATTTGGGCCTAGGGTTTGTGAGGGTTTGCTTCTACGCTGCAACAGAGGTTGCAGCAAAGGTGTGGCGGAAAGAGCTCTCAGCAGAGAGCTGCGTGCGCGAGGGGGTGAAAGGGAGAGAGACAGCGACTGAAGAGTGAGACGAAGAAGAGAGAGAGAGAGATCGCTGAGGGCTGTACAGTGAGAAATAGAGAGAGAAGGAGAGCAGAAAGGGACACAGAGGAGGCGAGCGGTGGTCGCGACGGTGGAGGAAGAAGGCGGCGGCGGCGAATGAGTCGGGTGAGGGAGAGATTGAATCGCGAGACCGCGAGGGATAGAGAGGGAAAGAGAGCGATAGAGAGTGAGACCGAGGGGGAAAGATAGAGAGAGAGTGGTCGGTCGGTGATGGTGGCAGTTGTGGGTGGCGGAGCACGGTGGAGGGCCGCGGTGGCGGAGAACTGCGAGAGGGAGAGAGGGAAACTCGCGGGTGAGGGCGATCGCGAAAGGGAGAGTGAGAGAGAGCAACCGAAGAGTGAGAGAGAGCAACCGAGAGACAAAAAAGGAGAGAGCGAGAGAAATAGAGGGTCGAAGACGAACGGTGGCGATGGCGGTGGAGGAAGACAGTGGCGGTGGCGGTGGCGGTGGCGGTTGGGGGTGGATCGCGAGAGGGAGAGGGAGAGAGGCTCGTGGGTGAGAGAGAGAGAAGCCGAGAGATAGGAGAGAGATAGAGAGATGGAGATGGTGGAGAAAATGAGCGGTGGCGGCGGCGGTTGGTGGTGGCGGTCAGCGGACGAGCGCGGCGGGAGGCGAGCGAGAAAGCGGCGGCGGGAGAAAGAGAGAGAGGGAGAGAGAATGGGAAAAGGGTTAGGGTTTTCTAACCCTAACTCGCTTTCTCTTTTTTTTTTTTTTTTTTACTATTATTATTATTATTATTATTATTATTTATATATTTTTTTTTATATAAATATATTTTTATAAATAGCTAATTGAGTAAATAAATAAATTAATAAATAAATAATTATTTACATATATATATATTTATACTAACTTTATTTTATAAATCCCAAAAACTGTATTTAAAATATACCAAAAATTAAATTTAAAAACCCCAAAATCAATAAAATTTAAAAATTATATATATATATATAAACGGATGATTATTTTATTAAATTCAAAAACGGAAATAATATACGAACACCGTAGTGTCGGTGTTACACATTTAACCACATTTTCCTTTGTGTACCTGCAAGAGATGAATCAAAGTTAAGAAACTTCATTACCCAATATGCTTTATGCTCTAACTCAATAGGAAGATGGCATGTTTTACCATAAACCAAACGATAAGGTGACATACCAATCATAGATTTATATATAGTCCTATATGCCCTAAGTGCATCATCTAACTTAATAGACCAATCTCTACGAGAAAAACTCATAGTTTTTTCCAAAATGCTTTTTAACTCATGATTTGAAATCTCAACCTGTTACCATTAGTTTGGGATGGTAAGGGGTAGCAACCTTATGAATAACACTATATTTAGTTAAGAGTTTTGCAAAATCTTTACGAAAATGAGAACCTCCATCACTAATTATGGCTCTAGGAACATCAAAATATTGTTTAAGGGCATATCATGATGATTAGTAATATTTCCAGTTCTTTTACATTGATCACATGCACGTACTCTTGGTTGGGAATACATCTCCTAAATATACCATTACCACAAATCTTTTACAAGTATGGCTCATTTCAGAGATAGTGGCATTTATCAAAAAAAAATTTCTTTCTCTGTTGCCCCTTGATTCTCTCTGGTACAACCCTATAATGGAGATAATTAAAAAAGTCAATATACCGAGATTCATCAATTTGAGTAACAGAAAATAAATTTTCATCAAGAAAATAATCATTCAAAGGATTATCAATCATTGTCTCAACGAATTTTCCCTTCAATCAAGACAAATGATTAGCTGCCGGATTGTCAACTCCTCTCATATCCATAATCTCGATGTCAAATTCCTATAATAAAAGAATTCAATGCAACAACCTAGACTTTACATCTTTCTTTGAAATCAAATACCTAAATGCAGAATAATCAGTATGAATAACAATTTTGAACAACAACAAATGAGATCGAAATTTTTCAAGTGAAAAGATGATAGCAAGTAGTTCTTTCTCAATAGTGGTGTACAACTTCTGAGCCCTATTCATAGTTCTACTTGCATAATATATGACATAAAATTTCCTATCCACCGTTTGCCCTAAAACTACGCCCACAATATTATCACTCGCATCACAATAAATATCAAAAGGCAAATCCTATCTAAATTGGCTGCACAATGGGAGACTCAGTCAATTTTGATTTCAAACAATGAAAGACATTCAAACAAGAATCATTAATCACAAAAGGCGTATCTTTTACTAAAAGACTAGTTAGAGGTCTAACAATTTTGGAAAAATCCTTAATGAATCTACGATAAAAAGTAGTATGTCCTAGAAATCTTCTAACATCTTTTAATGATTTATGGGGAAAATTTTTCTCAATCACCTCAATCTTTTCCCTATCAGTCTCTATTCTCCTACAAGATACCTTATGACTCAAAACAATGGCTTCTTTCACCATGAAATAACACTTTTCTCAGTTAAGCACCAAATTGGTTTCCTCACACCTCTTTAAAACTTGTTTCAAAATTTTCAAACAATCATCAAACGAGAAACCAAACATAGAAAAATCATCCATAAAGACCTCCATAAAATCATCAATGAAATCAGTAAATATAGACATCATGCATCTCTGAAAAGCAATTAGAGCATTACAAAGACCAAAAGGCATGCATCTAAATGCAAAAGTACCATATGGACATGTGAATGTGGTTTTTCTTGATCAGAAGGATCAATAAAAATTTGTAAATAACCAGAAAAACCATCCAGAAAGCAATAAAATGCATGATTAGCCAATTTTTCAACAAGTTGATTAAGAAATGGAAGGAGAAATGATCTTTCCTAGTGGTATCATTCAATTTTCTATAATCAAAACAAACCCTCCAATCTGTGATAACACGTGTAGGGATCAACTCATTCCTATCATTTTCAACCACAGTTGTCCCACCCTTTTTAGAACAACCTGCAAAGAACTCACCCAAATAAAATCAAAAGATAGTACTTGTATTGAGCCATTTAATGATCTCCTTCTTTATTACCTCCTTAAGATATTCATTAAGCCTCCTTTGTGGTTGAGTTGTGGCCTTGAACCCATCCTCTAATAGGATATTGTGCATACAAGTTGAGAGATCTATACCACGGATGTTGGCGATTGTCCAACCTATTGCTTTTCTGTGTTGTTACAAAAATTACAACAATCTCTCCTCCCCAAAACCTGTCAAATAAGAAGAAACAATCACTAAAAATATCGAGAAACTATCCAAGAAAACATACTTCAAATGAGATAGAAATAGTTTAAGCTCAGGTGTGGAATATGGTTTAACAACTTGCTGTGAATTATTACTTTTCTCTTCATCATTCGAAATCTCATGCAAGTCTTTATGTGTGCAGAAATGATTTGAACCTCATCTATCACATATAAAGTAGCACAAACATCAGCATGCTCACCATTCAAAAAATCATGCTTCACATGCAATGAATTAGAAATGCAATTTTCAAGAGGATCAACAAAATAAAAGACATTCAAATCATGCTTAACAATCCTCTCAATGCAATCAACTCTGAAAACTTCTTGTCTATCAAAATTTCTCATGGAATTAAAAATATCAAATTCAATTTTCTCATCATTCAATCTTAAAGTCAATTTTCTACAAGAAATATCAATCAATGCACGTACATTCAGAAATGGTCAACTCAAAATCAAATAAGTGCCCTCATCATCATCCATCTCCAAAACAACAAAATCAACAAGAAAGATAAATTTATCGACTTTAACCAAAATATCATCAACAATACCTCTAGAATACTTGACACTCCTATCAGCTAATTGCAAAGAAATATTGATAGGTCGACAATCTTTTAATCCTAACTTCAAAAATACAAAATATGGCATAAGATTGAAACTGGCACCCAAATCACACAAAATATCAAAAAAATCAGATGATCCAATTGTACAAGGGATGGAAAAACTCTCTGGATCCTTAAGTTTCGACGGCAGCTTTCTTTGTAGAACTGCTGAACCTTCTTCCATAAGTTTAATTGTCAAAACCTCATTCAATTTCCTCTTGTTTGTGATCACGTCCTTTAAGAAATTTCCATAGCTCAGCATCTGCTTAATGGCATCCAAAAGAGAAATGTTAATATGCAGTCTCTTAAAAATTTCTAAAAATTTTTCAAATTGTTTTTCTACATTATCACGCAACAAATGACCAAGAAAAGGAATATGAGGTATATAATCCCTCAAAGGTAAAGAACTTCCCTATATTGTTATAGATGCCTTGCTCTTCTCATCAATAGGCTGGTTGTTCTTGGCCTCTTGTCTATTCCCTTCCTTTGACTGAATCGATTCTTTTTGCAGTTGCTTTTCACTCCTAAATGTAACTGCCTTCGCTTGCTCTCTAGGATTTTTTTCAGTGTCACTCGACAGTCTATCTGACACATAAAAATAAAAGACATTAGTCAATTAATCAATATTATTCTCAAGTTTCTCAAACCTTTTTTTTCGCAATTGCCAAACTCTCAATCCTTTCACTTGTCAGAGATACCAGGCATTCAATTGCTATTTCCCATGATACGTTACTCTCCCTTGGCTGTTGACTTTCCAAAGCAAAATTCTATGGATTGCTTGGTTATGGTGGTGCTCCTTGAGTCCATAAAAAGTTCGAGTGGTTTCTCCATCCAAGATTGTATGTGTTGGCATATTGATTATTCTAAAGTCTGCCAAAATTAGAAATATAGTTTGTTTGCTGCACCTGCAGACATTCAGAAGACACGTAAGTAAAATCACCATATGAATCACAATACAAAACCTAATTAGACATAGCATTAAGTTAATTAATTTTCATGCAATTAATCAAAAAATCAATTTTCGCATTAAGGATACTAAAACTATCAATCTCATACACACCATCTCTCTGTCTAGAAGTCTCACATTCATTAGATCAGTCATATTGATTAGATGCTATATCATCGAATAATGTACATGTTTCATCATATGACTTGCTTATAAAGTACCCCCTGCCACAGCATTTACGGTAATTTTGACCGAATTTAAAAGATCATCATAAAATATTTACAAAATCAACCAGTTAGGAATACCATAATGTGGGCACCTCCTAATCAAATTCTTAAACCTTTCCCAAGTATTATATAAAGACTCACTCTCAAACTGTCTAAAACTAGTAATATCATTATGTAGTTTAGTTGTCTTACCAGGTGAAAAATATTTAGCCAAAAATGGTTGAGAAAGAATTTCCTAATTAATAAAATGATTAGCAAGGAATGAGTTTATCTATACTTTTGTCTTTCCCCTAAAAGAGAAAGGAAACAACTTTAATTTGATGGCATCAACGCTAACTCCATTTTGTTTGATAGTGTCACTGATCTCAAAAAAAAAAAAATTAAGTGGCTATTTGGATCTTAGAAGGCTTCTTCACCAAACTGATCTATTTGCACCATCCCAATGAGACTCAAATTCAGCTTAAAATTATTTGCCTCCGCAGTGGGTTGTCCAAATGTCTTGAAGTCTAGGCAACAAGTACTCGCTTATCGCTTTATTCTCATGAGCCATTGTTTCTTCTTCATTAACTTTCCTAGTTTATCTATGAATGATTCGTAAAGTTTTCTCTATCTCAGGATCGAAATCAGTTAGGTAAAACTCTTAGATCGCAGCATACACTATACAAACACCAAAATTAGCACAAAATTTAATCTTCAAAATCGATTGCAAGAACCACCCAAGGAAATCTATAATACCTTTGTAAATATAGAAATCACAAAAAAGAAATAAGGTAATGTACAAAGACACCCAAGAAAGCACTTGAAAATCCCTAAGAAGCAAGAAAAAAAATAGAAAAATCTATAAAAATGATTAAATTTGGCCAAGATAGGGTGGTGCTCATGGTAAAACCATGAGTTCTACTCAGAAAGCCAAAATCATTTGAAAAAAGTAGTCGCAAGACCCTAGATCAATGTAGTTTCCGAGACCCCAAAAATTCCTAAAAGAATTCCCAAATCCGGACCAAATCTAAAGCCTAAACAGTAACTGTGAAACCTAAAAAAAAAGAAGTAAAAATAATATCCAATCTCAAATAAGATTATTTTTACTAATATGCAAGAGTATCCCCGACAATAGTGCCAAAAACTTGTTATGCATTTTTTATGTATCACGATTTCGGACAAATATACCCTAGTCGAGTGTTATGTATAGTGCAAAGCAACTGTCGCTCCCACGAGAATATTATGTATTACCAATTATAAAATACCCTATCTAAATTGGAAAGAACAAATTAAAATTGTAAAGATATTAAAAATAATGAAAATATCAAAAACAGAAATATTGATAAATAAAAACCTTAGTTTTATAAAACGTTAAGACATTGATTTTATCCGTCTTCAATTTTTTTACATGATCAAAATTTTTCAAATCTCTTAAAACTTATCGACTAAATATTCATTATTGATGATGAGAGATTTTCCTAAATTAGATTTACCCAATGATCATACAATGAAACTCTAGTTCAATTAAGCAAAACCCAATGGTCATGCAATGTTGATTAGGTCAAAACTACATTAAGATCTATGAAATATCTATAATATAGGGTTTTTCTTAAAATCTCCACACACAGAACTAATAATCCGTCGATCTCATAACCCTATATGGATTTTGTTGGAGTTGAGTTATAACTCCACAGATACCGGCTCTTTGTAAATTTGAATGGTCTCCGTCAGTGGAAAGGAAAACACCTGTAAAAATCATCGGAGGGTGTTCCAGTGGGAAGACTCTGACGCTCAAGTCAGTAAAGAGCGGTTTTCGAATGAAAGAACAAACTGAGAGTTGGAGGGAGTGATTCCCTGTAATTGGTGTGTCCAATGTGTTTGGCCTCGAGAGCCTACCTGGATGGGAGGGTCCTAAGAGATTTTATACCTTCCAGATCTGTTCGCCGCTAGGGGATTCAACCATACCTTCCTTATCGAGTTGATTTGAAAATCTCAGAAATTCAATATTCTGTGTTGATTGCAATTCTCATCCTTTGAAAAATTTTTGTTTTCAAGAGGGATAATTTCCTTAACTGAAAGATCCCAGGAATACCGCTCTGAAATAGGAAACTAGAGTTATTAGATTGTTCTGACCTTCTCTTAAAATCGTTAGAGATGTTGGTTATCGTTTAGTCGTTCGACCGTTGAGGAGTCTTCAGGACTTGTTCGGTTGAAGGATTGATGCTTGATTGCCCGATCGGGCTATCACCCTTTGCTTGGTATACTACATTCGGTTGGCGAGACGACTAAGGCCCTGTCGTTCGGAAGATCTGGGTAGTTAAGGCCATTCGGTAGGTTATCGTGACAATCGTGAACCGTTGGACACCGTTCAATAGACGCTCTTTATGGGCTTTTCAAAGACTGACCCTTCCAATTGGGTCTTGAACCATTTCCCATCATTTTCCCCCGACTTATGGTCTTCTTGGGAAAAGAAACGCCATGAGTAATAACTTTCGAAAGAAAAGGGGGGACCTTTCTTGACTAGTTTTTTGTTGCTTCGGTTTCCGTGAATCGTCTTTTGTACGCTCTATAAGGGTTCAAACTTATCAAAGGATTGTATACTCCATCAGCTATACTGTTCTTCTAAGCCTTTTCTGAAAAACTTCCTTTCACAAAGAAAATGTCAAAAGATTTTTTCTTATCGCAAAGTGTGGATAGGATTCAGAGCACCATGACCGAAGAGGACTTGAGGGAAGTTCAAATGCAAAAGTCGTTCGGAAGTGACTTCGAGTTTGTATTGCCGGGGAAGATTGTGTCCCAATGTATAAGCAATGTGTGAAGTACGACTTAAAGATCCCATACACGGGTCTGCTGGCAAAGGTCCTGAGGTATTGGAGCATTCATCCCTCGTTGCTCATCCCGACTGCTTGGCATTTTACGATTGCCCTAATTTCCCTGCTAGGGTTTTTTCGCGTCCGCTTTGACCTAGAGATTTTGGATGCCATCTTCTCTTTGGGGCGATACAGTTCCAAGGGTTCTACCTGTGGCTGGTATAAACTCCAAACTCATAGGGAGTCTCGCTGGAAGTTCTTTTATAGTGAATCTCAAGATAAAAACTGGATGCATAAATTTTTCTATATGAGGTTTTTGAACAAGGATCTCCTTCAGTGCTTCCAAATACCAGTCAAGTATCTTTCTTAAACATGAAGACCCTGATATCCTTCATCATTCTCGCTTTCTATGGGCTGTCGCGCGCCATTGTGAGACTCATTATCGGAGTCTTTGGGTAGATTCTTTAGTAGAAATGAAATGTTGCTGTTGTCCGGCTTGTTAATGGGCGAGACAAGACAGATCACCAAACCTCTCTTACTGGAATGACAAGAAATAGAGTGGATTGACACTGTGTTAGTCGTAGATACCCATCTTTTTAATGAGATTCTACCAAACGAGAATTGCGGTCGCATGTGAAGAGAGAGGCGTCTAATACTTCTCCCAAGCCCTGGCAGAAAAGATCCAGGGTTCGGGCTTCTAGCCCACATATTGGAGAGGAAAAGCAGGCCAGAACTGGAGAGCATGAGCCTTTCCAAGAGCATTCTGAAACGGGGGGAAACCAAACGATCAATTACTCAGGGACCTTTGATGTGCCCATTGAGATTGAAGAGGGAGGTGCCCCTGACGAGGGACTCCTTGAGACGACTGGGAGTGCTCCTGTTTAGGATTCACAATGGTGAGAGGAGCCTCCAGCGACACAGATCCCTGTTTCCGTTCTAAAAGAAACATTAGAATAGTCTCCCCGAGAATCCTAGTGTCTCTTGGAAGATATAGCGAATAACTACTGCATTCCACCGCCTATTCCGGTTGAGGTCGTTAGTGGAGAGGGACGTAACTTTGAAGAAGGATCGGTGGTAGTCTCGGTAGGGAGTTGTAATTTTAATCTTATTGATCCGCAGGCGGTATTGCAACTTGCTGAGCGATTTGAGTTTCCTCCAAAACTCGCTCTCCGAACGATACCTCTGGATTGTATCGACAAGGCTATTCATTCTCTTTGCCTTACAGTAAGCATTCTCCTTGTGAGAGTTAATCTCAATTTTGTCATCTCATGATTCTAACCAATGCATTTCTTTCCAGGCCTCGGCCCTGACCTAACTTCATAGGTAACGGAGTAGAGAGCACCTATAACCAATTTATTCGTATGGAAGACCAAGTGCTGGCGCTACAGAATACTCTAGAGAACCAAGGGAAGTGCATCGCAGAGGAGAAAAATAAAGAACTTGAGCGTCTTCAAGAAGATCTTGCTTCGGTCCACGCTCGTTGCAAAGAATTGGAAATGAAGGTACGCATTCGAGGAGCGCGATTGAAAGCTGCTGAATAATTAGCTCGTCTCCGGGAGAAATCCCTTCGAAAGGCCGAACAAGAAATGGCTGATATCAAGGCGTCTGTTGTCAGAAACACTGTCAACCTCTAACTTTCTCAGCGCAGGTTGCTCGGATATCTGAAGTGCGCCAAAGAGATTCTTCGACAAGTCGGTCAGTATAAGGCTCTGCCCCCTCTCGAGGGATCAGCGAATTCGAATTATGCCCCTATCGCTTCCATTGCTCCCTCTGCTCCCTTGTGATTTTATGAAGAAATTTTTACTCCATAACTCATTGAAATGTATTGATCTTCAAAAAACTTTGAATGTTTGTTACGCCCCGAACCGGGATGGTGAACAGCGGCCCGTTGCCCTGGATGTCGGCTGTGTTTTTACAAAAAATCGGGTAAAACTTTCCCATAAATCGGAGGTCTCCCATGTACAAATAAATCTGTATAAGCTTGTACATTTACATTATCTTGTAAAATAAACAAATGGCCATCTTGACCTCTCTGAAACCAGCAAATTCCACAACCGACATCCAGACAACGCAAGGCTAAATAAATCCCCAACAGTCCTAACCACAGACCTCTACTATCATGCCCACTAGAGCATGAGCAGCCGCCACACTGAGCGGACCTAGAATTTTATATAACATACAATAATTTCTCAAGTAGAGAGTTTAAATGTTTACAAACGCCTCAATGCAAGTATAATAGGAGAGTTTCACAACAATATCCATAATTATTACAGTCATCCCATAAAAATGTATACGATCAACTACGGAACTCAATATCAAGACCTCGCAGGGTCGAAATAAAGTGAGTAATTTGTATTTCAAATTAAACTTAAGTCTCACCGTCAAGAAGAACCAAACCCGCAAATGATCAACCGAAACCTCTAGAGTCTGAAACGTCGCTCTAGCACAATGATCCTATCTGAGGGAGGAAAGAAGAGGGGTGAGTATATATGCGAGGATACTTAGCAAGTGAAGAGATTGATATCGTGCTATCAATATCAAGTGTGAACTTGGAGCGTCAAAGCATGTAATACAATATCAAGTATACGAAAACAGCGTGCAATTTTAACATATCTCAAGGCACACATCAGAAAATAACATATGTATCCATCTATGTATCAAATCACATGAGTAGAGCCAGCCGAACAAACAACTCTGGCAATGGTCTACCTCGACCAAGGACGGGCGCATTGGGGGTTTTCACAATGCAATTATCAAATAATAACTCTCTACCCCAATGTTGGCCACAAGCTACTCCAACTAGCCTGTAAATAATAATAATAATAATATACATATAAATAGTCGGCCGTGTATGATGCCCCCGCCCAGTGCTAGACAGAGGTAAAACTCACGTCCTCCCCCGATGAGGGTTCAACCTGGGACAACCATACACATGACAATTTGGCGGATACCTCCGGCCGAAGAGTATCCGGGCACAAGGGGTGCCGCTACCAAATGTCCTTCGTAGCTACGGAACAATATCAAGTCAGCCGGGCACGTGGCCCCATGCATCTCATCACCACGTCAGCCGGGCATACAGCCCCATGCATCGTATCATAATATCGGTCGGGCATACAGCCCAAATGGTACATATAAATCCATTCAAAACCATGTGCCAATGCAAGTGGAAGTATTAAAACATGTCAATATATCAAAAAGGTGGCACAATAATCCAGTTATCAAACTCATGGATGCATATCAATAAAATCAGCAGTTGGGACACTCCAATGGTCACAAAAATATGTACATATACTTATCAAAATCTAAAAAAATTCAATTTTCACTTGTATAGAGATCATGTCGTTTGAAAATCGGTAATCATGATTTGTCAATCAATAGTAGATGTCGTAGTCCTACTCACATTCTAGGGAGGGTGGTCACTCCCTATTTCCATAACCAAACAAACTCGACTCCTGGAGTCTCCAAGAAAGTCAACCTAAATCAAATCATCACGAATTTCATCAATTTTCCGACTATTTTCAGGGTTTATCATTTTCCTTAAGTTCGTACAAACCTTAAATTCTTCAATTTATAAATGCACTCCAATATAATCAATTTCATTCCATTTATAAATAAATAACGAAATCAAAACCAAATCTAAATTCAAACATAAAACCGTTCAAAATCGAAAACCAAATTAAAATAAATAAATTTCCTACAAGATGGATAAATCTTTGAAAAATCATACACTTTTAAATTTTCATCCGATTTCTTCAAACCATAAGTCATTTTAAAGGTATTGAAACCTATTTTCATAATACAGAAATTATATTTTGATTTCCTATATGCAAGACAACTTATAATGGAAAAGACTACATCGATCCTTAAGCTCAAGTCCCAAATTTTTTTAAATTATCATTCATATACCTACCATTATGAAATTTAACAACTCAAAACAACCTAAGAAAGACATAAAATACAACAATATACTTCATTTCACGGCACATTTCATTCCATCTCTGATCCCAAAATGATTTCATGCATATTTCAAATTAAACTCTAATGAAAATCATTCAATTCAAGCAAATATAAATCCTTTATCTTCTAACATGTTTCTTTCATACTAAGCAGCCTAATTCGCGTAAATTTTTAAACTTAACCCTAACATTCAGACATAGCATTTTCGAAATTACATTCTATTCCAATCGAACAAAGTTCCTAAATGTATATAAGACTTTTTCACCCTAAATTAACTCTAAATTTATTCAATTACTGAAAAGATCGGAAATCTCCTTACCTAGGGTTTCTCGATTCGTAGATTTAACTTCTGAATGCACTTCGTTCAATCCAAGACCTGCAGTATTCCAAACCGACGCATTTTAACAGTTAGGCTAAATTACTTAGAGATCAAACCCTAGGGCTATTAATCAAAAATCAACTCTTACCTATGTAGAATGGGATCGCAGGAAACCGTCGCGACCTAGGGTTTCTGAGGCTTCTTGTTGCTGTCAGTTTGGGGCCCCTGCAAAGATTGCAGGAGCGCTCTCAGCTGAAGGGAAACAAGGCGGACGAGCGCGCGAGCAGGGGAAGTAGCACTGCAGCCGCACGCGCGGGAGCTGTCGCACGCTGCAATCGGGCGTGCAGGGCTGTCGCGCGCTGCAGTCGCGCGCGCAGGGGAGCCGTTGCGTGCGCTAGAAGGAAGGAAGAGGCCGCAGTCGCGCGCGCAGGAGAGAGACTGTCGCACGAGCAGGGAGAGAGAGAGAGAGAGAAACAATGAGGTAGAGAGAGAACCGAAGGGAGATAGGGAGAGAGAATAGGGCGGTGGTGGCTATGGGTGGTGGTGACCGTGGGTGGTTGAAGGCGGCGATGACGGAGGAGATGAGAGATCGAGCGAGAGGGAGACACAGCGGGAGATATAGAGAGAAATTGCGAAGGAGAAAGAGACAGAGCGTGGTAGAGAGAAGAACCGAGAAGGGAAGGAGAGGGAGAGAGTTGATCGGTGGCTAGGTGGTGGTTGACGGCCGTCTACAGCGGAGGAGGGCAACGGCGGCAGCAGGGTGGAGGCGCGAGGGGGAGAAGACGAAGAGGCGGGGAGAGAAAGAGGAGAGGGGAAAGAGAGAAAGGAATTAGGGCTTTAAGCCCTAATTCGATTTTTTTTCTCTCTTTCTTTTTTTTTTTTTATTATTATTATTATTATTATTATTATAGATTTATAAATAAATAAATGAGGAAATAAATAATTAAATTAATAAATAAAAAATATATCTTCACATTACGATTCGAAAATACGGATACTTTTAATATACAAAAAATTTGAATTAAAAACCCCAAAATCGAAAATCAATATAAATAAAAATTTTCTCTCTATATAATAAATTGAGGAATGTTTCATTAAATTCAGGAACGAGAGTACAAAAGTACGGCACCGCAGAGTCGTCGTTACAATGTTAGTTAGGTGAGGTCGGAGAGATTTACCCTCTTGATGAGTGTCCGATCGGTTGAACTGGGTTGTCCGATGTCTGATGTTTGATTGAGAACCTCTAAGGTTAGGGTTGCTTTTACCCATTCGGGGAGATTGTTCCCGACATATTAGTTCAGAAAGTCTGGGCGACTGGGGCCCATCGGTAGGTTAGAAACCATAGGAGTTAGGGCCGAGTCTGCACATTTGGAGAGTTTCGACACATTCGTTCGGAAGATTTGGACGACTGAGGCTCGTCAGTCGATTAAAAGCTTTAGAAGTCAGGGCCGTGTCCGCTCGTTCGTAGAGTTTCATCCCAACTTAACGACATATTCGTTCAAAAGATATGGGCGACTGAGACCCTTCGACAGATTGGAATCATTAGAAGTTAGGACTGTATCCGTCTGTTCGAGGAGTTTCATCCCAACTTAACGATACATTCATTCGGAAGATCTGGGCGATTGAGACCCTTCGGTAGATTAGAATTCTTAGGAGTTAGGGCTATGTCCGTCCATTCGAGGAGTTTCATCCCAACTTAATGATACATTCGTTTGGAAGATCTGGACGACTGAGACCCTTCGGCAGATTAGAATCCTTAGGAGTTAGGGCTGTGTCTGTCTATTCGGGGAGTTTCATCCCAACTTAACGATATATTCGTTCGGAAGATCTGGGCAACTAAAACCCTTCGGTAGATTAGGAGGAGTGCTCTTCTCCACAAATCATTAAGAATTCCATGCCACATGTTATCAATGAACAATAAGAGAAAATAGAAACCCTTATCAAGGAAAAAGCACGGGAAAATTCAGGTTGTAGGTCGGACAGATGCTAGTGGGCACATAAGGCTTATGCCAACTGTCTTTACCATGGATTTGGAATATCATCCTTCCTGGTTCATTATGCGGTGGCCTAGGATCTGGCCCATTGGGCAGTTCATTCGGTCATGGTGCATTGTGTATGTCAGGAGAAGGCAGGTTCATTCCCTCTGCACTAATGAATTTCTATAGTTTACCACTACAAACCAAGAATTCTAACTCATCCTTAAGCCTTTTGCACTTGTTGGTTGTGTCCCGATGGAAATGATAGTACTTGAACTTGTCTTTCTTAGGATCTTCTTCTGTGGGACAAGGGGGCCACCTGATGTATAATTTGTTTTTTATCTAATATAAAACCCGATTTTGGGTATCGCTCAATGGAGTGTAGATGTTAAACCTTCGCGGGGGCAGAACTCTTGGTTTGTTTCTCTTCGGAGAGAGCTAACGAGGCGATCAGCTGCTTTCCTTTCTATTGGGGCGGTTCTCTCGTCGATCGAACGCCTCTACTTCTTCTACCGTAATATATTTCTCCACTCGGGAGTAAAATTCTTGGATGGTCACTGGGGTTTTTTTGTGATAAAGACTTTCATGTCGGAAGAGTATAAGCCCGTTAGGAGGACAGCTAGTGCGATGTTGTGATCCAAAGCAGAGACTTTCAGTATTTTCATTTTAAATCTTTCCATGAAGTCCCTCAAAGACTCTTCCTTCCATTGTCACAACGATAGCAGGGAAGTAGACTTCCACTTGGCCCCCCAGTTGATTATGAAATGAGTCTCGAGCTGCTATCGGAGTTGGACGAAACTTTTGGTACTGAATGACGGAAGAGAATTAAACCATGCCAGGGCATTTCCCTTTAGAGTGGTGGAGAAGTGCTTACACATCGCTGCGTCCGATAAATCTCGGGAGATCATAATTGTTATAAAGTGGGCAGCATGGTCACGGGGATCGTTGTTCCATCATATTGCTCCATGGGAGGTAATAGGACATCTCTCGGCATCGGTTCTGAGGGTATCTTAGAATCAAAGGGTGATTCGCCTGAAGGACGTAGGGGGTCTTCCCTGTCCCCAACACCCTTCTTCTTCAGTTCGGCAGCCACGAATTGTTCGACTTGTCTTTTCAAGTCTTTAGGGTCATGCTGAGCAGTTGCTAATGGCTCAGGATTAGCAGGAAATTCTCGTCTTGGTGGTCGCTTATACCCAAACTCAGTAGTGGACGAGGGCCATCCGACTCGAGGTCTCGACTAAGCTCATCTAATTGTTTACTCATTCTTTGGAGTTTTGACTCCAGTCTTTCCACTGGGGGTTGATTAACTTGCTCGGGCCCTGAGGCCATGGCTGGTTACTCCGGTGTTACAGGTTGTAGAATCAGCTCCAGACGTGACGGTCGGGGAGAAAACATATAATCATGGTTCGAATAGTGGAATGCCGGAGGGACTATAGGTGTGGTGGGCATAGGAGCATACCCTTCCGCAATGGGGGCAGCCTTTGAGGATGCTCTGGTTCTCGGAGGTATGGTTGTTCGAATGACAAAAGTTGCTCTAACATGTTCCCACGGACGGCGCCAATCTGTTGGAGGTGGGTTATAGCTCCACAAATACTGGCTCCTTGTAGACTCGAACGGTCTCCGTCAGTGGAAAGAAAAACACCTGTACAAACTGTCAGATGATGCTCCGGTAGGGAGACTCCGACGCTCGAATCAGTGAATAGCGATTTTCGAATAAAAGAACAGACTAAGAGTTTAAGGGAATGATTCCCTATGATTGGTGTACCCAATGTGTTTGGCCTCGAGAGCCTACCTGGCTGGGAGGGTCCTGAGAGATTTTATACCTTCCAGAGCCGTGCATCGCTAGGGGATTCAAGCCCTTCCTTATCAGGCTAATCCGAAAATCTCGGGAATTCAATATTCTGTGTTGATTGCGATTCTCATCCTTTGAGAAATTTTTGTTTTCAAGAGGGATACTTTCCTTGACTGAAAGATCCCAGGAATATCGCTCTGAAATAGGAAACTAGAGTTATTAGAATGTTCTAACCTTCCCTTAGAATCGTTAGAGATGTTAGTTATCGATCAGTCGTTCGACCATTGAGGAGTTTTCAGGACTTGTTCGGTTGAAGGATTAACGCTTGATTGCCCGATCGGGGCTATCACCCTTTGCTTGGTATACTATGTTCGATTGGCGAGACGACTAATACCTGTCGTTCGGAAGATCTGGGCACTTAGCCCCTTCGGTAGGTTATCGTGGCAATCGTGAATCATTGGACACCGGTCGATAGATGCTCTTTATAGGCTTTTCAAAGATTGACCCTTCCAATTGGGTCTTAAGCCATATCGCATCAGATTTTATTGTATTGGTCTGATTTCATACAATTTTCTCTCAATCTCATGCATATAATTGCAAGTCATCATCTCGTAAGGCCCTTTACGTATAAAACATTAAGTTTAACAATAAAATCTCATCAAACAATTAATATGCCAATCAAGATTTAAGAAAAAAATAAATCAAACCATACTATTAATCAAAGAACAGAATCTATCAGTTCTAGAAATAAGAAATCTAGCTAGACATGATAAAGAAAGACAAAAAATGTAAAGAAAATATTACAACCCCTTCAAATCGGAAGGAATATGAAAGAATCTGTCCAATAAGAGGCTGCTAGAATTTTCTCTCCCCTTTTCTAAGTGTGAAGATATCTCTTATTCATAATATAAGGAGCATTCGTGGGGCTTCATAAGAGCTGGCTCTTTAACTTGACTTGGGCCTTTAGAACTCGTGGGACTTGATTTTCAACACTATAGTAACTTGTTTCCAAATTTCAAATATTTTAAGGGCTGAATCAACTTTTGTACTCTTCACAAGATTTGTAGATCTTGAAAACTTTTTTCCAATCCAACAAAAATCAAGTCAATCAGATATTGGAGTAGAAAGTTACGCTCAAAATGCTAACAATGTTTATGCAATCTAATATTTTTAAATAAGTCTAATAATCTTAAAACAAAACTCACAAAAATAATCAATGTAAAATCATGAAATAAAATCTAAAACAGTCCTAAAAGTCATGAATAAAGCCTGAAATAAAATAAAATAAAATAAATTCAAGTGTATAAAAATATTATTATCAAATGACGAGAAGGTTGAGGAGTCTTTAATCTAAGAAGTGGTTCCTCATCGGCTCCGGGGCAGTGTAGGCATTAGATCCTTATTCAAGAACTCTACGAAGAAATACTTGTACATTCAGTTCTTATCAATGGTCTCCTAGTAAAAGAATTTCTAGATCAACTCCGGCCTCTTTTGTAAGTAAAACCACCCTTTTGTGGAACCCCACGACCGCATCTCTTAAGAGAAAATATGGATGCCAAGATTTCGAAATCAAAATAGATGCGGCAGAAACTCATTAACGACGTCACAACAACCACCAAGAGCCAAGCACTAGGAATCAATCTCGTCTGAAAGATATTCCAATGAAGCAAAATTTGGGTGAGAGCACCCTTATACAGCACTTTGAAGCCATATTTGATTGATTATTTGTACATTAGAACACAGCCCTTCAGTGCCCTGTTATTTGCCATTATACTTTGAATGTCGTTGATACCCAGATGAGCCTGTGACGATGAGCCTTTCGCTATTTCCAATATGTTCTTTCTCTCTGAGTATTGCTTGCAAAATTCAAAATGATTGACTTACAAATTGCCTTTCTGTGCAAAAGTTAAAACTATTGAAAAGAAAACATGATAGAGCACAAATCAATTAAATACCACGTCTTATAAAGCATATTGGAGATGATTCATGGAGATCGAAGCAGTACATGTCGCTTTTAATATTTCGTACTAACATCTTTTTGAATTCTTATCACTTTAATGCTACTCTTAAAACCCTTTCTACGGAACGACACTAGGAGTCAGGGGCAAGCGATGAAACATGGCCCAAAGGTCCAATATCACGAGACTTGAGACCCTCCAAACGCATAGCCCAATGGACATAGCGTACCAAAGCGTATCGTCAATACGGGATTTATCTTCTAAATGGGTAGGCATAGTCTACCCTCTCAGTACTTACTGGTTAGATCCTTCTCGATAGTCAGCTGGCCAGTCCCCATATATTCTCGATGCTCGGTATCACTATTTGGCTAAAGGGAATATTCACTTTCCCTTAAATCACAGAGACAACCTTCCATAATCGGGAAGGAAACTTTTGACTACTGTAAATAAGGAAAGAAATCTTTTGATGATCTGAATTTTCTTAAATAGTAATATTTTAAATCTTTGGAAATCTTTCACCATGATTCCCGTAATCTCGGAATACGTCCATAAGAAAACTAGGGTTTTAACACCTTAAATGCAAACGAAACTCATACACAGAGACTATATATACATCATTAAGCCAATCGGCCAGATACATTCTCTGAATCCACACATAACACACAAAGACATAATAGAGCTCTCTTTCACCCTATTTCTCTTTTCGAAACTACTCTTTGATTTGAGCGTTAGAATTTTCCCACCAAAACACCCTCTGACGGCCTTTTATAGGTCCCATCGATCAAGATCACTGAACGGTCTATTCGAATCAGTAAATTCATTATCTGTAGAATAAAACCTACCTGTAATAATTTCATTTCTCTTTTCTCTAGATTTTTTTCTTTGTCTTTGTCTGTCTTCCCTCTTGTCTTAAGAGTACGACTCTCTCTCTTCATTTTTATATCTTTGTTTCTCTTCTCTCTTATTTTGTCTCCGTTCTCTCTGGAGAGAGGGGAGATAGAGTGAGACTTTTCAATTGACTTGATTGACTCTCTATCTTCTCTTTCCTCTCTATAGGAGAGAGGAATCTAGTTCTTTCTTCGTCTTCTCGTAGAAAGAGAAAGAAATGAAAGAAAGTGAATAGAGAAGAAAGATGAGGGAAGAGAGAGTGGTTGTAGCCCAAATAAAAGAGACATCATGAAGAGCAGAATTGTTTGAATTAATTGAGAGAGAGAAAGATTGATGAATAATTTAATCAATCAGTGATAGATCGTTATGAAACATGGATCAAACAACCGATCAAGATCGAGAACACGGGAAAGAGAAGGAGAGAAGTGAGAAAGTTACAAGGACAACGGTAATTTCGCAAACATATTATTTCCCCCAAAATTGATACTCTCAAATTCTCCCAGAATCTGTTGTTGATTTGATTTTATAGGGACCTTGAGAAATTTTCGAAAATTGAACTTGTGACATTTTGTCCGTATCCCAAACCAAAACCCAATCCTCTGCCAAGTGTAAAATCATGTCATCTCACAACCGAACAGAATCATTTGATGTCCAAATCGACAAACATTTTAGAGCCAGAGAATTATGTCAGATCGGAGATGGCAAGCAATCGGTTGCGATGCCAGGTGGCATGAATTAATGAATATAGTTGAGGTGAAGAGGGAGCAATCTCTCATCGCCAGTCGAACGTTTTTTGTACTCCCGACACAAGATAAAACCAGGAATATTACGTTTATTATTAATTTTCACGGAATGCAAAACCCACAGGGCAGAGGCAAATTTAAGGTGGGAGGGAGTTCTTCGTTCTGTACACAAAGTTCCAAATAAAAAAGAAAATTTTCCAACATTTCCCGTGTCCGCTTTGGTTGTCATTCAAATGCTGCTCCCTGTCCTTGGTCCATATCCTCGGATACCACGGAAGCAAACATCGTGCTTAGCCAAACTGATGAACCAACCCACGCCCCAGACCCACCCTCCTATGCCTGGACAGTTTTCTGTAAGGAATGTGGTAACACGGGCACCAAAGCGTGCCTTGAATTAGTGCAAACGGAGGCCCCAGTGGAGCCTAAATGCATTGTGTTCCCACGCCCATTTACAAAAACACAGAAAAACATCACAACTCAGAATTCCTTGAAGAGCATAAAGGAAGGCAGAGAGATGTAGCAGGTCTTCGACGCAAGGTGAATCCCACAAATTGAAGCAACTATAGTCTTTCTTTGTGATTCCCCAATGGTCACCACGACTCTTCTCAAAGCCTCGACAATGCTGCCATTCCAACAACATCAACATACAACCCCACACACACTGGCAGACGCAAACACCAAGAGAGATACATATATTTATGATTTTGTTCTTCATATTAGCTTTTGAGGCACCACTTTTCCTGCTAGTTTGGTTTTTGCTTGGCATCAAGTTCCAACAAGAAGCAGGCAAAGTGTAGTCTATACATAGCTGGTGGGTCTGATCAAAAGCTCTCAAATTTGTCACAATACAAGAAAATGGATTCCACCGCTCACACATACAAGACACAACCACCATGGCCTATACATAGCTGGCGGGTCTTTTAAGCGTAGAATTTGTACACCTGCACGTTGGACGTGGCAAAACTAGGCATAGCTATTTCCCAGTATGTTTTGCTGCGCTTAAGCTTACAAAAAGACAAAATTAACAAGCAACCACCTTAACATCATTCTTTCTAGTGACCAAGTATATACTAGGGTCTTATCAATTTGATTTGACACCAAACAATGTCTTTAAACAGTTATTGCAGCGATAGCATTATGGCATCACCATTTTACTTCAGCATTTCACACTTCCCTTACAATGTTTGCAGATGGAAAGCCTCATTACATCTTTGGTTGGACTCATCCCAAGACACAAGAGAGAGAAACAAAATGCCACCCAAAAAAAAAAAAAAAAAAAATTAAAGCACTTGTACAACTAAAGACAAATCACTTGTAGGGTTTACCCGCACAGTTAGGACCACAGATGTGATAATCCCTTGTTAGCCCCAACTCAGATGGGTACCCGCTTGCAACATGACACTTGGCAACTGTAATTATAAAAACACAAACACAACACACAGCACCCCCACAAGAAGCATGCGCAACAATGATAAACACCAAAATCAGAAATTGCCTTTTCAACTACTTCCAATAACAACAATCTGGAAATAACCCCCCCCCCCCAAAAAAAAAAGAAGCATCAAATACTTTTTGGTCTAAAATAAAACCACAAGAGTAATATTCACCAAAAATCCTGGAAAGAAAGACTCATGTTGTTAAACAAGGAAACCCAGTCTAAATATAAACGAGTCACATAGAAGGCATGAGATGCAATTGAAGAAGAAATCATTATTTTGAGAGCTTTCTAGTAACTAAGACCTGTTTGGAGAGGGGAAAAGAACCAAGTCATAAAAGTACGCATACTAATAAACTCTATGACTACAAGAAGCTACGCTTATGCTTGAGCCTTTCTTAATGGGGTCCTTGTCCGAATTAATAAAGAGAAATAGTTGCACGCTTATTATACCATATGCAACTCTAAAATGTAACCTTATTAGCAGAAAGGGGACAGCTTCAGCAAATACTCTAGGCAACAATAACAGTAAAAAGTAGACATAGAATCCCTCGTTTTAACGGCACAAGCTTTAAGAACAGCCTTCCATTTTGATCATGCTTATTTAACTCTATCTGGTTAGCAAGCTAATCAACCATCCCAAGAAAGCTAGACTAAAATACAACCGACCTAAATATATGGACTTGAGAAATAAAGCAGAATCTCATCTGACATCCTCATTCCCACCCTATGCCTAAAAGGCTCCCATGCATCCCAAGGGAATAATAATTATCCATCCATACACCCCATCTTTTCTTCCCACCCACATCCATCCCGAAGGTGAGAAAGCGCCAGGAACCTCAATCAGAACATGATATTATGTATATAAACATTGTTACAGACCTCACATTGCATGAATGGGCTTTCTTCCAACAATTAGGCTCCAGGAATCCAACATGAGCACAGACAGACTAAAAATAGGAAACGGAGAGAAAAATGGAACAAAATAGCGCATTGGTTGCGGACTCACAAGATCCAAAAAACCAAGCGCGAAGTGAAACCATGTACATCCACAATGTAACTTTTCAGCCTTTTGCAAATGGTAATACTCATATATGAAATGCATCAGATGGTACAGAAGTGGTCCCTAGTCCTTTGAGAAAAACAAGTTTGATCTATACCGGATATAATTAGCATAAAATAACTTCTGCTTCAAATTGGACTTCACCAAACAAGGCCCTTTAGTTCTAGACCATTGAAGGTCAAGCTTCACAATTATAATGAAGCATTACTTGGTTGCAAACAAATAACTCAGCCGTGAGACTATCTCAACTATTTTTGCCATTATGTACACAAATCTCAACAAATAGTGCAACCAAATGCCTACATACAATCATAATTAGCAAGATTGGCATGGCCTAACCTGCTAATCAAATTCCATTTTACATACATTAGTTGCTCAATGTCCCCACAGATTCAAAATTTTAAGATTGCACTCTTACAATCTCAACTCTATCCATTTTCCACTCACGGACAAGCTTCGAGTTAGTTGTCAAACAGAATAGTGGTGGTAAGCTTCATGCTAGCAATCAAACACAATAACATGGTGACCAATTTCCACGCCCACAAGAGTATAAACTTGACAAAGCTAAGGGGGAAAATTTGACTTACATGTGTGACCAGATTTTAGAATAGAAATATATGCTTAATCCATTAGATACTGAATTTGCTTGGCCTTCACCATATAACCGGTACAATCACATTCCATTTCATGGGTTTCTTCTTATGAATTCCTTCATGTAGATTAGGCTCACATTGCAACTTCAAGCCAGATATAAAGTCAGTGCCACTTGCATTCTTAGTGAAAAGTGAGCCATCAAATTTAACATGTAGCGCTAATTGGTCCTTAACCACAATCAAGCACCTCAAGTACGTGTGATAATACTTGTCCATTTAAAAGAGATTAAAACACACCACCTTGTCCTTCGGAAGATTTCTTGAAATGAAACAAATAAACAACTACAGTTTTATAAATACCAAATACCATGCACTTCCTTTTTGTAGCTCCAAGCAACTCCAGTTCCACACAGCAGAAAAACATAACTCCACAGAATCACTCATCCATGGATCTAAATCATATTGAGCAATACATTGTTCTACTTCAACCCAAAGAGCCAAAACTTTTTCCTCAACCTGTATAGGAGGCTACTTGTGCTTGGCATGCCAAACCGTAGTCAACTAGCTTCAGTATATCCAGATCCTATAGCAGCCTCTTGTCAAGTCAAATCTGGTCCGTAAACAAATTCACATGTGACCATACCGCTCCAATATCATCATTCACTGCTCTTAGAAAAAGCGCCTCAAGCAGCATATCTCTTTAGACAACAAACAGGTGTGGACAAGAATAAGCAACCTACATGCAGAAGGCATTTTATAACTAAGACCAGTTTACCTCAATAGTATGATCCAGAACCACCACCACCACCCATGTAACTGCTGCCACCCAAACCACGACCAGGATACATGGATGAGTGGGAGCTACCACCAACCTGCTGTATACATGTATACATTAGTATAAACATAAAAACATCCACATTAATTCAACACAGGGAATATTAGAAACACACATCCGTGCCACGAGGCATGTAATCGCCTCCAAAGCTTGAGGAATACATCCCGCCAACGTCACTACCACCAAAGGAACCTAATCATAGAAGAAAAATGGCAAATTAGCGACAAATGGATATAATATAAATTGTGAAATGTGAAACATTTTATTTTGAATGAAGCTCAAGTCGCACCTGCACCATAGCCCATACCCTGACGACTGCTATAGAGCCCATGTGAGTCATGGCCAGAGATGTTACTCCTACTGCCACCATAGCCCATGTTTGATCTCCCAAGTCTATCAATCATAGAAAAGATTTAAGACAGTGCAGCATACATGATTAGAAAGAAGCAGATCCCAACAATTTGGTACAAACCTATCACCATAAGCATCTCCATATTGAGAAGCTCCCCCAGCATATTCATAGTCCAAACGAGCCCTTGACTGACGTACACCGGCATCAGCATAACGAGGAGGTATGTCATCCTTAATATATAACAAAGGGTGAGGAAAAATCCAATTCAACGACCATATATAATTGATACCATTAAGTGGAAAACTGCATAAACTGATGTTCCCAAATGTTCAGAGACAACTCACCATTGCAGAGTATGGACGTTTTGATCCAGACACTGAGTCATAATCGCGTGGGCGTCCTTCTCGGTAGTGTGGTGGAGGCCTTTCAAATCTTTGTCCATAACCATCATCTATGAAAGCCCTCCTAGGTACAGCACGAGAATTATTTCTTGGCAGATCAGGATAGCCGGTTCCACGGGAAGTATAGTCCTCTCTAAATGCCAGGCGTCTCTCAGCAGGAATTCTAGAACCATAATCAGCAACAGCTCTGCTCCTTGGAGGAAGATCATCTCTTCTACCATAGTCCCTCTTCAAGCCACTTTTTGGATATGAAGGAACTATCAAGAGAAGAAAAAACTTAAATAATCCAAATATGAGATGCGTTAGTAGGATCCTCTGAGAACCAAATTCATACCAGGCGGTCTCCTATCATAAGCCCTTGGTAAAGGAGCAATGGGCCTGCCTCTCACTGGCATAGCCACAGGGGGTCGTCGATCTCGTACTCCAAATGGCCTATTTAGCAAACGATCAGAAACAGGTGGGACACGAGGCCCAATTCCTCTCTGCATACGCCCCGGGAGGCCATGTGGTAATGGACTTCGCCAAGAACCCCTAAGGGGTCTTCCAGCCCCACGCCCAGCCCAAAAATCCCAACGAGGAGTAACTCTTCCCTTGCCTCTCTGAAGTGGTCTTGACAACCTAGCCCTGACTTTGGCCTGAAAAAAACATAAAACAATCACACAATGCCACATGCAATGAAAGCCCAATATTCTTGCTTGTCCATATAGTAATTTAAAAAATACAAGAAACAAATCAACCAAGGCAACAAAACCTTATTATCTCCATCACCCAGCTCTGCATTGTTGATGTTTTTAGCGCATGTTACAGCCGCATCATGTGTGTCAAATGTAACAAAACCAAAATCCTTCCTCTTGGCAGATGGCATATTACGGGCAAGTTCAATCTTTTCAACTTCTCCATATTTCTTGAGAAGTTCACGGACACGATCTTCATCCCACGAAGATGGCAACCCATCCACAAAAACTGTCTTCACCTGAATTTTTGACAACCTGTTGTCAGCACCATCCATAGCTAGGAAAGACCACGGGGTCAAAACATGAGTACTAAACAAAAAGGTAAAATGCTAACTAGGTCCATGGAGCATCATCCATAGCTAGGAAAGAGGGAAAAATGATCTAACATAGAAAATGCATGAAAGCTAAATAAGTCAGAAATCATCTCATCCAATCAGAAATAAAATCCATGAAATAAACCTTTACCACTGAAAACTAAGACAATAGACCTACATGCAGAACACAAGGTCAAAATCCTATGAAGGCTAAAAACTAAACAAAAAGGTAAAATGCTAACTAGGTCCATGGAGCATCCTTGGCATCAAGATCTTATAATCCAGGATTTATGACTTCCCCAGCGGGCACGGTCCCAAATGTTAGAAAGAATAGCACAGTCATCTGGTCAAGCATTTACAGAGGATTTTGACATCCTATCAACTCAAAGGCTAGAGGTTATTGTCAATGTAAGAAACGAAGACTATAAAGTCTAGAAAGATCAGAAAAATAATAATAATTCTGTGCTTAGAGGCATAGCCTCCGGAATACAATAGCCTTTGACTTAAGAAAGTCCACACTTCAAAAATTAACACATAATGTGCAAATCCTTTACCTGTGCCATGATTTCATCTCCCGGGTCAATGAAAGAATCTGCAAAAGAGACCTTTGCGTTCCTATCGACTCCAAACACAACATCCCTCTTTTGAAGGCGCTTAAAGGCATCCATAGCATCGGAACGAGAAGAGAATTCCAAAAATGCAAAGCCACGATTCATTCCATCATTATTACTATCTTCAACCAGAGTCAAGTCCTCAAAATTCTCAATTCCATAATGCTTCAACTTCTCTTTCAACTGGAACCACATTTAATAAGAAGAGATGAAAACAATTATTCCCTATAGCCACAGAGATATATAGGTGACAAATGATAACATAATTTCCACTTACAGCTTCCTTTGTCCATGTCTTGCATATGTTACCCACAAAAAGGGTGTCACTGTCTTGACTAGGAGTAACACCACATTGTTTCCCATTGACCTATATCAGGGTTGGTACATATAAATAATTTTAATGTAGTAAATAAATATCGGAAGCAAAATTTAGCACCATTGATACATTTTGAACTCAAAAAGATACCACAGGATTTTTTAGCTCTGTGACAGCTCGTTTTGCTTGTTCCACGGTTGCAAAACGCAAGAAGGCAAACCCTTTGTTCTTTTTTGTCTGAGGATTCATCATCAACCTCGCTTCAGTAACTTCACCAACTTCACTGAACACTTTTCTGAGATCATCCTCAGTTGCATCTTTATCCAAACCTCCAACAAATACCTCAAACTCCTTGCGTTTGCGCCGTTCATTGACGACTTCATGGTGCTCCTCTTCCTCTGCATCAATCATGTCCGGATGCTCCTCTCCTGCATGCTCATCCTCTTCACCCTCAATTTCCTCCAGATCCTCCATATCCTCTTCAGCCATATCACCACCTCCATCCTCATCACCTACGTCACCCTCCTCAATTTCTTCTTCCCCTTCATCTCCCTCTTCCTCAATATCCTCTTGCTCGATTTCTTTCTCATCATAATCCACCCCACTATATTCTTCTTCTGGCTCATAATCAGGCTCATCCAACTCTAGTCGTTCAGCCTTTTCATACTCATCTAGAAGCTCTTTCACATCATCTTCCTCTGCCAAATTAACAGGCAGGAAATTTATAATTTAAGAAATCATATAATAACAAACACCTACCATAAAATTGCACCTATATATTATAAAGTTCTGCTCTGTGTCCTAATGTCACCATAAAAAAAAAAAAAAAAAAAAAAAAAAAAAAAAAACTAGAAAACTCGAAGTTGCATGACCAGATCTAAGGTTGAGAGTCGCAAATTATACTTTCACAAATATTATGATCTTAGATACCTTAAAAAGATAAAGGGCTCACCCCGTGCACAAAATGCTCCCCAGCTTAGTGTGGGGGTAGGGGGAGGTTGGGCGCAATGCGGGGGTGGGCGTAGGGTGATCTAGATACCTTAAAAAGATATGATAAAAAGCAATCAAATTAATGCATAACTGCTGATATTGCCCAGATATAGCTGCAGGATTTCAAACCACCACTACTTACCAGATATCTCACTTAAGGTTTTATTTAGAAGAGGGAAAAAAAAAAAAAAAAAAAAAAAAATACCACACACACACACACACAGACAGATGTGGTATGATAGTTCAATTTGATAGGATCAGTATTCAAAGACTAAAACTTTTCTTAAATTTTCATCATGTCATCGATACCATCAAGAGAATATCAATGAATAAGGCAGACGAGGAAAAAAAAATAAGGTTTTGATATACATCACTCATAAATCTTCAAATGCAATGCCTAACCAAGCGGAACAGCCAGCTTGACGCACAGGCGCTAAAGGTGCAACCCAAGCACCTCAAGGGGCCTCAGGCAAAGGTACACTTAAAGAGATGCTTGCCTTTTGTGCTGAGGCCCAACGCTGCAAGGCACAAGGTGAGCCCCTCCAGGGAATTTATGTTTAATGAGTATCCTTTTGAGGCTTTTTATGTTCTTTATCCCCTCCCCCCAATAACAACTACCACCTTGACCTTGCAATCTTTCTCTTTCAGACCAAATATCCAATTTTTCCATTCTTTTCATAGTTTTTTCTCTCCGCTCTGATCACTTCATCCTTCATATATTTCCTCTTTGATTTCTTGCATGCTTGAGATTTTATACTGAAACATAATGTTTATTTTATTTATTTCATTTGACTATTGTTAACATTTAGGAAATAGCTATTTGTTATACCTTCATGGCAGAAAGAGGCATTAAAAAAAAATGTTTTGCTGAAATATGAGCACATGCATACATACATACATACATACATACATTGATACATATAGGTTCTCTTTATTGAAATTACAGTGGGTATCTTGGATTGCAAGTGATCTAAGCCTTAAAAACATTTATTTTTGCAACATAAACATTTTCCTTAAAAAGCACTTCACTCCTATCCTACAAGATGTTGGGCCATGTGCAGTTCTAACACTGTTGGAGTGCTTAGCGCCTTTAACAACAGATTGGAAAAAATAGGAGTTCGCCAACATAAATTGCAGGTTCCATGTGGAAATAGCCAACAACTTGGCTTACGTGTCTTACCATATTTAATTTGGTTGATTTATTTCCTTTTCACTTCTTTTTCAAGTCCATCACTAAAATTAAAATGTCCCTTGAAGCTCCGACGGGCACAGCTAAATACAGGCTGCCTATAGGAAAGGAAAGGTAACGATCCCATTTACAATTTTTAACAATCCGACCAAACAAAAGTTTCAGCACAAACACTCCATAAAATTAAAAACCACACTAAGATGTTTCGACAATCATAACAACGCAACACTGATACCCCTATTACAGACAACCAAAATCCAGCCAAAATCCAGCCCTACTCCAAGAACCAAGAACACTTTGAGAAACAAATAACACAAGCAAAAAAAAAGCCCATTTAGCTGCTGCAATAACAATTCAGATCACGAATCTTCGAGAAGGTCATAATCATCAGAAAATTTAAAATCCATGACAACCCACACAGCTGAAAATTCTTAAGGAAAACAGAAAGAAGAAAAACAAGAGCAACGGCAATAAATAAAAAAAAAAAAAAGAACAAAAGATCAAACTCAGCAACCTTTGGCATAAGCTATATATCTGAACCTGAAAGAAAGATTAAGAGAGAAAGAGATAGAGAGAAAGGGTATACTTTGAAGTGAAGACGAGTCGGTGGGTTCAAATTTAGGCTCGGGCTCCGGATCAAGACCAGGCTTCTCTTCGATGGTTTCTTCAACTTTGACGACCTCCTCCTTGACTTCAGCCACCTCTTCCTCTTCGACTCTCACAGGTTCTTCGACTACGGGAACAGGTTCGGGCTGGACTTGGGTCTTCTTGGCTCTCGCCCCTCGCCTCTGCCCGGGACCCGGCACCTTCTTCACTGTCTTCGGAGGCATCTTTTTACGGCGAAAGGTATAAATCGAGATCCGTCAACAAACTCGGAAACCCTAGAGAGAGAGAGACAGAGAGAGAGCACCAAAGGAAAACGGGGTCGGTGGTACTTGTAAAAGTAATTATAACGCCGGGGGAAGAAAGAAAATAGGATCACGAGAACTTAACGCATCCGACTCACATCAATAGAAACTACTTCGGTTCGAGGCCTTCCGTCAAAAATATAAATAAATTAATTTAGTTTCCTTTTTTTAATATAAATTACACGCCCCGATTAAATTTAATTCAAATCATCTTAAATTTTTAAAAATAAAATTTTTTTATATCTATTATATCTACACATAAAATTTAAATTTTAAATCTTAAGATCTTCTTTTTATTTGAGTCGAAGGGTGCTTGCTTCATTTACCTTCAGAATTGTGCATGGCCCAGAGGTGTGGGTCAGTATTGAACCAAGGGTAACACTCTGAAGCCATTTCAAGAAATGATGATTAACAATCATAACTGTCCAAATGTCTGGTAGGTTTGTTAGCTACTTTCAATTGTAACAAATCAGTAGTCAGGTAGGCACCAGACCATGGATATGTATAAAGAACAATGCAGAAAAATGAATGAGAACAGCTGAAATATGTCTTCCTGAAAACTCACTCTTTCTCTCTCTCTCTTCTTCTTCTTCTTCTTCTTCTTCTCTCTCTCTATCTTCTTTCTTCTCTTCTTAACATTTTCTTACTCATTCCTCATTTCCTTACCTACTCAATCTCCTTTCAATACCATTCGAGCACCAGAAGTTCTGCTATTTTACTAAGGAAGAACCGCAACCTTTTCTAGATATCTCTATCCTTTAGTTAAAAGGGGCTAGGCCGTAACAGAATTTGGTATCAAAGTAAGATTTTTGGCCAAACCATCAAGCATGGCAGAAAGTGCTCGTTCTAAAGCAATCGACGAACAGTTTAAAAGACAAGCAAACAAAATGCAAGAGTTAGCTGTGGAAATTAAAGAAAATTACATAGTAATGGAAAGGAAATTTGAAGAACTCCAAAAGGATCAGACTCAGAAAATGGAAACTCTTATTGCAGGTATGGAGGCCAGATTGAGTGATCTGGTCAAAACCACCATCAAAGATATGCTTGAGGAACAACATCATGAGAAATTATTCAATTCACCTATCCTACCTACCCCAACAGATACCAGAGTTAGAGCTGAAACTGGTTATCAATGTTCTAAAAAAGACTCGAATAGTTGTGGTTTCATTTCAAATCCACCAAAAATTGAGTTACCTATATTCACAGGAGAAAATCCCCAAATATGGTTGAGGAAATGCCATAAATTTTTCTCAATTTATTAAATTCCAAATCATAGTTGGGTAGACACAATAGAAGTATACTTGGACGAAAGGGCAGAGATTTGGTTCCAATGGGTGAAAATGATCAAACGTGAATTAAGTTGGGAGGAATTTTCCCTGCTTCTCTGCCAACTTTTTGAAGAAAAAGGAGGCCAGGATGAGATTGAAGAATTTAATAAACTCATTCAACAGGGTTCCATGGCTAAATATCAAGAAAAGATTGAGAAAATGTGGTCTGTTTTGGTTCAAAAAAATCCCAGACTGTCAGAAGCCTACTTTATTTCCAACTTTATAACTGGGGTGAAGGAGGAAATCAAACCAGTTCTGAGAATATTTAGACCCCTCACCTTATTGCAACCTTTTGAGATTGCTAATCTTCAAGAGCAATAGAAGAAGAGGGGGAACCAAAAGCAGGTGGAATCCAAGAGAAGGAAGAATTCTCAAGTGAAGTTCTAGACGTTCCTTTATGTGCTTTATCTAGTTCCTTAGATAAAAAAAACTATAGGTTTGCAAGGGACATTGAGGGGACTCCTAATTACTATATTAGTGGACACAAGGAGTTCAAAGAGTTTTATCAACCAAGTGTTGGTAGAAGAACTTAAAATGCAGAGTGTCAGAAAAGAACCTCTGCATGCTATTTTAGCAGATGGTAACCAAGTGAGTAGCTATACCAAGGTCAAAGGAGTGAAATGGGACATACAAGGATACAATTTCACATTTGATTTGAGGGTAATTACTTTAGGAGGATGGGACATCATACTTGGTGTAGATTGGATGTTCAATTTCAGTCCTATTACATTCGATTTCAAGTTGCTACAGGTTAAGCTTGCAAGCGAGAAATGAGAAATTGTCCTGGTGGGTATGGTGGAGGACCCTAAGATGAAGTTATTCCAAGGTAAACACTTAAGGAAGTTTAAGAAACAACAGCTACAAAGCTATACTAACTTGATTGTAATAGCACAAAGCAGTTTTGAACCAATACCGAAACCCATCTCTGATTTACTTTAACATTTTGAAGATGTCTTCTCCACACCAAGCTCATTTCCTCCTTAGAGACAACATGATCATGAAAATCCCCTTAAGCATGATGCTCAACCCTTCAAATTACCACCTTATAGATACCCACACTCTTAGAAATCAGAAATTGAGAAACAAGTGTAAGACATGTTGAGCATAGGAATCATTAGACACAGTAGCAGTCCCTTTGCCACCCTAGTATTGTTGATGAAAAAGAAAGACAACTCTTGGAGGTTTTGCGTGGACTATAGATAACTCAACAACCTCACAATCAAAGACAGGTATCTCATTCCTAATATTGATGAACTACTAAATGAATTGCATGGTTCAAAGTTGTTCTCTAAGATTGATGTTAGAGTTGGGTACCACCAGATAAGGGTTAAGCCTAAGGATGTGTCCAAAATAGCATTTCAAACTCATCATGAGTATTTTGAGTTTTTAGTAATGCCATTTGGACTAACCAATACTCCAGCCACTTTCCAATCTTTAGTGAACCTTATATTTCAACTATGCCTCAGAAAATTTGTGTTAGTTTTCTTTGATGACATTTTTGTGTATAGTTTTGACTTACATCCCACATTCAGAATCTTAAAACAAATCCTGCTAACCCTGAGACAACGCCAACTGTTTGCCAAACTTTCCAAATGTACATTTGGCCAAACTCAAGTAGAATACCTAGGCCACATAGTGTTAAATCTAGAAGTTAAGATGGATCCTCAGAAGACAGATTGCATCCTCTCATGGCCATCCCATAATTCAGTTAAAGCCCTGAGAAGCTTCTTGGGCTTGACGGGATATTACAGAAGGTTCATAAGGAATTATGGGATTATTACCAAACCACTCAATGACCTCCTGAGAAAAGACAAGTTTGGTTGGAATGAAGAAACTGAAAGGGCCTTTCAACAACTCAAATCAGCCATAAGTTCTGCACATGTAATGAGGCTCCCAGATTTTTCTAAACCCTTCATCATAGAGACAGATGTATGTACAAAAGGTGGGGACTTTGCTTATGCAGGAAGGCCAGCCAATTGCTTATCTAAGCAAGGCATTGGGACTGAGAAGCCAAGGGTTATCCATCTACGAAAAAGAGTTAATGGCTGTAGTAATGGCTGTAATGGCTGTCACCAAATGGAGACATTATTTGTTGGGATATCACTTTATTATCAAGACTGACCATCAGAGTCTGAAATATCTCCTGGAACAAAAGTTGACTAACACTCTACAAAACAAGTGGCTTACCAAGTTGTTGGGAATGGATTATGAAATACAATACAAGAAAGGGATGGAGAATAAGGTAGCTGATACCTTGTCAAGAAAAGACTCATTAGCAGAAGAGCAGCAAAAAGGAGAACTGATGGCTACCTCCATAATTAGACCACAGTCGTTAGAAGAGGTACTTCAAAGTTATGAAGGAGATGAGGAATGCCAAGCATTTATAGCTAAGCTAATATTAGAGCCAGACTACAATGCAGATTTCAAATGGCAGGAAGAAACTCTTAAATTCAAAGGAAAAATATATATGGGTAAAGGATCTCAGCTAAGGACTAGAATAATACAACCAATGCACAGTTCTGTTATTCGAGGGCATTTGGGATAGAAGGGAACACTGCAAAGGGTCAAGGCTACATTCTATTGGCCCTCAATGAAAACAGATGTGATCAGGTATGTATAAGAATGTGAGACATGTCAGAGAAACAAACATGAGTATGTGGCTTATCCTAGGCTGCTCCAACCAATGCCTATTCCCTCACAAGCATGGACTCAGATCAACATAGATTTCATAGAAGGATTACCAGAATCTCAAGGCCATGACACTATCCTAGTAGTCATAGATAGACTAACCAAGTTTAGCCATTTTACAGCATTGAAGCATCCCTACACTGCATTGACAGTAACTCAGCTATTTGTGGATAATGTGTTCAAGCTACATGGGCTTCCAGAATCAATTACAACTGATCGAGACAAAGTATTCACCAGCCTATTCTAGCAAGAGTTGTTCAAATTAGTAGGCACTCAACTGAAGTTGAGTAGCGCATACCATCCACAAATAGATGGGCAGAATGAGAGACTCAATCAATGTCTCGAATATTACTTGAGGTGCATGATTTCTGACAGACCAGGACATTGGTATCATTGGATTAGCTTGGCTGAATGGTGGTATGACACCAGCTTCCATTCAAGCATTTAAATGACCTCTTTTGAGGCCCTCTTTGGTTATAAACCAAAATCTATTGCAATAGGCCTTTACTTAGAGTCAGTCACACCAACTGCTGAAAGTTTTGTCAAACATAGACAGGTAATGCTTCAAATATTACATGACCATCTCTCTAAAGCTCAGAACATGATGAAAGTTAAGGTAGATCTGAACAGGACTGAAAAGAGAATTTGAGGTAGGAGATTTGGTGTATCTCAAATTGCAGCCATATAGGTAGCAATCTGTGGAAATCAGAAGATAGCTCAAATTATCTTCAAAGTTCTATGGGTCATTTCCAATTGCAGCAAAAGTAGGGAGAGTAGCATACAAATTGCAATTACCACCTGAATCAAAAATTCACCCTGTGTTCCATGTATCTCTACTTAAAAAGAAGATTAAACCAATTCAGAAAATAATGCCTACTATACCTATGATAGGGACTGACAGACAAGCCTTAGTTGAATTGGAAGTAGTCCTAAAGAGGAGGGTGATTTTGAGGAATGATAAACCAGTCACACAATAGTTGATAAGGTGGCTGAACTTGAGTCCTAAAAAATCTATATGGGAAGATGTGAGTGTTATTAAAGCACAGTTTCCAGAATTTCAACGTTGAGGACAAGAGAAATTTCATTGGGAGGGAAGAGAATTGTAACACTCTAAACTATTTCAAGAAGCAATTTTTAACAACCATAACCGTCCAAATGTCTGGTAGGTTTGTTAGCTACTTTCAGTTGTAACTAATCAGTAGTAAGGTAGGCACCAGACCATGAACATGTATAAAGAACAATGCAGAAGAAGGAATGAGAATAGCTGAAATTTGTCTTCCTGAAAACTCACTCTTTCTCTCTCTTCTTCTTCTTCTTCTTCTTCTTCTTCTTCTTATTCTTCTTCTTCTTCTTCTTCTTCTCTCTCTCTCTCTCTCTCTCTCTCTCTCTCTCTATCTTCTCTTCTTAACATTTTCTTACTCATTCCTCATTTCCTTACCTACTCAATCTCCTTTCAATACCATTCGAGCACTAGAAGTTTTGTTATTTTACTAAGGAAGAATAACAACCTTTCCTAGATATCTCTGTCCTTTAGTCAAAAAGGGTTGGGCCGTAACACCAAGCTCAAGTTTTATCTAGTTCCACCATTAAAGTATGGTTAGATCTGGTTCAAAAGGCTCGCCAACGTTATGTTAGGTAAATCAAGCCTTATTTTTCTCTTGATCCATACACCGATTCTACTAATATGGATATCTCATGTATTCAGTCCAAGAATGCGAGGATTTATTTCCTCCCTATTTATTCTTATAATCGAGTGAGGCACGTGTTAGAGGATGGAGAGCTATATCAAACATAGAGTAATTAAATTAGAGCAAGATACTAATATGAATTGGTCAATAGACTCTATTTGAGGTGCACAAGATGAACTTAGGTGCCTCCCATGATGTAACGAAGATAATTATTGTGTTTTCTTTACACAATTGGATAAGAATTTGACTGAGGAAAATTAAATCAATTGATACTTATATATTGATATCTATTTTTTTCTATAAATGAAATCACGATATAATTTGTCGACATGATAAACAGGATTCCTCATATTTCTTTAGAACTTTTTATATATATGAATTTATAATTTTTATAATGTACAAATAACTTCTTTAACTTTTATTATAATATTATTTTTTCAGACTTTTAAATAGGGTTCGATGTACCTCTAACCAAACAACAGTAAGATTTTTGTATCACGACTCTCCTAATTGGAATTTTAGTAACAATGTCATATTCAATCTTCAAATAAATCTCTCTCTCTCATGTTCTCTTTCGCCAGAGAGAGAGAGGAGAAGAGAAAGACACGAAATGCCTGTGTTGCATGTGACCTTTTAAGTGGATGAACTTCTAACTTTATCAATTCATGAAACTTTTAATTTTAAAACTTTGGAGGATAATAGCCTAAATAAAATTTCAGTTGAGCTATTCGCCTTCTCCCTTTAAGATCTCAAGTTCAAATCTTTAGATATACCAAAATAAAAAAAAAATGAGGCTAACTGAACGCAAGTCTAAAGTATAAAAAATCATTTATTGTTTTGGCCATTTTCCTATTTCTAGCTTTGATCACGTTAACTTCAACTCGGTTTTAGTGGCTTTTAAAATTCTTAAAGTGGAAACAAAATAAATTGAGATAAAATTTTGCAGATATAAGATTACAGGTTTATGTAGCAAAAGGATAAAGGGTTTTATGAATGAATTCTGAGTACTCTTAAAAATATAAAATTTATACACCCATATGAGAGCGATAACCATCAGAAACATTGCATAAAACTGCAAAACCTTGGTATAAGTTATAATTCCCGCCAGCCTCTAGAGAGGCAGAGCAGCAGGTAGGGCACATCAACTGATACAGGTGACTCTTTCTGCCGGTGACAGAATGACCACCAAAGGCCTCATATAATCCCACCGTATAATTCCGGAGGAGAGAGCTTGACTATGAAATTAAAGAACTTGGTTAAGGTTTTCAAAAAGAATTACCAGTAAAAATAAAAAAATAAATAATAAATAAAAAAAAAACATAGGAACCATAATTCTGTTTTTGTTGATTAAGTCTCAAAAAACCATATGCGACTAAAACAAGGTGAAGAGTCAGCACAAGGTGAAATTGTTGTACGCACCGAAAAAATTCCCTCAGCCTAGAAATAAGCTCATAGCAATCAAGAATGATATTGAATTGATTGTGACTAAAAATTCTTATATTAGTCTCTAATAAATAATTTTAAGCCTACAAATACATACAAAAAATATAAAAAAAATAAAAGTTAGAGGGAGAAAACAAGCTCGATTTATAGTGATTCAGTTTTATCCGTACATCCACTCTTCTAACTTAGCAAGTCAGGGCCTAACAATAGCTAGTTTCTGCTATTGCATGAGAGTTACAAGTTTGAATACAACTACTTATTAACAATCTGTATCTCTAATTTTGAGGATGACTTAGTCTAATAAGAGTCAATTTTAAGTCTCACCCAACTAGGCAATTTACCCATAAAAGTATTTTTTGCACTCTTCCCAAACTTCTAAAAATTTTCAAACTCAATTCATTAATTTACAGGTATAAAAAAAATATAATAACTCAAGATTTGTCAAAACAAATTGACAAACAAAGTTAATTCTAAAGGGATCTTTCATATAAAAAGTCTCTCTGTATATATAAATCGTATATGCCCTAAAAAAAACGTTGCATAATGTCTGAATATTACTCTTTAAAACCCATTTAAAGTCGTGCTAAAACAGGTTGTATTAGAGAAGATATAAAATCTCAAACCTAACTTCAGAATCAACTTGCATAGAGAAAAGAATGGTTGAGATCTGACTTTCCAACAAGTTTTTCTTCTTTAAATTTTTTGATTTTTATTGTTATAATTATTCAAATTTAAAATTCAACGATCACCCTAACGTATGGAAATTTTAAATTTATAAACTTTTAATTGATAATAAAGTTACACTTCAAAAAATCTCTCTTAAAAATTAGCTTGTAACTTCTAGGAGTCTTATTTCAAATTTTGAATTTAAACTTTACCTTAAGTAAAAACTTGAATTTAAATCTTCCAAATAGTTTGATCTTGATTAATCATTTTACACATATTTTAGCATTAAGTACAATTCTTAATATGCTCTTAATTTGCTAAGTAAGGCCTTGAAAATAAATCAAAATCACAATAGCTCTCATCTACCTTAAATTCTAATTTTCAACGCTTCTATCCCTGCTTCTATGCCAATATCTTCTGTCCAATAGCTATTTTCAAGTTTTCAGGAAAACTTCTAGTTAAATTCAAATTCTACCCATGAAAAATTGTATTACTCAAAAAATGAATATTTTAAAAACCCGTATAATGATTGTAACACTCGTAAAATTTTATTATCATCAAAATATTCCAACTTTCTTAACAAAGTTCAGTAAGTACTCATATATTTGCCTCTTTAGTGACACATCAGAGGCACTAAGAGGGTTTAGAAAAGTTCCCTTCCCCAGTTAAAATGTTTTAAAACCATCAAGCAGCGCACACACCTATAGATTCAGCTCATAAACCCATACACTACATCATCCATGACGCCATAAAATGTCACCCTCCACAGTAGAACTGCTGGTGAGTGCCACAATTCTAGGCGACTGTTGTCTGAAAGAATTGCTCAACCTCCACCATGGTGCTACGTGCGTCGTCAATTTCTGGTCCACCTTTCTCCTCTGACTCCTCCAACTCACCCTGCAAATGAAGTACGTTTTCTTTAGCAATGCAATTACAGTAATCATTATGCCTTATTCAAATTCCTATTCGAAAAGCCAGACCCACAACCACATTCACAGATCAAGAAAATCATACTGCTTCTCAGATTTCACCAGAAAAAATTACAATCATATGAGAACCTAATACAACCAATATTTGCAGAATGCAGCGACAGGAAAGCAAATTAGCCATGTCACACATATAAAGGCTCATGTGTGGTTGTAACTAATTGCTTTCCCCCCCCTTCTCAACATTTCCCCTCCAAGATGATTGATGATTTGTACTCTCCGTCTGACATTTGGTGTTTAAAGCCCTGTATTGAAAATGGCATTTTTATCACCAAATTAACCCTGATCCAGAGGAAAGTGATGATATACATAATGTCAAGGCCTTTAATCAATCAAAACAAACTGTCATGTGTCAAATTTAACTTGATAATCAGCGGCAAGAGCAGGATTTGACTACTATATGAATCTATGTTCAGTCAATAATTCTTCAATAGGTGAAATCACAATATCAAACGGTACCATGCCACATCTCACTGGTAGAAGGGAAAGGAAGTGAAATGGTACTCCCGTAACACCCACCCCCAAGCTCAGGTATACTTTAAAGTAGGGTAACATTTACACCTTGTTAGAGTAGTTGGTGGTAGGGTAAAGGGAGTTAAAAAAAGGCAAAAAATAAATAATATATTCTCTTTTTTGGATTACTCTCTCTCCTATCTCTTTCTGTCTCTGCTTAGAAAAGGAGAAATAGATATTATGAGAAAATTTCTCGTAAACCAACCACAAAATGGGAAAGAATAAAATCTATGAGAGTGCATTGGTACTCTCCTACAACATATGTCCTTAGAATAAAGAAGGAGAATGATAAGATACCAAAGTTCCTTTGAGATCAGCCAGCGCAGCCTCTAAACGCTTGCGACAGTCAGGAATCATCATCCTTGATTCAGCCAGCACATTTTCCTGACATAATATACCAAAAGTGTGAGAGCTGGGATACAATGATTAGTATGGTCAATTTGAACAGGTGACAAGACTAACCGATCACCTAACAATAAACGATAAAGGAGAATAATTACATTGTTCAAGTTTTGGACAGTCCTATAGGATAGAAACTACTACCGAATAGCAGGTCTTGCAGCTCTTTAGGCCTACAGAAGGAATTTTGGTCTGCCAACAGGCAAACAAAATGATTCTCAGAACTGAGGATTCATGCTGAAAATGAACATTCGCAGTGGTAATGGCATTATCACTGTAATTCGTGAATTGCTGGCCTAACTCTTTGGCCATGAAAGCAAATTAATAAGGAACAAATTATACAACCAAAAGAACTCTTTTGTGTGTGTGTGAGTGTTTTTTTTTTCCTCCTCCTTTTCAAGCTAATACTTCATGACATATCATGAAGTTAAGCACATTTCATGAATTAAGTCACATGTCCTTTCTATTCTGTATATATATATATACACACATATATATATTTCTTCTCTAAAAGTAGGGATGGTAAAAATATAAAACAAAATGAAAAATAAATTCAGTTTCATGAAGTTCATTTGCAAATGAAATCTTGTACTTGAAACCAAAAAATGTGAGATTCAATTCTAAATATTGTTATTTACTAAATTGTCTTTTTCTCTTCATTTAAAACTGAGTTGTACATTGCAATATGTATATGTAAAAATATAACATTAATCCAGTAATGCACACATGAGGTAACTACTTTAGGAAAAACAACACCAGTGTCTTGCAAATGAACAGATATTAAGAACAACCACACCAAATACCAAGGGCAACAGGGAAGAAAAGTCGAGAGAAAATGCTCATCTTTAGACTGTACTTTGGACACAATATAGATTGCAATTGGAGTGGCTGGTTAGAGAAAGAGCTGGTAGCATGGCTGTAGCCCTAGTCATCAGCATAAACCAGATACTCAGGGCCAAAGCAACTTATATCAATATATTTGTTAACATTATAAGAAAAGCTAGGTTCCTTTGTTGGATTTTATATTTCGTGTATAGTGGAAACAAGATAATTTTCGAAAATTAAATAGATCGGAATTTCGGGTATATACCTCAATATGTAGGGCTTTCAAAATCAATCGAACCGCGAACACGAATCCCTCGAATGGATCGCACATTCAGGACGGTGATCACGAGATTAATCGAACCACCACCACTGATTCACGACACCTAAACCCATTATCCGATGTATCTAAATGACGGAGAAATTTTCCTATACGAAAATTTGTCGTTCCCTCAAAACAATTTCTCGCACGAGAAAATCATCTCTCTCTTTTAGCAATTCACCATTGCCAAGTGCAGCCCCAAAAACTCACTCATGAACTCACGTATGCATACTAAAAAAGGAGAGAGATGTGGGAGGTTAAGAGATAATGGGTTAACCACCACCCATTATCCTCTAAATTTAAATTTAAGTTAAATAAATTAACTTGTGGTAAAAAGCCCCTCATGGGCATATTTACCAACAGTTTAGGATTAATCAAATGGGGATAAATGATAATTAAAGTAAATTAGGAGGACCCACAAACTCTAGCGAAGCATTCGAAAATTCCTCTTTTTTGGCTAATCTAGAAATCCATACCTTTTGTGGAGTCAGAAATAAAATCCGCATTTTTTTTGGTTCCAAGTCAAAAAACTTGGAACTAGAAATGAAATCCACAAGTTTTATGGAGTTCATTTGATTCCAAGCACAAGCTAAAAACTAGCTTTTATGAAATAAACAAAGGGTTAGGATTCAGCTAGCTTCTACTCAATTCACTCATCCTCAATCTTTGAACCGATTTCTAAGCAGTAAGATGAATACAATAGAAACTTCCATTATGAAATGAATATATTAAAAAGGGAATCAGCCAATCCAAATTTAGTAGAGAGGAATGGGAATGTAAAATACTACCTGCTGGTTGAGATCATAAGGGTCAGCGCCTTTCTCCTTCATGTCAGCAGTCTTGGCAGCTTCTCTCACCATTTCTTTCTCATAAGAATGCAGCTCCTTTATTATGCGCTTGCAAGTCCCGGTCTTGATTTTCAGATTTCTGATGGTCGCCATTATAAATAGAATACCTATTATCAAGCACAAACGAAAACAAACTTGTGAAATCTGTTGGGAGTCACGAGAGAGATGAGACCCTTTAAGGAAATTTAAATCAGATCAGATTCAAAATCGCATTTTGTTGCGGTAGGAGTCAAATAACCCAAAAGGGATGGAGCTTTTGATCAAACAATAAGGTAAGGTTCCCACCTAAAGGTGGAATGATAAAGCCGAGAACTAAGATTGGAAAACTGAGAGAGAGAAAAAGAGAGATGAGATCTGACCTGTACTCGATGGGACTGGACTGAACTTCAAAGCTTCAGCTTGAATGGAAGATCCGTAGGATCCAAAACCAGTTTCAATTTGCCACTGCAACTCACGCTTGCTTTGCTTTGCCGACCGCTCTGCGCCCCCCTTGCATCTGGACTCATTGGATGGGAATTGGGTCGATGCGTCGGAGCGGGACCCTTCCTAATACTTGTTGGATTGTGAATTGAATTTAGAGCAAAATACTTATCAAATTCTTGAATTTTATTTTAGCGTGAATTTATAAATTAATTTTTTAGTTTTAAAATATAACAACTAATAACTTAAATTTTAAAATTAACACCTTTAATCCTAACTGTTCCGTCACTGACACTTGAATATTAAATATTGAGTTAGCTACTGATATAAACTGATTTTATCTTACCTGACTTTTAACACTACAGCAATTACTAATTTGTCCTAACACGTCAAGCGCGACCCATTTCCTCTCTCTCACACACCACAAAATTAAAAAAAAAAACTCTTCTCTCTCCTCCTCCCTCTATCTCTCCTCCCCTCGTCTTTCTCTCTCCTCTCCTCTCTCTCTCTCTATCTCTCACCGTGAAAAAAAATAACTCTTCTCTCCTACCCTTTTCTCTCTTCTCTCATCTTTCTCAATTTGTTAAACAGTTCAAAATTCTTTAAAGAATGAATGTTCATCTCTCTCCTCCCCCCTTCTCTCTCTTCTCTCATCTTTCTCATTTTTGGCTTTCACCAGAAATGCTACTGATTGAACCAGAGGCACCACCTCCACCCTTTTCACATCTCATCTCCGATTGTGAAATTGATGACCAATATAATGAAATCTGAGATGACATTTGTCACGTCCCGACCCGTAGATCCGAGCGCACGACAACCGCCGCGGTACCTTGAACACGTGTGAATCTCACCACGTGCTCCAAGGCATCGCAAGGCATTCCAAATACCTCATAAAGCCATTCCGACCATCAAATACCATTAACCAATCAGAACACAATTCCCTCACTAGGGATAGAAAACAAAATCAAAAATAATTTCCAAGAAAAATTCATAAATAGAAAATTAAAGGTTTCCGATAAAAGTTTATACAAAGCCAAATACATTCGAAATCGAAATACAGAGTTTCAAAAATATTCAAATAGATTTTTAACAGAAAATACCCTCCATGGGTCAATCTATTGATACCTCAAAGACAATAGTAAGATCTATACCAAAGGAGTCTTTGACTGACGTCTTCCCAAAAGATTCTGCCTCTAAATGACTTCGCGAAGTAACTAACCTTCGTTTGTAAAAATGAAGAGAGAATGGTGAGTATAAAAATATCCAGTGAGTGATACACACGTTGAACAAAAACAAGATTTGTGTGGTGGACATATCAAATATATATATTTCAAACTATCATATCAGTCACAAGATCATTCAACAACAAATAAATTTTTCAATCATCATGATTCAATCTCATATGCATCCAACCATTTCACATTTCTAAACATAGGGCAACCAAAATCATCATTTCCAACAAAAGTCTACCACGACCTAGGGTGGAACCGTCAAAGTTTTAGCAATTTCAGTTTACAAATAAACCCAAGTAGAGAATAAAAATATTACCTAGATTTTAGTCTCTGATTTCGCTTCAAGCCAAGTTACGATCAAACCCTAGATTTTCTCTTACTAGAAAACCTCAAATCTCTCACAAGATCTAACTCTCTAGAAATTAGATTATGAGTTTTGGAGTTTTTAGAGTGTGTGGGTTTTGCGATATTTTAATTGATCTTAGATAGAAATAAGAAGAGAGGAAGAGGTAGTGTACGAGCAGAGAGAGAGAAGTAGAAGAAAAAGTTAAAATGTGATATTTGTAGATTTTAGAGTCTCAACTCTCATTTTTATTTACAACTCATCTTCCTAATTTACTTAATTGTCATTATTCTCTTCCTAACTTACTCAAGTATGCATCATACCTTTTTTGATAATTTGGGACTGGTGGGAGTTTAGTTAAATTTCTCCAATAATAATCACTGAAAGAGAGAGACAAAATGCGAGAGAGAGAGAGTGTGTGGTGCTTCCCATCGGTTACCGAACAATAATAGAAAATTATTTCAACATCGTATATAAGGAAAAATACACTCCACCGATGGATTACATTCACACATAGTGACCCAATGATGGGAATAGCAAAACATTGATTATATTAAACATAATACCAATTATAATTGAAGTATTAGAGTAGCTTAGTAGATAAAATCTTTTTGGACAAAGTAAAGGTCATGGGTTTAAGTCTTCACATTGGTAATGACGTAAGGTAATTTCAAGACATTTCAAGACTTATTGTGCAAAGGCTACATGCTGTCCGGTCAACAAATTGTAATATTCGAAGGCTGTTCGGTGGGTGGAGACCTTTGCATGTTGTCCGGTTAACAAATTGCAAGATTTGAAGGCTGTTCAGTCATGTCCTGGTGTGTTCGGTCAAGTCTCATGGAGTGTAAGCAATGAATATCGTTCGGTCAAATGGAAAGTGACCGAATGGCTTCTTTGAAAATGAGGTTTGTGACCGAACGAACTTGCAAATATCCGAAAGAAGGTGAAATTGACTGTTCGGTCGGTCAATTATCGAAGGAAGGAAATTAGCAAAAGCATATGTTAACTGATGACCGAACAAGAAAATGAAATCTGGGAATGAGTACCGAACAGTAAATAAAAAAAAAACATTGTATCCCAAAGTCTCATATTACTGATAATATATATTGTCGATCATGGATTCATATTACCGATCGATGGTAAAAATAAGCAATAAGAATCTTTATAGGTATCTCATAATAAAAATGAGGATTCAAAATTGGATGTCACCGATCATATAGAAAAGTGAGATAATAGGAAAAATGTATCGACCAGATGGGATAGTATCGTCAGATAATATGAATAGAATGCACTACACCGAATGATATATAAAAGTGAGGCCAACAATATATCGATAGGTTCTCACAGTACCAACAAGAATTCCAACGTCAATAGATGACCACAGGAATTTGAAAATTTAATACCGATAGACCATCACTTAAACAGTACACCGATAGACATTTCACTTAAACAATACATCGATCACCCAATACTCAAGTAACCGATGGCTCTAGTGATTTGGACTCTAATGATCAGTAATTTAAAAATTTAACATCTATCTATCCAATATCTAGAAGATCTTCCAAACAATCCAAGGAATAAAAATTCACATTTATATTTAAAATTAATTATTATTCCAAAATTTTACAAAATATAAGAATTTTCAAATAATGACATTTAAAATATATTTTTTTACAAATCCGGATTTGTACGGTGTTACATCATTGAAGTGGGTTTTTTCTTATTTGATGATTCACACTAGCCACATTGTAATTTTTGAAATTTGAAGAACTTGTTTTGGGTACAAAGCAGAGGAAGCAGAGAGCTTCACTCCTGTGAGAAGAAACCTATTGTGCTTTTGTGTGTGATCATTTGATTTGTGGATTGGCACATCACATTCTCTGCATGGAATCGCTCTGTCTTCTTGACAAAACAAAATTGCTCTCCTTTTGTGAAAAAAATCATACATAAAAATGTCACCACCCACAAAACTAGATCATGTTTCCTCAGACAAAATCCGATCTATTGTTGCCTCATTGTGAAGGTTTAAATCGTAAAAAATTACCCTTTTTCTTAAAAAAAAAATGGCTAAATTAATTTTTTGTTTGGGTGATGAAATACTTTATTTGAAGGCAGATGATGAAGGAAGAATGAAGATGAAGCAAATGCGATCATCCACTCAAACTCATATCCCTCGTATGGAATCTTGTCCAGTTCACTAACCCTCTTTAATCCTTTCCAAAGAAGCTAAAAGTGCCTTCTTTTTTGTCTTCTTCAACCACTGCTCAAAAAACACCCAAAACTCAAATTTTAATGTTAAAAAAAAAAAAGAATATACCCGCCATCTCTCTCTCTTTCTCTCTCTGAGTGAGTGAGTGAGTTAGTATCTTACCTTTTCGAATCTGTAAATGGAGCATTCCGCAAGAAGAGAAACAAAGACCATGACAGATGGCAAGAGATGATAGACGAGTGAAAGAGAGATGCCAGATGAACGTATTTGTAAATTGAAGATTTGAGGGCATTGTACATCCAGAAAATGAGGCAAAGTTTAATATTTTGGATTTTTTTTTATTTTACACAGAATGCGAAAATTTATTATTGATCTTTTCAACTTTCAGTTTATCTTCGTTCATTGCAAATTTAGCTTTGTAAAATTTTATTGTTGTTTCGTAACACACTAATGCAAACCAAATGTTCGATAAAATGTTTCAACCAAAATTGAGTACAAATTTGCATGATATTTGTGTGTTTACATCACTCTCCTGCTTATCATCTTCCTTTTTAGTGCTTGGAATATCACCAGAAAGTTCAAAATTCACATTAGGACTCCAATCACCAATAAAATTGTCACTTGAAAAGTCTGTGACATGATCAGTGCAGATCCTGTCAACTCCCCTTATTAACTTTCTTGAACTAGTGTATCCCTTAGCATCATAAACTATTTCATCACTGGCATCCTCACTATAAGCAGAACCTCCTGATCGTGGGGACATAGCATAATAGAGTTTTTATCTTCCTTTTCAGTTCCCAGTTCACTTCCCTGACACTCATGATCAACACTATTAATTCTTAATGGCTCAACCCGACTCTGCTTGGCACGTTTTCGAGAGAAGAGAGAGAAAGGGGAGGGGAGAGAGAGAGGGAGGAGAAAGGAGTTTTTTTTTTCGATGAGAAAAAGAGAGGAGAGAATAGAGAGAAAGGAGGAGAGAGAGAGAACAGTTTTTTTTTTTATAAAAATTTTCTAGTGAGAGAGAGGAGAGGAGAGAGAAAGGGGGAGGGGTGGAGAGAGAGAAAATGTTTTTTCTTTTTCTTTTTCCCCTATGAGAGAGAGACGAGAGAGAAAAAGGGGAACGGAGGAGAGAGGGAAGAGACTTTTTTTTTCGTGAGTGCATGCTGCTAATGTGTCATAACACACGTCAGCAACCCCTGCTAGCATAGAAGTTAATGCAGAAGTTAGCCCACCACCTCAAATTAAGGTCGCGTAAGCATTTAACGACCAATTTGGCTTCGTTACTAATGAAAGGATCAAAAGTGTTATAAAATTTAAAGTTTAGATTCTTAATCATTGCGTTTTGAAATTAAAGGATTAATTTGTGAATTCGCTGTAAAATTAAAGGACTTGATAAATAATTTCCTCGTTGAATTTACAGACGAGTAATGCTATGCTACGTGGCCGAGTCGAGTTGTGTCGTGTCAAACATTAAATAAATTAAAAATGTTATATTGTAGTGTTAAAAATAATAAAAAAATATTTTAAATTTATCAATTTTTTTTTTAAAATTAAGTAAAAAATTTTTTATGTTAAGATAAATTGATTATTTAGTTTTAACTCATTTGATTTGTTTTTAATATTATTTAGCTTTTACTTTTTATTTTTTCTTTCCATACGTGAGAACTGAGTTAAAAAAAAAAAGAAAAGCAATTGAAACTATTTATTCTATTTCTGTTTTTCTTTTTTTTTTTTGGGGGGGGATGGGGTAGGTAGGGTCGATGTGGATGGGTGGAAGAACAAGAGATAAAGAAGTTCTAAAACTGGAGAAGTTCTAAAACCATGCTTGAGAACATCAGAAAGGAAAAAGACTTCTTCCCCACATCATTTTGATGAACCCCTTGCACATGTGCAAAATCTACACCGTCCGAAGCTCAACAACTTAAGACCTTGATCAAACAATGTACTATGGATGAAGAGATCAAACATGGTTGTGTTGTCTTCAATTTCTTGTTCTGCATGGCCTGATGATGATTAATGTCCTGTTGTTCGCCGTGGATGCACCTCTTCAAGTTCCAAAATTACCTAAAACAATTTGCATAGTATGTCTAACCATACACACTGTGAAAAGCTTGTTTAAAATTTCTCAGACTTGGTGGATGGATGGAATTTGTTTGAAGACACAAGCGGCTTGTTGATCCGCAAGAAATAATCTATTTCCCTCCATTCTTTTAGAACATGCATATCGGGATGAATAGTTGTCGGCCAAGGATAGCACAACAATATGGCGAACAACATTCATTCATTCATGTTCCCCCATTGCCTTTTTGGCATTCTTTTATTTTGCTGAAAAAGGGCCAAAGACCTTGAAGAAAAAATGAATAAATTAAGAAGGAAAAACGAGGATAGATTCACGTGGTATGACCATGTAACGTGGGTTGTGGCGTTATTTGGTGAAATGTGTTAGACTGGATTGGGTAATCAAGCTACTCCTATTCCTTTTCGATCCCAAAGCATAGTCGTGAGATCATCAAACTTAATACTGATATGTCGACAATAATTAATATGCATTGTCATGACTTCACCAAAATTTTTGCTATTATAACAGGAGCCACTAAAATGAAGTGTGTCCAAATATCAAACATTTAATTCTAACATTCTGAACAAGCCATTACGCATCCGGTTCGATACAACATCATGTTCTTTCTTCCCAGCACTCGTCTATCTCATGGTGTACCACATATCGAATAGATTGGCGGTCTTGTTGTTTGATCTTATGTAGTAGAAACCTGTGTTTATGCTGTTAAACTCCGAGGTTGGGGTGGGCCATTGAACCAATCCTGCCTATCTGAAGATCAACAATTGTCTTTGCTTTGCTTTTCAAAGGGGTTCCTAAGCCACAACACATCTGCATCCTTGTGTTCTCTCCCAGCCAGAAACTGTTGACGAAGAGATCAAATGTGGTCGTTCTGTCTTCAGTTCCTTGCTTTACATATGCTTTGTTTACTATAGTGATGATGCACCTCTTAATGCCACCTCAACCTCATCTTCTTCCAAAACTCTCTAAAACAAAAGAAGAAAAATTTGCCCAAGAAAATTAAATATACAGACTGAGATTGAGATGAGAGAAAAGCTTGTGCAAAATTCTTACCTATGTGGATGGATGGAGTTCGTTTGAAGACAAAAGTGGCGCCTTGAACAGATAAAGAAGGAGGCAGCCAACAGCTAGAAAGCGGATTGTGGTGCTTCCGACCGGGTTCTTGCGTTCACAACCCAAGTGAATTCCTTTTGATCATTATCAAGTAATTAATCCAAGCTTAGACTATGATGAGAGACGATTTTCAAGAGCACGGTGGGAGGAGGTTTCTGAGTAAACGCCCAATGTTTGTATTAAATATCAGGTTGAGGAAAAGAAAAATGGTGCAGTGCATCTCACAAATCTGAGCAGAGAGTGATAATTTTACCAAACACAAAAATATTTTGTGATGGTACCTATTTAATAGGTCTCCAAAATCACGTGTGATTATCTGATAAGGAATACAATCACCATTAAGATCAAATCTTTTCATATTTCTGCAAAATCATAATTTTCGTGGACTCTCATCAAGAAAAAGAATTTTTCTAAAGTTCTAAATTTTTCTAAATTTTGAGAAAATCTAAACCTTTCAGAAATCTCTAATTATAATTCTAACCATCTTGAAAGATTTCAAACAAAAGGAAACTAAGATTTTCTACATTTCTGAAAGACTATAAATATAGGGCATAGACAACTCTCGAGGGGACTCGGTTTTTACACACGAAAGAGAGATAGTTCTATATATCGTTCAGAGTGGGTTCTATACCCAAATCTATATCATTCAGATGAGAGTTCCATACCCAATTCTATATATCATTCAGAAGATGTTCTATACCCAAATCTATGTCATTCAGATGAAAGTTCCATACCTAGTTCTATACATCGTTCAGATGGGATTCTATATCTAAATCTATATCATTCAGATGAGAATTCATACCCAGTTCTATACGTCGTTCAGAGTGGGGCTTCTATATCCAGTTCTATATGTCATTCAGAGAGGGGTTTCATACCCATTTACATACACCGATAAAGGTAGAGTCACATGCTCAATTTATACGATCAGAGATATGTTTTCGCATTCTACTCTATATGCTTTCGCATTCTACTCTATATACTATCGGAGGTATGATATTTACGACCATTATCAGTTTTTATTTCATTACTCATACTGACTTGAGTATCGAAATTCTCCCGATAGGGTTTTTGTAACTTTCTCATCCTTGAAGAACCGACGAACACTACTGTCATCGGCTCCCTGCTCGAGTTGGAAGAGTATGTATCTGTGGAGTAAAAATCGACACCAACAAATTGGCGCCGTCTATGGGAACGATTGACTGACCAGTCGTAGAAATTTCAAATTTGGCTTCACTTCTTCTTGACAGTCTGAGTTCATTTAACTATGCGACAATCGGGACGAGATAGTCGGGGGTACACCTCATTAGGTAATTCTCTCGCCCTCATTCTCTCGCCTTCATGTGGATAATTTGTTGACTATCTATCTCATGGTACATTATCGAATGAATGGACCTATGTTGCCCCGATCTATTGAATAGATCTATCACCTCAAAGGGTTTTAGTCATTTCGAACAATTAAAGGAATCTATCTCCCCGAGGGTCTCAGTCGCCCTATCCAACCGACGGAATCTATTTCCCTAATGGGCCTATGTTACCCTTGATTCTTCGACTTGTAAGTCTTTCCACTATTCGGCCTGTTGGCCTCTCAATTTCTTGACAGTCTCTCAACTTCCTGGCCATTCGAATCGTCCGACCTATTGGTCTCTCGACTTGTCGATTCCTCCATCGTTTGACTTGTTAGTCTCCCAATCGTTTGATCTGTCGACCTCTCAGTTACTCGCTCTATGAATCTATCGACTCGTCGGTATCTCAACCTTCCAATCACTTGATCCGTTGATCACTCGACCTATTGATCCATCGATATCTCAGTCACTCGCTTAATAGATCTATCGACCTATCGGTTTCTCAACCTTCTGATCATCTGATCTGCTTTACTCGATCTGTCGACCTCTCCATATCTTAATCTCTCGATCGCTCAGACCTCTCAGTATCTCAAATCTCTCGATCCCCCGACTACTCAACTTGGTGATGTTGATCTCTCGATCACTCAATTTGTAAATCAGTCGATATCCCGATCTCTCGACTTGTCGGTCTCCTAATCGCCTCTCTATCCTTTGATCAGTCAAGCCGTCGGTATCTCCCTGAATGGGCAAATATTGCCCAATATATCGAACGAACGAGTCCTCCTGAATGAAATCTATCGTTAGAGATTTATCTCCTTAAACGAGCAAATATAGTCCATCTTTTTGAATGAAATCATTCAAATAAGTTCTCCCGAACAGAGCTCATTGTTAGGGATGTATCTTCCAGACGGACAAATCTGGCCCACTCTTTTGATTAAAATCTCCCAATGGAACTCTCTCGAATACAACTTTTAGCCGAATACATATAACTTATGCTTGTAATCATATACCTCACATGGGTTCTGCATCCACTTTCTTTCGGTTTTCTACTATCGAGCTCTAACCTCCGGATGGGATTCAATTCCCTTTTTATTCTAAATTTCATCATACCAGTTGTAATATTGCTTCAGTATATTCTCTTGGCTATAACGCCTTCGACAATAAGTCAGCACTCATGAATGCAAAACTTGGCACTATTCTCTCACATCGGTCTCTAGCCTCTCACATTTATTAAGAGTTACATCATTCGGTTAGAACACAGACTCCATGTTAGTTTTCGGATCTTCAACTTTTGCTTTTCTTAGTACAAGCATTATGTACTCCCGACCACTGCTCACCTAAACTCCTGCTCACACAGCCCACAACCTAAAGTCTCCTATCGCTCGAACGTGGCATCAATAAGGGATGAAACTCCCCAAACGGGTAGACACGACCTCTCCATCTAAAAGTTTCCTATCGTACGGTGGGTCTGAACCGCCTAGATCCTATCGTTCGAATGTGTCATCAATAAGGGATGAAACTCTCCAAACAGGTGGACACGGCCCCTCCATCTAAAAGTTTCCTATCGTACGACGGGTCAGAATCGCCCAGATCCTATTGTTCGAACATGTTATCAATAAAGAATGTAACTCCCCGAACGAGTGGACATGGCCCCTCTATTTGAAAGTTTCCTATCGTACGATGGGTCTAAATTGTTCAGATCCTATCGTTCGAACGTGTCATCAATAAGGGATGGAATTCTCCAAACAAGTGGATACGACCCCTCTATCTAAAAGTTTCCTATCGTACGGCGGGTCTGAGTCACTCAGATCCTATCGTTTGAACGTGTCATCAATAAGAGGATAGAACTCCCTGAACGGGTGGACACGACCCCTCTATCCAAAAGTTTCCTATTGTACGGCGGGTCTAAGTCGCCCAAATCCTATCATTCGAATGTGTCCCATCAATAAGGGATGAAACTCCCCGAATGAGTGGACACGACCCCTCCATCTAAAAATTTTCTATCATACGGCGAGTCTGAGTCACCTAGATCCTATCGTTCGAACGTGTTATCAATAAGGGATGGAACTCTTCGAACGGGTGGACACAGCCCCTTCATCTAAAAATTTCCTATCGTACAACAGGTCTGAGTCGTCCAAATCTTATCGTTCGAACGTGTCATCAATAAGGGATGGAACTCTCCGAACGGATGGATACGACCCCTCTATCTAAAAATTTCCTATCGTACGACGGGTCTAAATTATCCAGATCCTATCGTTCGAACGTGTCATCAATAAGGGATAGAACTCCCTGAATAGATGGACACGACCCCTCTATCTAAAAGTTTCCTATCGTATGACAAGTTTGAATTACCCAGATCCTATTGTTCGAACGTGTCATCAATAAATAATGAAACTTTCCGAATGGGTAGAAACAACCCTTCTATCTAAAAGTTTCCTATCGTTCGGCGGGTCTGAATTGACCAGATCTTATCGTTCGAATGTGTCATCAATAAGGGATTGAAACTCTCTGAACGGGTGGACACGGGCCCTCCATCTAAAAGTTTCCTATCGTACGACGGGTCTGAGTCACTCACATCCTATCGCTCGAACGTGTCATCAATAAGGGATGGAACTTTCCGAACGGGTGGACACGGCCTCTCTATCTAAAAGTTTCATATCGTATGGTGGGTCTGAATCGCCTAGATTTTAACATTCGAATGTATTATCAATAAGGGATGGAACTCCCCGAATGGGTGGACACGGTCCATTTATCTAAAAGTTTCATATCGTACGGTAGGTCTGAATCACCAAAATCCTATCTTTCGAACGTGTCATCAATAAGGGATGGAATTTCTCAAACGAGTAGACACGGCCCCTCTATCGAAAAGTTTCCTATCATACGGCGGGACTAAATCGTCCAAATCTTATCGTTCGAACGTGTTATCAATAAGGGATGGAACTCTCCGAACGGACCCATGTCATCCCGATCTACCGATAGGATCTAATTCTCCAAACGGGCCTATGACACCCTGATCTACTGTCTGACCTGTCGGTCTGGTATTCTCTCGATCGTTTGACCTATCGATCTTATAATCTCTCGATCGTTTGACCTATCGGTCTCTCAATCGTTCAATCATTCGACCTATCAGTCTGTTATTTTCTCGATCGTTTGACCTATCGGTCTAGTATTCTCTTGATCATTCGACCTGTCGGTCTTATAATCTCTTGATAGTTCGACCTATCGGTATCTCAATCATTCGATCGTTCAATCTGTTGGTCTTGAAATCACTCGATCGTTCGACCTCTGGATCTCACGATCACTCATCCTGTCGATCTGCCAATCTCTCGATCACCCGATAACTCGGTCTCTCGATGACTCGATCTCTTGATCATTTGATATCTCAGTCTACTGACCTACTGATCTCTTGATCTTTCGGTTTTCTGAGAGACCTCTTACAATCCACTCTACTCTTAATACAATTTCTTCAAAATGCAATTAGGGGTGGGGGTAAATGATGGTACCCTATTTAATAGATCTCCAAAATCATGCATAATTATCCGATAAGGAATGCAATCACCATCAAGATCAAATATTTTCATATTTTTACATAGTCATAATTCTCGTGGACTCTCATAAAGAAAATGAATAATTCTAAATTTCTAAACTTTTCTAAATTTTGAAAAAATCTAAATTTTTCAAAAATCTCTAATTACAATTCTAATCATCTTGAAAGATTTCAAACAAAAGAAAACTAGTGTTTTCTACACCTTTGGAAGACTATAAATATAGAATATAGACAACTCTCGGGGGGACTCAATTTTTATATACGAAAGAGAGGCAGTTATATACATCGTTCAGAGAGGTTCTATACCCAAATCTATATCATTCAGATGAGAGTTCCATACCCAGTTCTATACATCGTTCAGAAGAAGTTCTATACCCAAATCTATGTCATTCAGATGAGAATTTCATACCCAGTTTTATATATCGTTCAGAAGGGGTTTTATATCCAAATCTATGTCATTCAGACGAAGGTTCCATCCCAGTTTTATACGTCGTTCAGATGTGGCTTCCATACCCAGTTTTATACGTCATTTAAAGGAGGATTTCATACACATTTACATACAACGACAAAGGTAGGATCTCATACTCAATCTTATACGATTAGAGGTATGTTTTCACATTTTACTCTATATACAATCAGAGGTATGATATCTACGACTACTATCAGTTTTATTTTATCACTCATACTAACTTGAATATCGGAATCCCCCCGTCAGATTAGCTCCGGTGGGGTTTTTACAGGTTTCTCATCTGTGAAAAACTAACGAACACCACCGTCATCGGCTTCCTGCTCGAGTCGGAAGAGTAGGTATCTGTGGAGTAAAAATTGACTCCAACACTTTGTAAATCAATATTTTTGTCTGATAAAATCAAATTAATTGCCAAATACAAATTCAAATTCAAATTCAAAGAATAGTTCTCTTTAGAGTTAGTAAAATCAAATATTTTTAAATTAAGATTTTTATTGAATTTTTCAAAAAAAACATAAAGCTTATCATAATATCAGGATTGGAAACACAAATGGGAGAAAGAGTTAACATTTGCCAAACTCTCATCACAAGCCCCGACTCTCATGACTGCCCTTAAAAATCGAAGTGATTTGCTCTCTCAAGTCCAACCCCCCCTATTTTACTAAATGGTTTACTATTTCATTATGACCACTGAGGCTAAAGATCTTTAAAAATCTTTTTGTCAAGCAAAACAAATGGATAAAATTCTTTCTACATTGTTATTCTTTGAAATATATATATATCAACAATGATCTTTGAATGAGATCAAACATTTGTTTTGTTCCTTTTGTTTTCAATGAACTCATTACCATAATTCTATTTAAATTCTAAGAACTGGTAAAATTCTCTATAATTTGAATGTTATAATCATATTTTTTAAGATTTTAATAATCAAATTCAATTCCAAAATTTGAAGAAGATCGAGAAATACTCTCAAATTAAAGTTCAAATACTTGGAAAAATCGAGACTAAACATTTTTTTTGTCATGGGCCTAAGGGGAAACCCACTTTACTGATTGAGAGAAGAGGGAAAGCTGTCTCTAAGAGTACAACCTAATTATCACAATTTTTTTTTCCTAATTTTGAGATACAATTCTTGTGTGTAACAAAAAAAAAAAAAAAAAAAGGGAAAGCCATTGACCTCGATCAGTCATTTTCAAATAGCTCCAATCGATTGGAAAAAAGTAATTTGTTTAAGAGGGAAATCTATGTATCAGCGGATCAATCAATTTGGCACACTTTGATCATTAATTTACATCACATCATCAACTTTGACAAATTCAATGTGTCCTCTTCATATACACACAAAATTCCACGAACATAAATCGCATGTTTACAGAATTTTTTGTTACAAATACGGACTCCCCAATTCCACACATCATGTGTTTGCAATTTGGATACCCCAAATGAAGGAGCAAATTTAGCGACAGTAGAAGGGTCAAGAATGCTAACAAACAATTCAATCAAGGAAAGGAAACCCCAGGAATCAACTTACCATGGGAAAGATGGAAGCAAAGAAGAAGATTACTTAAGAAAGAAGAATCACACCGCGTCTGATCATGATCACCAGTTGAGAGGTTAGAGAAAACGGCAGGAAGAGGCACGGGGGAGTGTTTTCTTTTGTTTGTTGGGCTTGGGTTTGGGAGGGTGGAGAACCAACTTAATTGCAGCATCAAAGACAGCCTTCACATTCTGCATTTCTTCCAAATTTAGAACTAGAACATTAAAAATAATAATAAAAGCAGCAGTAGATAAGCACAAACCTGCTGTGTCTTGGAGCTGCACTCTATGTATCTCAAGGCTCCTATTTGTTTCTTTAGCTCTTCACCCTGAAAAAGAATTTCATGAATAGGAAAGGATTACTTCAATTGTGTTTCCAGCAAGCTCCTTGGGAGAGCAACATTCTGTTCAAATTGGTACCAGCCCGATATAATAGGAAATATTTGTACACATGCCTGTTCTGTTGAAATGGTACATGCCCCTGGATAATCCGTTACAAACTGCTTGTCTTCTCTAAGATCTGCTAAAAAACACACCAGGAAGATGAAGGAACGCCATTGTTGGTACTCACCCACGGAGACAGACGCATGGACAGAGACATCATTAGGATAAGAAAGCAAGGGATTTATCACCTAGTTTGGTCCCCACAAGCAGTATGGGCACTGAAGGAGCGTAATGTCTCAGCTCTGGAACCCACTTCACCAGGGGGCGTAAATAAAGCCAAAGTAAGCGAGACAGACAGATGGCAAAGTTTGCCCTTTTTTTTTTAATTTTTTTTATACAACTCATAAATAAAGCCAACAAATGAAATAAAAGGAAGGAGAAGGCATTACTTTCTTGGATATATTCTCAAAGCTAGGCCTACTTATAAGAGAGAAAGCAAGGATAAATACGTCAGCCCCTCTATAACTGAGTGGCCTCAGCCTGTTATAGTCTTCTTGACCTGCATTTTGCATACCTTATTAGGTTTAAAAACGTCCCAACACACACATAAAACAACATGGAAATTAGAAAAATTAAATTGAATGAAATATTTTTGAAGGGGAGAATCCCATTCACATAGGGAAACATTGATCCTTAAAATAATTGTTGATTGTAGAATAGACCTGTTACAATAACTAAACTAGGACTAGCAAGAAATTATAAAGATTTTATTCAAGATGAAGAAGCTTTAACACACAGCAAAAGCTTGCCAAAAAAAAAAAAAAATCCTTTTTGGGACAAAAGGTTACAAAGGAAGTAGAATGTGAAGCAAGATTATTGACATGGAGAGATTAATAGCTAAATATTAATTTGAGGAGAGCTCATATAGAATTTACACGTGTAGGTTGTGTGCGTGAGAGAGAGAGCGAAAGGGAGAGATGTGAGTGGCATTAGCATTCATACCAGCGGTATCCCAGAGACCGAGGCTAATAATCTGGCCATCAACCACAACATGGGCACTAAAATTGTCAAAAACTGTTGGAACATAGTCCTGCATATTTGTGACAGAAAGCTGAATTTTAGTGAAGTTGAGAGAAGGAACATGGAACGGAGGAGGATAGATGGAGTTGGAGGAAGTACAGTAGGGAAAGAATTGGTGGTGTAGGAGATAAGAAGGCAAGTCTTGCCAACAGCTCCATCCCCAACAGTTACACATTTAATGAACTTGCTTCTCGCTGCTGCTGTTGTTTGTGTTGTTGTATTGCTGCAACTTGCGCTCATTTCATCCTCCCCAAGAAATACCAATTGAAGCTCTCAGCTTCTCTCTGCTTTTAGAGATCACCAAGCAAATTCTCTCATTAAGAGGGAGGGGAAAGTGAAAAAGCTTTTTCTTTTGACCTTTTTAGGGTGGTACAGTGTGGGGTGGGGTTGATGACTTTAATTCAAGCTGTCAGCGAGGCAAATATTAAAAAGCCAAGAGCAATGCAATCAGCTCCACCTCCACTCACCTCCCACTGGGGGCCTCCCAAATATCACATTCTCGTTTGTTGATTCCTTGGGTTGGCCCCATTCCGAATTACTTTTGTTGACCGCTATGAGTGGTTCATTCCTGGCGCAAAGCAAAGCAACGTCACTTCCCCCCCCCCTCCTTCTTTCGACTAATATTAAATAGATTAAATTTTATATATTAATTTATATTTTTATATTATAATTAAATTTTATTTAAATTTATTGATTTTAATTAAAACTGAACAATATAAAGTTGATGGTATTAAAAGGAGAGGGGGATAAACTTCTAAAGTGAGTTAAATGAAAATTGATTAATTAATGTTGATTTTATGGTGTTTTTTTTCTAAGTACTACTAAGATGCCGTTTTAATTAATTTTAATAAATGAATAATGGGTCAAACAAATTGATTAATTAATGTTGTCCTCCGGATGAGATCAGAGGCCCAATCGCTGGGGAGGGCTGGGCCTTGGCCTTGGCCTTGTCTCCATTTAATTATTTAATTAATCTCTATCGGATCCGGCCCAAATTTCAACTCCCGGTCCAAGAAGAAAGAGACAGACTACGGCGGAGCTATGGCGTCGAAGGATACGACACCGGACCACCATATCCAAGTGCTTCCAGGCTCTCAGATTCCCTCTGCTACACGCAATACATCGCTTCTCTCAAATGTCTCTCTCTCTCTCTCTCTGGTTCAATTTCAGTTTGTTTCTGCAAACTCGTATGATATTCAAAAACCATTAACACATTCCCAATTATAGGTTTAAATATGTCCATGGCATCGGTGACACCGGTTTACTCTTCCATTTTTTTAAAAAAATTTTCTTGTGTGCTTGATGTCGATTTCTGTGGGACTAACTTCTTTTATGTGGTTATGGAGGAGTATCAATTAAATCATAAGAAATATTGCTGAATTTTAAGTTTCTTTGCAATTTTTAATAAAAAAATATTATAATTATTTATTTTATCAGGCAATTCATGGTTTGATTTTTGGGGTTTTTAATATTTTGTTAGTCATTGTTGGAAAACTCGGTTAAAAATCATCCTGAAACTGAAGGGGCATTTGGTTTAATTTGGGGAATTGAAATAGGAATTGAAATCATATCTTTTGGAATCGGAATAGATGGAATCATTCTAAATCATCTGTTTGGTTCAATATACTGGAATAAATATCATTACTATACCTGATGTTTGATTTTTTTGAATAGTAATTAATAATTTTTCAATTTTACTCTTATTCCAATATATAATAAAAATTATAAATAATTTAAAATAAACTATTTTAAAATATTGTATAAATTAATTTCACTTGAAAAATAAATATTATATGAATTTATCAAATAAACTTTTTATTCTTTTCAAAAATTAAAAAAAAAACTTATAAATGAAAATTTTATATTTTTTCACTTATTTAGTTTTTATATATATATATATGAGTAATGAGTAATTTAATAATGAAAATTATATGAATAATAAATAATGGGTAATTTTATAATAAAAAATAAATATTACATAATTTTATCAAATAAATTTTATATTCTTTTCAAAAATAAAAAATAAAGTAACTTAATAATAAAAATTTTATTTTTTTTATTTGTTTAGTTTTTTTTAATATATATATGAATAATGGGTAATTTTATAATGACAAAGATAAATATTATATGAATTCATCAAATAAATTTTATATTTTTTTAAAAACAAAAGAAAAGTAGAAAATAACTTAATAATGAAAATTTTATATTTTTTATTTGCCTAATTTATATATATATATATATATATATATCTATATATATATATAAATATGAGTAATGAATAATTTTATAAAAATATTGTATGAGTAATGGGTAATGGGAAATTTCATAATGAAAAAAATAAATATTATATGAGTTTATCAAATCAACTTTATATCCTTTTCAAAAAAAAAAATTAACTTAATAATGAAAATATTATATATATATATATATATATATATTACTTATTTAGTTATATATATATATATATATAAATGATGGATAATTTTTTAAAAAAAGAAAATAAAAAAAAATGAAGTGTGAGAGTGGAGAGTAATGGGTAATTTTGAGTAAGTGTGAGTATAAATGATTATTTGGGAATCAAATATGGGTTTTTAACAAAACCTACCACTTTACTTGAGTTTTGTGGATTCCTAAATTTTTGGATATGATTCCAAAATATTCATTCTCATAGTATTAATCCAAATATGATTTTTTTGTTTCATTTTGATTCCTCATTATGATATTCTCTTACCAAACACCCCCGATTTTGCTTCTTCCTATCCATGATCATACGTGGCCAAGTCTCTTAGGAACCCCATTGACACGTCTATGATACTCCTGTCTCATACCCTAATTTGAGTAAGGGAAAAAGGAAAAAAAAAAACAAACCTCAGGATTGTAGACAAACCTAGGCAAGCTTCTTGGTCAGGTGCACAAATTAGGAGATGACACCCTATTTCAGTTGCCACATTCATTACAGCGGAGTAATTTCGCTTCTTTGTTTTGGGAGGGTACTAATCCACTAATTCCAGATTTCAGTCTCTCTCTCTCTCTCTCACAGCATGTAACTGTCTAGTAACTGTCCAACTAGTTTCAATGAAGAATAAATGTTGTGCTAGACTAAGGATATTGAAGTGGTTGGCTGAGTTATGTACGGAATTAATTTTTTTTTTTTTTAAATTTTAAAATACCATAAGAAGGAAATTAATTTGTAAAATGACTCTTTTTTGTCGTATGTTCAACGCGTGACATGCTTTGTTGTATCTTAAACATGTGATAAAGCATATGTCGCATGTTCAACATGCGATAAAGTATATGTCGTATATTCAATACGCGATAAAGCATATGTCGCATGTTCAACATGCGACATATACTTATGCGACATATGCTTAGAGGAGAAAAGAGAGGAGAAGGAAAGAGAGAAGAAAGAAGATGAGAAATATATTGAATTAAACATATGTCACATGTTCGAAATACGACAAATCATGTTGTATATTCAACATACGACAAATGAGGGTAATTTTGTGAATTAATTTTTTTCCCGTGATATTTTAAATTTTTTTTTTTTTGAAAAACAGATCAATTCTGTACATAACTCGTACATAACTCGTGGTTGGCTAGCTTCTGAAGGAAGGATACAGGATCAAATCTCACCCTATTTGGGAAATAGAGTAAGGTGTCTGTAATCCTGATAAAATTTTGAAAAATGGAATTATATAATTTGGTCGGGCCTTTAAAGGATCCTTTTTACGTGTGCTATTAAGAAGAAGTGTGATGTGGATTGAGATCATGGCCATGGTTGTGCTAACAGCTGTAGCGGTGCTGGCAGGAATGGTTGATGTAACCAGATCTTTTGTTACTCTTTCAAGATAAGAGTGTAGTGAATTGAAAAGTTTGATGAAGCAGCCTAATTGCTTCTAATAGCAATCATCTGGCCTTCATAGCCTAAATGGGTCTGTATCAGTATCTAAAAATCTACAGTCATGTTGGACTAGTTCTTAGTATCATGGAAGATTTGTGGAAATTAGAGGTATTAAGTTGAATAGGGCAGGAATTAGGGAGAGATGCATGGCACCAGGCAGGACATGAACTTTATAATGTTAGAGTGGTATCATCAAGAAAAAGAAAAACCAAATGGTTCAGTGCCCGGGAACCAGCTATTTTGAACTTGAGGTACGTTTCAGTTGCGTCTAGTTTGTAACGGTCCTTTCAGTTTTGTCTTTTTCTCAACCTTTTATGTCAACATTCAAGACTTCAAGACCTGAAATAAATTAAAATAGAAGAGAGAGGGTTTATGCCAAGGTTTTCTCTATGTTCTCTTTAATCTATTAGTGAGTCCCTTTTAACTCTACGGCCAGAGATCGTCCGAAGAAATAACTAAATCTCCTCTACTTGTTGTCAATTGATAGCAAAAGGTGGTTGTTTAAAATTTAAATCTTCATGGGTTTAGCAGAAAAAGAAATAGTTTCAGTGCTGTTCTCCTCATGTTCACTGGCTCCCAAAGGTAGGACTTAAAGTAGTCTATCCTGCACTTCTCTTGGGATCTGAAGCATCAGGCAAGACTAATTCAAGCTTGGGAAAATGATGTGTGGGCGGCAGGAGGATCAGCAAGTCAAATCATCCTAGAGTAAATTGTCTACTTCTGTAAATGGAATACTTCTCAGGTGGATGGAATCCTCGGTTTGAGAAATTTCTGAACATTTTAATTTGATTGCATTCTACATAAGGGTTTTGTTGCATTCATATTTACTAGTATCCTGTTATCGCTATATGTAGTTCCAACTCCATTTTCATCTAATTTACCATTTGAAAGTCCTACATGAGAACACAGAGAGCTGCATGGCACTCATCTAAGAAGAGCACATAATATTATCCTACAGGATTATTCTGAGGATGTTCTCATAATAAATGCTTGAAAAACATCTGATTTATCAAGTTCAATTTAGCTTACTGTTATTTTGTGAAGCCCTATGCTAAGAAATGTTCAACTTCTATTGTCAATATGCTTTTTGTTATGAGTTGTGAAACCGTCATTGTTCTGCTTTAAGTAAAATCCACTTGATATTAAATTTTGGTAGTACCATGCACAAGAGAGTTATGATGACACTACTTGCACTTTTTAGTGGTATCGTTTTTTTATCTTTGACTAGAATATGTTCTATTGGGGTCTTTTAACTCTATGTCTTCGTGAAACCCATTTGATGATGCAATGCTTTGGCGTATGTTTTCTTTGTTCATGCATTGGTGATTTTTTACTATGCTTGTATGCTATCAATTTGGCTTGGTAATAATCTCTTTGTGAAGCTTTCAGGATTAGAAGAATTTAGCACGGACAAGAGCAGATGTCAACAGCACTTTGATGCATGCAAGGAATGCAAGAAAAAGGAGGTATGGCCTATGCACACTGACGTGGCTCTTGTGCCCTTATTCTGCTGTTGGTTGTCTGTTTGTGAGTTCACTAAAATAATTTAAATTAAAAATTCAGAATAAAGTAGTTCTGCTTTGTATTCCTTGGAGTTGCGTTCAAATTCCATTAATCCTCGCAAGATGTGGTTCATGTTAATCAGGTCAAGTATTTCACTACAAGAAATGCAGGTTTCAACGAGAGAAATTTTCAACGGATGAGAATCCGTCGAAATTAGCGATGAATTTACGGATCATTTCTGACGGATCGTAGAAGAAAACATTAGATGTACATCAGCGAGTGAAATACCGACGGAATCTGTGACGAAAAACATCCGTCACTAATTCCGTCGCTATATATGAGGCCAATTTCATAAAGCTTGTGAGTGATAATCTTCCGAGTAATCAGCGATAGAATTACCAACTGATTACCGAGTCAGGAGTTTTCGTCGGTAAAATCGTCGTTGAAAAATAGAAAATGGACAATAATTTTTTCTCACGGTTTAGCGAGGGTATTAATGACGAATATGACCGACAGAAATTTGTAACGTCAGTAATCCGTCGTTGATGTAAAACTCTAAAATCGAGGAAATAACCCTCGCCTGCTCCCTCTCTCCTGCTCTCTGCTTTATCACTGCCGCTCCCTAATCGATCTACATCTCCTGGAACTCACCCTCGCCTCATTCGATTTCGTCGTTCATTGCTCCCGGTCTAACTTGCTTTTCATCTTTGACGTCGTCTTGCTCTCACTGGAGACTTCAGACTCCATGTTCGACACTTCATGGCCGTCGCATTTCATGTAAGTTTAGAAGCTAGTTTTCTGGGAGTCAACAATTAAAATTTCGAATTAAATTTTAGGGTTTTCGAATGGATTACCAATTGTTAGGGTTTCTGCAAGGAGTATGGTTTCTTTGATTTTTAGGGTTTGAATTTTTTTTAGGGTTCTTATACTGGTAGATCTAAAATTTGCTAAAGAATCATAGCAAATGGAGTATCAATTTTTTAGTGTTCTTATACTTGTCCCTGAAATTGCAAATAAATATCAATTGATTGAAGAGGAGTAATCATTTGTCTGAAAAATCAGCGTGGATCTTGCCCTCCGAAATCGGCTATGCTCGACTGAACCCTATGCTCTCTGACAACATCTCGGCAACTTTAGGGTGAATGTCTCTGTCTCTCTGTCTCTCTCTCACTCTCACTCTCTCTCTGATGTTCATTTGTTGATTGTGTTTGTGCCAAATGTTGGAGACCTATAACCTTGAATTTTGAATCTTTCTCTCATTCCCTCAAAGCTTATGCATAGTTCTTGATTTGATTACTTGTTCAAAATTATAACAGTAATACTTATAGGTTTTTTTTTTGTTTTTTCTTTTTGGGATACAACTATAGTACTTAAACTTTGTTGCTTAATTTTAGAGTTGAGTGGGTGCTTGTTGAGGAGGCTCAAAATAATGACAAGCTGATAATTGTTTGTGAAACTGGAAGCGGAAAAACATTTCGTAAGTTTATTTATTTGGGGTATATTTTTATTTACTGCATACAGTTGATGGGATTTAAACTAGTCTAGATGAAATGACAATTATGAGTATATATATAAAATACATTAAGGTTCTTTATGATAATGAGATTTAAACTAGTATAGATGAAATGCAGTCTCTTTCTTCTCCACAAACCCACTCTCACTCACCTGTCTAGACCCACAAAACTTGTACAACATCTCAGTCCCAGAAACTGTCCTAAACCCCTCCATTTCATACCTCAAATAACGTCCACTTAGCTGAACTCTAGCAGCAATTTTTTTCCCACACACTTTGTTTGACGTTTCTGGAAGTTTGTCACAACCCATATAATTCATTGCAATCTAGGGGTTAGGATTTACATGATTTCAAAAGATCAAATATTGAAATACATTTGTTTGATTGTAGGACGTACAATGTTTTATTATGTACTTCGTGCACATTTGGCTTCATATTATTTCTGTATTATTCACAAATTTTGAGCCTTTTAAACTTAGATAATGAGTTATTATAGGTGCGTTAGCTTGAGCACCAAATCCTCGAGCCTTTGTTCCCTTCCTTAAGAGAAGAAGTCTCAAGTGTGCATTCTTTCATAACACGTCAGTGAGTTAACTTTCCTTATATACCATTTGTTTTCCTCTTTTTCTTTCGTTGTCAAAATTTTCTACATTTGATATGATGAGGTAATGACTTGTCTTTGATGTTCATTTGTAGAGGAAATATTGTATTTCTCTATATTTCAATTTTTTTCCTTTCAAAATTTAGGCATGCTGCAACTTTTGGATTATGATTAAGTATGTGACAAGCTTTCATATATAATGGGAAATCTGAGAATATATTATTTGTTTCTTTACAGTATCTACTTTGACTTGTCGTCCATTGATCGTAGTTAGATGTATCGTCGCTTAAGTAATGGGTACTTGACTGATGAATTTGAAGAGGGTGTTAATGAGTTCTTGAATTTTGCATGTTCTCAACATCAATTCATGGATAGATGCAATATTTAGATGTCCTTGTAAGAAATGTCGGAATTATAAATTTTTAAGTCGAGATGATGTCATGGTGCACTTGTTTTCACAAGGTTTTATTAATGCTTACACCAAGTGGGTTTGTCACGGAGAAGTAAGAAATGAAAAATCAATGGAAGGACCATCATCTAGATATAGAGAGGATATGGAGGCTCCATATAGTTCCTTAGTTGTGGATGCGTTAGGACCTCAAATTTATTAGAATTGTAGTTATGATGAGATGAATCCTGACAATACTGAGCCACCTAATTTGGATGCGGCAATATTTTATGACTTGTTGAAATCTGTTAAAGAGCCATTATGGAATGGGTGCAAAATGCAAATAACATTGTCAGTTATGTCACAATTGTTGAATTGCAAGTCAGAGTTCAACATGAGTGAGACATGTTTTGATCGAATGAATGAGGTTATCCAAACAATATTACTGAAAAATTCTAAGTTGACAAGTAATTTCTATGGAGCAAAGAAACTATTGAAAAAACTTGGATTTGGGTATGAGAAAATTGATGTTTGTGAGAATTATTGCATGTTATATTATAAAGAAAATCGGGATATGATGGAATGTGTAGTATGTGGTCATTCTCGATATAAAATAAGAAATGAACGTATTGGACGACGCAAGAAAATACCAAGAAATGTATTACGTTACTTGCCACTAACACCAAGACTTCAAAGGCTTTATATGTCAAAAACTATATCAGAGCACATGACATGGCATGCTAAGCATCAATGTAGCGACGATGAAGTTGTTTCACACCCAGTCCATAGTGAGGTGTGGGAGCAAGTTGATTGTACCCATCCTTCTTTTGTGTCTGAACCTCGAAAAGTGCGCTTAGGGTTATGCACAGATGGATTTAACCCGTTCGGTCAATCAACGCTTCCTTACTCTTGTTGGCCAGTATTCATAACTGTCTACAATTTGCCTCCTTCTATGTGTATAAAGCAGCTATTCATTTACCTTAGTCTGATTATCCCGGGGCCACGAAATCCGACAAAGCATATTGATATCTTTTTGAGACCCTTGATTGAGGAATTGAAAATGTTATGGACAGAAAATGTTAACACATGATATTTCAAGAAAACAAAACTTTCAAATGCAGGCAGCACTTATGTAGACAATAAGTGACTTCCCTGCTTATGCGATGCTGTCTGACTGGAGCACTCATGGGAAGTTAGCCTACCCTTATTGCATGGAGAACACAAAGAGTTTTGTGCTTGCTAATGGATGCAAAACGTCATTTTTCGATTGTCATCGATAATTTCTTCCTATTAATCATCCTTATCGGAAGCAAAATGATAAATTCTGAAAAGGAAAAGTTGAGTTCGATTCACCTCCGCCTCGACTCTCTAGTGAAGAAATGTTTGCTCGCGTTTCTTGTTTTTCAGATATTATCTTTGGCACAAAATATAGCAAACAGACTATTCAAGGTTTTGGGGTTGAACATAACTGAGTGAAAAGAAGTATTTTTTGGGAGTTGCCTTATTGGCAAACACTTCTTATTTGGCATAACTTGGATGTGATGCATATTGAGAGAAATGTATTTGAAAATATTTTCAACACTGTTATGGATATTAAAGGAAAAATCAAGGACAACGTTAAGGCGAGACTTGATTTAGAGTTATATTGCAAACGCCCAGAATTACACTTGAGCGAAGTGAATGGGAGGATTTTGAAGTCTAAAGCATCATACACATTACATAAAGATCAAATATTAGATGTATGTCATTGGGTGAAAATTTTGAAATTTCCCGATGGATATGCTTCAAATTTGGCTCGGTATGTGAGTTTGGAGGAAAGAAATTTTTATGGGATGAAAAGTCATGACTGTCACATCTTTATGCAGAGATTGCTCCCCGTTGCCTTATGTGATGTTGTGCCAAATGCTGTATGAGATGGTATAACAGAACTTAGTAATTTTTTCAGAAATTTGTGTGCGACTGAGTTGCGTAAACTTCATATGGTGATATTAGAGATAAATATAGTCGAGACGCTTTGTAAACTTGAGAAAATCTTTCCTCCAATTTTCTTTGATAGTATGGAGCATTTGCCAGTTCACTTAGCGTATGAAGCGAAAGTGGGTGGACCTGTTTAATACAGAAGGACGTATCCATTTGAGAGGTAATGTTTGAACATAATTTTTTTATTAATTTTATTAATTAATTTGACAATAACAGTAAAATATTTTGTAGGTGTATGTCTCGCTTAAAGAGGAAAGTGCGGAATCGAGCATGCGTTGAAGGCTCCATATGTGAGGACTACATTATTGAGGAAATTTCAACTTTTTGTTCCTTCTACTTTGAACTACATATTCTAACAAACTTGAACTAAGTTCCTCGAAATGATGATGGGGGAGCTGTTCAACTAATGGGGAGATTTTCAATATTTTCTGCACCCGGTCGTCCAATTGAGGAATGTCATCATAGATTTTTCTCTGAATCTGAGTACAAGGCTGCAGTTATATATGTGTTATTGAATTGTATTGAGTTCAATGAATTTATAGAGTAAGGATCTTCAGACTCGATTACATTTTCTCTTGAATTGGATATTAAAAGTTAATGACATGTTGCATTGACGTTTTGCATAGAATTTTTGATGATGTTGTTAGACAAGCAAATCCAAATCTTACAGATGAGCTACTTGAAAGAACACGTGAAAACGATTTCGCGAGTTGGTTAAGACGTTTTATAAGTTGTGCATTATCTTTACAACTTTATACAAATTTCAATTAAGAGGGATGTCATCATTTTATCTAATATTGTGATAGTTCTTTCTTTTATTAATAGGTATCAGATGACAAAAATTATGTCTCTAAAAATATAGCTGATATAGCACAAGGGCCTTTACGCTCAGTGAAATGTTATAACGGATATTTTGTTAATGGCTTCAAGTTTCATACACACAAGTATGGACATGATAAATCAATGATGAATAGCGGTGTATATGTGAAAGGGAGTTGTTATTATGATTTTGAACGTGATTTCTATGACATGTTGATTGATGTAATAGAGTTAGAGTACTTTGGAGTTGGTAACAGGCTGGTTTCATTTAAGTGCATTTGGTATGATACTGAAAAGGAAATTAGGGTACACCCTCGTCACAGTCTAGTTAAAGTTAACCATAAATCAAGACTGTATTCTGATGAGCCTTTTGTATTGGCTTCACAAGTACAACAAGTGTACTACACACCATACCCATCTAAGAAGAGAGAGAGAAGTGATTGGTGGGTTGTATGTAAAACTAAGGTTCAACGGGCAGCAAATGATGGTGTAACACTTCCGCTTGTAGCTGAAACCTTTTATGAAGAAGATGAACCATCAATTCCTATAGTTGTTGAGCATACCGAAGAATGTGATGATTCAATATTTGTGATTGTTGGAGCAATAGAAGATGTTAATTTTAGTGAACTATCACAAGCTGAATAAAACCGTTTTGATTATTCGGTTGCTGGTGAAGAAGAAGAAGAAGAAGATGATGATGATGAAGATGAAGAAGAACAGGAAGAGGAGGAGGAGGAGGAAGAAGAAGAAGAAGAAGAGTTTGATTCGGCAGAAACAGGGGGAGATGGAGAAATTGGTTCCGATGCTAGCGAGGATGACATGGAATAAGTAGTTACTCTTTGACTTATGTATTTGTATGTTTTGAAATTGTGACATTTATGGTTTTGTAGTAATTACATTATAGTGTAATTATTGTATAACTCTTGTATGATGTATTTATAATGTAACGTTATTTGTATTTATTTATTTGTATCATTTTTTTGTATGCGACATTTATCGAAATATTTTGTTATATAATTTGTTCAATTCATTATTCTTATGTAAAACAGCTATGGTTCGAAGTAGAGGAGGGAGGTCAAGGGGAAGCTCTAGGAGCGGGAATGAGAGTGGTAGAGGGTCAACGCATTTTAGTGATACCGCAAACACCGTTGCTCGAGTTGACGCTCCCATGCCTGAGGTGGAGCCTAATGTCGGATCCTTTGGCACTCACGGTAGAGGCCCTAATCGTGGAACTGATATCCCTATCACTTTAGATCGTAGAACATATATCGAACCGGCGAATCATACGTAAGTCATTAAAATTTAATTCAATTCAATTTTATTGTATTCTAACAATTTAATGTAAAAAATTATAATATTTTGTTGGGAATTAGGTTTTTTAATCCTAAAGTTGTCCGTGCTATTACTGAGGCAATTAAGGAACATCTTAGTGGTGCGTGGCCTACATGGAGTATGGTGCCAAAGGAAACCAAAAACGGCCTATGAGAGAAATTTCAGGTTAGTATTTATTTCCAAAAAAGTCTAAAGGTAGTTTCATTCACACACCCCACCTCACATTCTCTTTGTATTGCATTGTGCATTGTCTTGTCCAAATTAGATGGTCGACAATGTTGTATATAAGATAATTGTTTTGTAGCTTAGCTAGATCAACCATATGAAATTTATTGCTATTAAATTGGCCTCTTTTAGGGCTTTTATCAGTGAATCCTTGAGGGCAGTTTTGCCACTTTAATTGATCGGTTTGGATACCAATATCACAAAACCAAGTATGTTGACTCAACACTTCTTTTACCGCAAAAACTGGCTAAACTAATTTCTACCATATTTTAAGGTATCATTATTTTAAGGTATCGCGAGAGTTTGCATTCACAGACGAGAGCAAATGCAAATGAAATAAAAATAAAAATTTGAGTTTAATTGAAGTTCGTGGAATTGTTGGTCATTTGCCGCATGAGCTTCAGTTGGAGGGCATTCTGGTCATTTGGCGAGATGGTTCCATCGCGTGCCATGCTCTCTCTCTCTCGACGGTTCGACCGGAGTGCTTTGCGGTTCCACCGCTGTACACACATATTTTTATTTATTTATTATTATTATTATTATTATTATTATTATTATTATGTTTGACTCACGGTGAAACTGTGAGCATCCACGGTTCCACTGCCCACTCACATACCATTCTCTCTCTGTTTGTTTGTTTGTTTTTTTTTTTTTTTTTTCTTTTATCCAATTTGTCTCTCTCTCACTCCAATTGGCTTAACACACACACACAACTTTTTATTTATTCTTTAAATAAATAAATCTATATATATATTCTCATTATATTAAATCTCTAGTTTTACCAATTATTGCAAACACAGATATTTTAAATATACCAAAAATTTAAATTTAATACCATAAAATCAAAAACCAATAAAATTTAAAATTTTTTTCTTGGTATTTAACAAAATTTCTAACATCAGATTTTCGATGTTACATGTCTACCGAGGAACATTAAAGAATCTTGTCAATCCCTCGCAGTTCATTGAGAATTAATGGAATTTATCAATCTCACCCTTGCCCCTTAATAGATACAATTAAATTAATTATTGGTTGGCCAAGCAAAGTAAAAAAAAAAAAAACTTTTCAAAATATATTTCATAAAAATTTCGTCAAAATATTTCATAATAGGTCCTCCTATTCATAAAGTGCACAAATTTGTCATCTCCCATTACTGTGTAAACACTGTGGATCCATGTGTTTTAAGAGAAGGAAGAATTATATTGGATGTGCTATAAAAAATACATAAGGCTCTAAGGATAAAAAGTCCTCAGAAGTAAGAGAAACATTGAGCAGAAATAAGAACTAGAGAAGGATAAAAAACAATCTTGTCCAAAGAAGAGAAAGACAAATACTTTGATTTCTAGAAATCCTAACATTCGACTCCAAATACATTAAAAAATAGTTACAAAAACACATCTCAAAGCAAAGTAGTGGTTCCACATCTCTCATGCATTTGAACAATGCAAAAACAGGTAGTCTCTACTTTTAATACGTGAATTCGGGAGATGTACAAAATTTATATATATGACATACAAAATTTATTGTTCAAAGTACAAAATCTAAGGAGAGAGAGAGAGATTAACAAGAAGGAAATAGCTTAGGTGAGACCATCATCATAGGTAAGGATGAGAAGGTTGCATCAGAACAACAAACATAACAAGTAAAGTGTAAAGATGGAAAAGTATGTTACTTAGGAAAAGGAAAGAGCTTTATGCCGCTATCTTCCTGATTTTAGACTGCCATGGGGATTCGGGATTCAAGGCCAAAAATGGGTAGAGACCTGTAAAGTCACAAAAAACTATCAAGTAGCTCATTGGCAAAAAGCGAGCAAGATAGGACATCAAGCTACTAGACCTCCACAACCCGGTCATTACCTTTTCTGGAGATCTTTTAAACATCTCAATGGTTATATATGCACCAATGGAGTGGTCAACCTTCAGAAAGAGGATAGCAACCAGTTAATAAGGACATTTGACAAAAATAAAATGCAGCTGACATGTTACTATTTTACTAAATATCTCACTAGATGATTCACCTAGAGTGTTCAAGTTTTTACAACAAAATATCATCAACAAATACAAAAGTGACCATGGTGATTCTAGCCTGTTTGATGTGGGAGTTCCCAGGACAATCCATGACTACAAAATGGATGACTCTAATTACCTTAACACAACACTAGCTCAACCCAATGATAACTATTACATAACTGAAATTAAACAAACAATTATAGCAAGCAGCTCTTTATTGACATTTATCTTCTGTAAGATATACAAGGCACTATAGTGAATGTCAGATGTTGACTATTTTGCTGAATCTTTTAAGATTTTTCATGCGCCAAGAAAAAGTCATTTAAAATACATGTGTTTTTCACAATTAAAGTGCACCACATGGACAACACAGATACCAGCATTCATAACAAAGCGATAGGTCAGTTTTACAAAAAAAATTTAACCTAAATCTAATAAAATGCTCAAAAAAAAGAATATTGACAAGAACCAGGTCATGCTTTCCAGATGACAACACTTTGGTTTTAAGAGCCGCAATCATCAGCAGAATATCTTCTAAGATTTTTGTCACTGCCAGAAAAGGACATCAGACTTTTTGCACAAGTAAAATTTACATTAGTCCAAGCAACTTTGGTATTCCTATCATTGCAATCACCTTGTGCTGAATATGCATGTCATGCTCCAGATAACAGAAAAATAAAAAGATTGTATTTTTGGAGGCATATTATAATCACACTTTAACTGGTGGAATAATAAATCTGGCAAACACATTCATATTATTTGCTGGCCAATCCCAAATAATATTATATCTACATTAGTCCAACCAACTTTGGCTTTAAGCATTTGGAGGCTACACAAATAAGCCTCAATTAAAGGTCCATAATATCATCAGAAAATAACATTTCATACTAGACTCATTTTGATCCCAATAAAATGCACATTAAAGATGAGTACACATATCGAAGATACAAAACAAAATTAACATCTCTAAATTTTGGTAGGATAGAAAATGAATCCACCAGAAATATAGGACCTTCAACACTTTGAAATTCATGTTTGATGAACTCCATCTGCAAAAGTGAGAGAACAAGGATACATAATTCAGGTGTAAAAATTTTGTACGTGATTTTGTATCAACGAATTGTATAAGGATGTAGAAAGAAAGTGAAAATCGTGGGGTCATCGCTAGTGGGACACCAACCCAGAATATTGCGGATCATTTAATTAAAGATATGCTTGCTTATATTTATTTGCTTATGTTTTCTCATTATAACTACTTAATTATATCAATAAGAAACATTTACATTTCCTACTTCTTGACACTGTTTATTTGTTGACCTACTTAATTATTTGCAGCAAACTTTCATGTGGCGAGAGAAAGAGTCGGTTGCAATATATAATGCGTGGAAAGCTTCATGTAGCCGGAGATATGCTGATATGCTTTCGTCCGCGAAAGGCAAGCAATGCAAGCCCTTGGAACCACAATCTATCTGACACCAAAGGTCATCTCCCGACGTTTATGATAGCTACAATTTGGGATGAATTAATTGAGAACCATTGGAGTACTCCAAAGTGGCAACAAAAGTCAAACGCAGCCAAACAAAACCGGACTACAGAAAAAGAGGGAGAAATTACAAAGCACACGTCTGGTTCCATTCCATTTGCTACACACAAGCGAAGGATGGTTTGTATTTATCCCTAATTTTTTTTTTCCAAAACTCTTCCTCAACCTTTTTACCCCTAAAATTACCAATGATTTATAATTCTTTTCAGGAAGAAGAAAGTACAGAACCCGTTTCATATCTTGAACTCTTCAATCGTACGCATAGGCGTGACAAAGGGAAAGGGGTGTTTGTTGACAAGAAGTCTGAAACTGTTAGTGTAAGAGACTCTTCATATTATTCAATTATAGATAAATGTGTATTATTAATCATTTAATAAATATAAATATGTATGTTTCATGTAGGGCAAGTGCAAACAATTGCTCAATGAGAAATATGGATCAGATAGCACTTCTCAGCCAGACTTTGATGCCGGTTCATGGTGTGAAGTCACTAGAGGTCGAATGAGGGGACGTCTCTATGGATTTGGAGAAGGAAATGATGGCATACCTTCACATAATTCCTTTGCTGCGACTTCATATCCACGTATGCCTTCCTCACAGATGTACACTAAGGAGGAGATGGATGAAATGATGGCTGAAATGAGAAATAACATGCGGACCGAAATTATGGCTGAAATGAGGAGTGAAGTATTGGAAGAAGTGCAGAGTCAGGTCAGAGAACAAGTAGAGGCACAAATTCGTCAAATCCTAATTCAAATTGGTATCATAATATATCACCTGACTTTGATAGCACGCAGCCATGAGATTCTGATCTCCCCTTAGTGACTTTGAAGGTTTTATGTTCATGTCCTTGTATGATTGAAACTTGACAGTTGTTATTTCTTTTATGATTTTATATTTGATCAGTAAGAATTCTGCTTTATTTTTATATACCTGATGTACTCGTTGGACTTTTCAAACATTACGAATTAAAGTTTGTGGTTTTTTTTATACCTATTTTATTTCTTCTATGATTTTTTATATATTCAGATATTGAAGGTGCATAACACGAGTTCGTGTTGTCTTTATGGTTTATTTTGAGTTATGGAAATATGGAACAGGGTTGAGGTTCAGACTACAGGTTTCAGGGTTGGGAATGGAACAATATGATTCGGATTACAGGTTATAGCATCATCGACGAATTATCGAGGGATTTTGTCCATCGGTAAAAAATGTCATTGTTAATCCCACGCAATGTTTTTGTTGTCCAACCAATTTTCATTGACGGAATTACCAACGAACTCACCGACGGAATAAATCCCACGCTGACCCGTCGTTATTTAGCGACTGATCAGCGATTGATTCAAAATCACACGCTAACTATTCCCTTGCAAATCCGTCGTAGATATCAATTAAACTGGACAACTATTACCGACGGATCAGCGATGCTTGTGTATCCGGTCGCTATGATTCACTCGGTAATCCATCGCAAATCTCGGCCAGTACATTGCGCTATTTACGATGGATTAGCGACGGGTGTCCTCTGCGACGGATAATTTTCGTCGCAAATCCGTCCCTAATATATCCGATATCAGTGACAGATTAGCGTCGGTTTTATTTTGCGACGGTATTATCTGTTTCTATTCCGTCAGAAAAATTAGCGACGGATTTGATCCGTCATTGAAATCTACGATGTAATTTTCAACGTGAAACTTATCGACGGATCGTATCCGTCGCTGATAGAGAACAACGACGGATTTTTTAGTTTTAACAACAGATATATCCATCGGTGAAAGCTCATTTTCTGATAATGTTTTCCATGTATGTGGTTTGCATGCAGTGATTTCTTCAGTGAGAAATATAGAGTATATATGGACTGCAAGCAACTTTATATGTGTACATTCCGATAGTTCACTTAACGTTGAAGCAGTAGGAAGTCGCATTTGTTTTGTGTAATGTATTTGGCTTTCAACAGAGGGAAATTCGATTGGAGCGCAATAGGAACCGATCCTTCTTTTCGTGAAAATCACTTTGAAAGAATGAATTACCTGGTGGGCGAGAGAATGCTTGAAGATATGGAAGATCCCTTTTCCCACAACATTTGCCAAGTGCTGCGTTGAGTTCTGTTCAAAAATTATGAAGCTAGACCATTGTTTCGGTCAGAAAATAAGATGTCTTTGTATTGGTTCTGTTGGATATTTTAGATGATAGATGATTTAAAAACAAAGTAATAAAAAAAAAAAATTTTTTAAAAAAAAAAAAAAAAATAATATTAAGGGTAAAAAAAATAATGTAAAAAAAAAAAAAAAAAAAAAAAAATTTTATTTTAGGGAAATATATATTGGTGGGGGGGGGGTTATGGTTAAAAAAAAAAAAAAAAAAAAAAAAAAAAAAAAAAAAAAAAAAAAAAAAAAAAGGGTGAGTATAAAAAAAAAAAAAAAAAAAAAAAAAAAAAAAAAAAAAAAAAAAAAAAAAAAAAAAAATAAAAAAAATTTTTTATTTAATAAAAAAAGAAAAAGAGGGGGGGTGGGGGTTTTGAAAAAAAAAAAAAAAAACGAAAAAAATAAAAAAAAAAAAAAAAAAAATAGTATAAGGGTAATAGGGGGTAAAAAAAAAAAAAAAAAAAAAAAAAAAAAAAAAAAAAAAAAAAAAAAAAAAAAAAAAAAAAAAAGTTCAATAAGTGCCATCAGCCTTAAGCTTTTGACAAACTATGTGGTAAGATCTGGTCTATTAGTACCGTTCCAAATGGGAAGAAAGAAAATGTTGTTGCAAAATGATTGTATGGAAAATTTGGATTTGGATTTGGATTTGGATGTATTGGTTAGGGTGATTTGATTGGTATATAAAGGCCAAATTGCATTATTTATGGCTTGTAATGTTTGTGGAAGTGCCTTCACTCGGTTGCTCCTATTGTTGTCATTTGCTCGTGTGCTTCTTACATCCCCCCGGGGGGGGGGGGGATTGCATGATTTGTGAAAATTACTAGATAGCACGAGGGCAAATGATTTGGTATATCACGCGCGCGCGCGCGTGTCTTGTATTATTTTGGTAGGTTTAAAAATTGATGGTGTAAATTATAAATATATTATTCATGTGAGATGATTGAGGTAAAATCTGAAATGATGACGATAGGAGCATCCATCCATCTGGGTTCCTTAGTAGCCAACAAAATAAATTGAAATAATTTGTGCCCATTTGAGCTTCATAGAAGGGAAATTCTATATTATGATTGTTTATTTTTTATTTTTTAATTTAAAAACAATTATAATTCTTAAGCAATTATCAATAAAAGAAAAAGCTACAAACTTGAAGATTCACATACATTATTTAAAAAAGATGGAATTAATTTTCATAGACCAATAAGTCTCTAAAACCTTACAATTATCGTGTAATGCATAATAATGTTTACGGTAATTACGTGGAATTTACAAATTACAATTTGATGGACCTTTTGAGATCTGGACCACAAACAAGATGCTAGGATTTGAGATTATGAACCTTCAAAACAAAATAAATAAAAGAAAAGAGACCTTTGATTTGATTAAGAATTGTGTTTGGAATTTAAATATTTCAGAGTGTTGCGTTTGGGGGGTGCAAAAAGAATGCTTTGCTTTTGTTAGGGTAGCCTGTGCTTTAAAATCAAATGAAACGTAAAGCTTTTGTTGATTCAAACAAATACCCAAAGACATGATGTGGGATTTGAATGGAAACCAATAACTTGAAACTAGCCTTGATGAAACCTTTTTTGATTAATGACCCGCACTCATGTAACGTACCACTGCAAACCATGAAGATTAGCTATCGAATTGAAGTAGTTATCTTATTTCGTAAGCATATATGACAACTTAAATATGAGGGTTTTCTTTTCCAAATTGTAGACCATTGCTAAGGAACAGCCTTTCGCTACAAAATGGCATAAAGGGCTGAAGGGACATCAATGTTCCGTGAGTACATGGAGGATTTCAAAATATTTGAATCAATATTTTAGTACACAAAAATATGCAAAGATTTTGTAATTTGCCGTATTTAATATATAATAATATTTAAAACCAAATTTTGTATTTTACTTTTTTATTTTTTTGAGTATCAAATTTAATTTAGTTTAATTTTGTATTTTATTTTTTAGTTTCAATTATAAGCTATTATTCCTAAATAAATTTACATCCACATATTTCAATTTATGTGAAACAATGAACAATGCAATCCGCCCCAAAACCCATAGCATTGTGCGCGCGGTGTATGCCCTGAAATATCTAAACCTTTTTTTTTTTAATTGAAAATAGAAAAACCAAATAATCAAAAACAACGAAAGGGGAGACTAATTAAGGGAAAGGCCAAGCCTGCCACGGCCACTGCCACTGCCACTGCCACTGCCAGCGCGGCCATTGAGAGGCGAGGCGAGGGAAGGGAACAAAAAACACAGAGTAGAGAGAGAAGCTCCTTTTCCCTTTTTTTTTTTTTTGGAAACCCTAGTTTTCACCGTCTTTCACAAGCCTTCACCGATTCCGCTTTTCCATTCTTCCCATTCCCCGTTTCCGCACGCCTTCTTCTCTCCTACCTCTGAAATCTAGGGTTTTTAACCCCACTCCGCCATGGACTCTTCGTCGCCATCATCATCTTCTTGAGAATCTATTGGGGAATTCTAGAGAGAGAAATACATCGAACATGTACAGAGATCGAGGAGGAGGCGCCTCCAAGTCGGAGATGGCACATGTGGATCGGAAGCGAATCAACGATGCACTGGATAAGCATCTTGAAAAGTCATCGCCTTCGACTTCGAAAGCTCTTCATCTGGGTTTGAACGCGAACACTGGTAAGGATAAAGATAGACTCTCGGTTCCCTCTACCTCTGCTGGCAAACCCTCTTCCTCTTCTCTCTCCAAGACCAAATGCTCCGATGGTAACCCCCCAACCCACTCTCCCTTTATATTTTCTCCAATTACATTTTGTGTTCAGATTTGAGTTCTTGCTCTGTAAAAATCTCACCTTGCTATTATTTTCATTTAAATTACTTTACACAAGTTGGTTCGGCTAGGGATATTTTTCTTTTTCTTTGAAAGAAGATTTTTGTTCTGCAGGACGAAATGATTATATTTTCCTTCAATGGTATTTAGCTTAGTGCACTGCTATCACGGTGGGCTGCTTAAAAATGATATTTTATTTAGCCGGGAAAATTTTAGGTGGTTGGTTGATCATTTGAACAGCATTACCTTTCTACCCTGCATTCTGAATGCTGATGATCAATCTTGTACATTTTTTTTTTCATGTTTTACACATATAAAAATAGTTCCAAGCAGGTACGTGTGTGCTTCTTTCTGCATAATTTAGTGGGTATCCGTTGATGGCATTCTTTAGCTGGTGCAAATTTTATCCCTTTTATCCTACTACTAGTGAGCTAAAGCAATTATTTGACACCTCTTTTGGGTAATCAGCAGCTTGCTGACACTGCTGTCTTTTATTTATTCCAGAGGAATCTGAAACAGACAGCGGAGAATCAGATGTTAGTGGTTCTGATGGGGATGACACATCATGGATTTCCTGGTTTTGCAATTTGCGAGGAAATGAATTCTTCTGTGAAGTTGATGATGAGTATATCCAGGATGATTTCAATCTTTGTGGGCTGAGCAGTCAGGTTCCATACTATGATTATGCACTTGATCTGATTTTGGATGTTGAATCATCTCATGGTAAGTGCTTTTCTTTGGCTCCATCTGATCAGTTGAACCATATGTTAGTAGCATAAAACATTTGTGTGTAGTACTATTAGGATTTATGCCTTATTTGATTTACTAAACTTTTGAGGCTAAATTGCTATTCTCAAGGAGGACAATATGTTGATTGATTTTCAGCTTCTAAGTTTCTTGGCCATGTAACAACTAATCAAAGAGAAGCTTGATAGGCACTTCTTTTTTTTTTCTTTTTAAATGCCCATGGAAGCCAATGAAGCAAAATCTCATTCAACTGTTGCTGAACTTTCTTTGTGCTTCTCTTGAGTTTAGTTTGATAGGTACGAATTTGTGGGAATGTCTTTTTGGCTAAGGGAGAATTATCTTATTCATCCTTACGTATGTGTATATGAAGGATGTATTCTATTATGTAGATGGTTGGTGGGTCTGAGTTGGAGCTTGGCTTCTTACTTTCTCCCCAAGCCTCCAAGACACTGTTTCTTGGCTTCCCTTTCTGTTTTGTGATGATTCTAATGTAGTTAGCTTTGTCCTTTAGATTGCAAGGATGACCCCCCTTTTACCACACTTTCTGTTATATGATGCTTCTACATCCAAAAAAAGAAGACAAGCACTTATGTTTTAAAGTGAACCATTCAATTCTGTTAACAATTCAATATGTCTTTTGTTTTCAATTCTTCAACCGGCTGCCCTGACATTTGACATTCAACAAAGGGAACATTCTCCTGCTACATATTTTAGATAAATGCAAAAAAAAAAAAAGAAAAATTACCTCTCTCTCTCTCACATATATTTATGTTATGGATATGCATAGGTGATATGTTCACCGAAGAACAGAATGAATTAGTTGAATCGGCAGCTGAGATGCTGTATGGTCTTATTCATGTTCGCTACATATTGACTACCAAGGGAATGTCTGCCATGGTTAGATGCTATCTGAGTCAATCCTAGTTGGTTTTTTTCATTATATTGCAACTGTTATTGACCAATGCTGCCCTGGGAGCATTTGCAGTTAGACAAGTACAAAAATTATGACTTTGGGAGGTGCCCCCAAGTTTACTGCTGTGGGCAACCCTGCCTTCCTGTTGGTCAATCAGACATTCCTCGTTCCAGTACTGTTAAAATCTACTGTCCTAAGTGTGAAGATATTTATTACCCTCGATCCAAGTACCAAGGCAGTATCCTTTTAAGTACTACTTTTACAAGCTTTGTTTGGCACTTATTTAAGTAATGCTTCATTGTTAGGAATTTTTTTCATGCTTGTTCTGCATGAATATCGAAGCATCTGTTTGTTTATTGATTGTTGCATACAAGGTAATACCATAAGCACAGATGCTATCTCTAGTTATTGGTATTGATGCATTTCTATTTGTGGCAACTTTGTTGCTTATTTTTGTTGCTATTTTGCTCCTATATTTTTGGCATCATGTCACTATTATATTTTGCTCCATTCATTGGTACTGCTATTTTAGTATAAATAAAATAGTCATTGCTATTGGTCACTAGTCACTACTCCTTGTTGCCCTTGTAGTGTTATAGTCAGAAGGATGTTTTTCTTCACTTTCCGTTTAGAACCTGTGTGAAGCCCTTCTCTTTGCACAAGCTTTCGTTAATGATAAAAACGTTCACTTGGCAAGTGTAGTGAAACTAATAACTTTGTGCATGTGCATGTGATGCCATGTTTTTATTCTGACTAGGACATGCGTATTATTTAAGCTTTGAATCATTATTTGTGATAACATTGGTCCTTCGTATGCTTTGGGGATTCGATCTCTATGAAAATTACACTGGTTAGTTGATTTGTTTGTGCATTTATTAACATATAGTCCTGAAGTGTTGTTGATTCATGTGCCTGCTTGCATGGATAGATAAACAGTACTTAGGTTATAATCCATGCCTGTCTTTTCAGTTCACTTGTAACAGTAGAGTAGTAACACAGAAGGGAGACAGAAGCAATCAAATTCGAGGGAAGAAAAAGAAGAATTATGTGGTTTTAGTGGCTAGATATCATGTGCCAACTAGTTATTCTTATGTAATAGGCTTTCTGGGTGTATATTTTCTACTGATTCTGGAGTAATCATTAGCATGTTTTGTGGATTACGGGGCATACTTGATGGGTTTATTTAGGTAGCTGGCACACATTCAAACGGGTAGTGATTGAGGGTTCCCACTATTTACTTTCAATGAAAGTTTACTCTAGCAAATTTCAGCCCCTCTTTGGGTGTTTGGAAAATTTCCATTCCCCCTCCAAATTTTGAGGAAGGCAACATTAATTTTCAGACATTAATGTTCGATTATGGGTTGGGGTGTTCTTTTTTTTATCTGGTTAGGAATTTGTTGTATCCATTTTGCATGGATAGATAAACAGTACTTAGGTTATAATCCATGCCTGTCTTTTCAGTTCACTTGTAACAGTAGAGTAGTAACACAGAAGGGAGACGGAAGCAATCAAATTCGAGGGAAGAAAAAGAAGAATTATGTGGTTTTAGTGGCTAGATATCATGTGCCAACTAGTTATTCTTATGTAATAGGCTTTCTGGGTGTATATTTTCTACTGATTCTGGAGTAATCATTAGCATGTTTTGTGGATTACGGGGCATACTTGATGGGTTTATTTAGGTAGCTGGCACACATTCAAACGGGTAGTGATTGAGGGTTCCCACTATTTACTTTCAATGAAAGTTTACTCTAGCAAATTTCAGCCCCTCTTTGGGTGTTTGGAAAATTTCCATTCCCCCTCCAAATTTTGAGGAAGGCAACATTAATTTTCAGACATTAATGTTCGATAATGGGTTGGGGTGTTCTTTTTTTTATCTGGTTAGGAATTTGTTGTATCCATTTTGCATGGATAGATAAACAGTACTTAGGTTATAATCCATGCCTGTCTTTTCAGTTCACTTGTAACAGTAGAGTAGTAACACACAGAAGGGAAATGGAAGCAATCAAATTCGAGGGAAGAAAAAGAAGAATTATGTGGTTTTAGTGGCTAGATATCATGTGCCAACTAGTTATTCTTATGTAATAGGCTTTCTGGGTGTATATTTTCTACTGATTCTGGAGTAATCATTAGCATGTTTTGTGGATTACGGGGCATACTTGATGGGTTTATTTAGGTAGCTGGCACACATTCAAACGGGTAGTGATTGAGGGTTCCCACTATTTACTTTCAATGAAAGTTTACTCTAGCAAATTTCAGCCCCTCTTTGGGTGTTTGGAAAATTTCCATTCCCCCTCCAAATTTTGAGGAAGGCAACATAAATTTTCAGACATTAATGTTCAATAATGGGTTGGGGTGTTCTTTTTTTTTTTTATCTGGTTAGGAATTTGTTGTATCCATTTTGGAAGTTTTCATTGTTCCAGTTTTTTAAGATTTCTGAGTTAAGCTGTTTAGATGAGAATATGAAAATATCATCTTATTTTCCATAAGTAACATGTTGTTTTGACCAAAAACTATAATCAACATTTACAATCGCAGGACAGTTGGGAGGAGGTTGGCTACTCTCTTCTGTATGCTCATGAGAACAAATCCTTTCCCTGACAAAGTGGCATTTTTATTTTGCCATATAAGCTTCGTTTTCTGAACCTTTAAGATTTTCTTAGTGATGCATGTAATAATTTTAGCATCTGGATCTCTAATTATACTTTTTAACAGTTAAGCCTGACTGGTAGCTGTAGAAAATTGAGGCCCAGATTTTGCAGATGCCCCATCTTTCTTTTCCACTTCCATTTATGGTTTGTGTTTGTCTAACTAAATGCTTGAACCTTTTCCCCCCCCCCTTCGGTGTGTGGTTATAACATCACATTGTTTTATTCACTGTAATGAAGATTCTTTGACTTTCCCAAGATATTGATGGTGCTTATTTTGGGACCACATTTCCTCATTTATTTTTGATGACATACGGGCACCTCAAGCCGCAAAAGGCTACACAAAGCTATGTACCGAGAATTTTTGGCTTCAAGATTCGCAAGTCATGATCCAAGAGTTGGAGGAGCCCGCTTCTGTGAGAGATCTGCTATACTCTACTGCTGATGTTACTTGTCTTGCTTCTGCTGAGGATGGGATGGCCCCAGCTATCAGGGTAAAGAGCAGAAGTAACAAAAAATGTCACATTTTGTTTATCAAAGAAATGTCTAAATGCATGTTGGCTATCTTTGGAGAAATCTTACATTCAAATCTAGTGTGAATTAACAGAGCGTTTGTAAGCCTATTATTTTTTGATTTTCGTTGTCTTTTTCAACGTAATATGTCTTTTTGAAAAGTTTCGGACGATTTTCATTCTTTTTTTGTTTTGTCTTTGCTTTATATGATTAATAGGCAATAATGAATTTGCCTGTCCTAAGTTTGATATCCAATGATTTAGCAATTGCTGTGGAAATTGTCCTATTGTAATCATTTGCAATTAGATTAAAAATCCATGCTTAAGGTGGTTTTGAGGACACAGTGATTGAGCTGATTGTTGGGATGACGAGATGTTTCCGAGTCCAAACTTCTCATGGCTCATCTGAAAATTGTTCCTCTTGTGCTTGATATGCCATATGTTGATATGTTTGGTGGCTAGTTATCTTATATATCAATTGTTGTACACTCTAGAGTGTGATAAAATCTTCTAGGTTTTCCTGAAGGAAAATTATTTGGAATACAAAGCTGGAATGCAAATCCAAAGCCTTTGTCAAGTAGCATCTGATTTTGGACTGGAAAGAAGTGATGAAAGCCGCAATTGTAGTTGATTGACTTCTAAAAAATTTCTGAACATCTGATTTGCATGACCAGGAAAATTAACCAAGTGAGATAATCTGGGGATGCTTCAGGTTACCCATTGCACATCCTTAGTTTAGAATTCCATTTATTTTCCATATTGTATTGTGGTTTTGCAAAATTTCAAATGATTACCGAGTAAAAGTTTCTTGAACATGTTCCTGTTTGGGTGTCGGAGTTGCTAGTCATCAATTCATTCATTGCAGCCTTGTTGGCGGTTCTATAGTGCAATCGATCAGGTAATGTTGAATGGGGTTTTTGATGCAAGTGCTGGTGGCAACAAAGTTGGTTTTGAGTTAGGTTGCTGATGCGTGATGCCCGACTCTTGCATAAGTCTCTGATGTTATAAGAGCACCTTTATCTTATACAAGTTGTGCGGTGGTAGATTGCTAAATTTGTAAGTAATAAAGAGTACTAGTTTCTGAAAGTACTGAGTTCACGATCTATTTGAATTAATGGTGGTGGCAAAGCCACCCATGGCTGGCAAAGGTACTTTTTAATGAAAAGAAACTTTTTAGACGGAGAAATTCATTAGGCAACATTCTTATATAGAAAGGTTTGGGAGTGGTCATGAATTTTGTAAAGTGACATTCAATTTGTTTTTTTCCCTCCTACCCCATTTCTCTGCTATTTCACTTGTGTACCGAACTGGCCGAAGGGATGATACAAATTGTCCTTTCCAGTTAAGCATGATTTTTTTTTTTTTTTTTTTTGGGCCGGGGGGGGGGGGGGGGAAGGACCAGCCTTAAGTATTGTGCTCAGTGTGGTGAAATTGTGGGATCTTCAGTTGTCGGTTTGGTATATTTGAATGAATAGAATAAGCTTAGAAACTAGAAGAAGTGATTGGTCCTATTTCCCTTCCGTGGGGTGCAAGGCGAGAAATAAATGACATTTGGGTTAGACTCTGAATTGCAGAATGAAAGGAGGGGAGGGGAGAGGAGGGGAGCTGAGAAGAAAAGGTCAATACAAGAACGCAGCGCTGTGCGGTGATGCGATCAAATTCAAAGTCAATCTCATCATCCTTTGTCAAACATATTATAGAGACGGACTATCCCAGTTTTGGGACATGAAAATGAGCTGGATTCGTAGAATGGGTTATCTGATTCAAGCCGCCCTCTCTTTTGTTTCATTTTCTTTCTTGTTTTTATTTTTTTCCGTTTTTTCTTGTTTGTGGGGGACTTGATTCTACACTATCTATGGAGGACCCATTCTCAAGGACCTATTCTCATGGTCTTAATAGAGAAACTCAAATATTTATCTATATCCTAATATTATTAATAATATAGATATAAGCGTGAATGATCTCTAGCTACCTTGAATTTCGTCGTCCTCCATCTGGCCGAAGGTGATTTATTGGTGGGTTTTGAATGGTGAGTTGGACGATGATCTGTTCTTTTTCTTTTTTTTTTTGTTTTAAATGTTGTTTCCTTGTGTTTTTTTTTTTTTTTTTTTTTTTTATTGGTAGTCAGTATGGTGTGCCATGATGCTATGTGATGTGTGAATTTTTTTTTTGGGTGTGCGTTGGAGTGAGATAAGTTTTCTTTCTCTGTTTTTCTTTTTCTTTTTTTGCTGACTTGATACATGTGATGTGTGAATAGACACGCAATTTAGGTGTCGTGCAGATTAGTTGAGAAAAGTGGTTGAGGAGAGTGGTGTTCCATGATCTTGATGCGTGTAAGTCATTCTTGTATGCTCCTCATGTCTTTCTTTATATAAGTGGGGCAAATGGATATAGGTAGACATTCTGCTCTCTCTCTCTCTCCGTCTCTTTTTCTTTCTCTACATGGAGCAAATGGAGGCACCATCACGAAAGTCATTTTTTGTTATGAATGCTGTGAATGTTTGTGTTTATTTTCCTTCCTGCTTTTAAACATTGTTTGAAATTTGTTCTAGTGCTTTTAAACATTATGGAGGGATTCTTCTATTTTAGAGGTTTGCATTTCTCAGGATTTGTTTTGTTTAACATTTGTTATTTGTTTTGTTACTTTTCGTGTCTATTGCTGATTTTGAAATTTTATTTATTTATTTATTTTTTTACAGTTCTTATTGAGAAGAGTCATATGATTGATGATGATTGCGGTGTGTGGAAGTGATTTTTTGTTGTAAAAACTTCTATTTGTTTCTTCCACTTCTAAGTATGTGACAACAAGAAAATTTTTACAAATTTCTGTGTATGATTTTATAATTTGTAAAATATATAAAGAAAGTTAATTTAAATATGATTGTAGATTTTATTAATTTTTTGTGCTAGCATGCATTGCAAATTGCAAATGCACAAAAAAATTATATTTTTGTCTAAACACCTTTTAGTCGATTAAAGAACCTTTTAGCCGACTAAAACAACATCCTTTAGTCGACTAAGCAACTTTTTAGTCGACTAAGAAATGATGTTATGGTGGGAGAAAGTAGTCACAGATCAGAAATAGGAGTTTTGTAGAATATGAGAACCGTAATAGTTTCAAGATATCAAAACTACACAATAGTTCTACAATAATAGTTCTACAAGATCTCATGTTGTAGTCGTATGTATAGTTCTGTGAAAATATTATCCAATCAAAAATTCAATTAATTGCAAAATAACAATACTATTGCAATTTAAACTAAACTTCTACAAAGTGTTGACTTTGTCGATGAAATGGAAACAAAAGAAACTTAATGGCATATCATTTCAGAACTGAGGAAATATAGACAAATCCGCTGACCATGCATTCTTTATTTCACCTAAAAATAAATTTTGTTTGCAGAAGACAAAAAAAAAAAAATCCAAACGTTTGAAGTGATAGATGTGGACTGTGCATGTGCTAGATATGCCCAAAACAAAAGACAAAAAAAGGGGGTGAAGTAATAGTATCAAGGAGTTCCGTGAGTCTTCGATAACATTATGCAACACTTAAATAGAACTCACAATAAGGATTGATCATGATGGAAATTGACATACACATCCAAATAGATCTCACTTACCAATGACTCCAATATCAAATGTCCATTTTTTCCCCTCAACTTCCAATTAAGATAAATCTCTTAGATCTTTTCTTTCACATATTTTAGTGTTTTGTCCCTCACGAACTATGTTTTTTAAGTTTTATTTTTGTTTTTAAATAGATCTCACTCATCAATGACTGAAATAAACAAATCAGTAATGACTGAAATTTTGTACCGAGAAGCTTTTACCAGGGACTTTTGATAGAGGAAGGTAGTGTATACCGGGGAGCTTTCATGTACCAGGAACTTGGGAGGTTTTTACTGTGGAGTTTTAATATTCTTAATTTTTTTAGCGGGGAGCTTTTGTGGGACCTACTTACTGTTTAGTCTTAAGTTGACTAAAAATTAGTCGACTAAAACTTAGTCGGTAAGGAAATCAAACTCTTCTCGCACACAAAAAAAGCTTCCCTGCACAAAAAAAAAACTTCTTGGCACACAAAAAAAACTTCCCGGTAAGCAAAAAAAAGGGAAAACAAAAAGTGTTCTGCTCACCGTTATTTGCCAAGTATCAACAAATAACACATTGATTTTATCTGTTCACCGTTTTTAATTCTCAGCTACCGAAACGTCAAACTTTGTGACTATTTGCCACACATAGAACAAAGAAAGTTTTAAACATTACAAAATATTAAAAACTAAAAAGTTCCTTGGGAGAAAAAAAAACTCTATGTAAACAAACCAAATTCTCCTTGTCGCACCAAAAAAGCTTCTCGGTAAACCAATAAAACTACTCGGTAAGAAAACCAAACTCTTTCTTAGCACACAAAAAAAACTTCCCGTCACACAAAAAAAAACTTCTCGGCATACAAAAAAAACTTCTCGGTAAGCAAAAAGTGACACCAAAAAAATATTTAAATTTTCAAATGTTGAAGAATTTTAGCATTTGATGTTCCTTTTTTTTCTTTGTTCTGCTCTTCTATTCAATATTTAAATTTTATTTTTACTCATATTTAAATCTTATATTTTGTGTGTTTTGATTAAACGTAATTCTCTTATTTACTTGCAATTAAGCTTAAATAAGTCGTTAGGCAACTAAAAAAAATATTGAATAAAAAAATATAAATTTACTTGAATTAAAAAAAAAAAAATTGATTGGCTAAAAAAATAACTTTAGTCGACTAGATATTTAGCCGACCAAAAATACCTTTAGTTGACTAAAACCTTATTTTAGTAAAAAAAAAAAAATCATTAGTCGACTATAAAACAATTTGGTCGGCTAAAATCTTTGGTCGACTAAAAAAACAGTTTTAGTCGACTAAAAAGTGCGTTTAGTCCACTAAAAGATTTTGGGGACTGAACATTGAATACTACACATTGAAATACCATGGCACATTGATGAAAACCTAAACATAACCCTCATCACCAAAACCTTAAAAACACGGGGAAAAAAAAGAATATCTATCTAAACCAGAACAAAGAGTTGGGTCTCATATTAATATCTTTATTATAATCATAAAATTTTTATTAAAATTATCATTTATTTTTTAAATATCAAAATATTTTCAAATATTTTCTTACTTTGTATTTTTATAATTATAAGTTTTATATAACTATAATATTATATTATTTTTACTATACATCATTTATTTTAAATACTTGTAATATATTCGGTATAATTATAAAATATTTTCATAAATTTATCATTATTTTTAATCTAATAATTGATCGAAAAAAATTTTAAAATTTTTTAACTGTCAAAATATCTGAATTTTTTTTTTACTTATTATTTTTATAATTATAATTTTTCAACTGTTATAATATTAAAGTTTTTTTATATATACATAAATATTTTGCACATTTTTAATAATTTTAGTACACTTGCAAAATTCTATAACGAAATTACATTTTATAATACCATATTTAATTTTAAAAAATCAAAATATTTTTAAAAGTATTGCAAAATATAAAAACCAAGTCATGTATAATATTTTTGAAACATATAAAATATTTTATAAAAACTATCACAAAATATAAAAAATATTTTTAAAAAAATTTTAAAAATAATATTTTTTAAAAATATTAATTTTTTCAAACTATTTTTTTAAAAAAATATTTATAATATTTTTTTGATATATTTTAAAGAAAGGAAACAAAAAGAAAAAAAAAAAAAAAAACTTAGAAAAAACCAAAAACATAAAATAAAAAAGATGTTTTAGTCAACTAAAGCATTTCTTTAGCCGACTAAGACTTATGTTTTTCCCTTTTTTTCTTTTTCATTTTGTTTTTTCTTTTTCTTTCTGTCTTTTTTGTTTTTTTTTCTAATAAAATTTTTAAAAAACATAATTTTACCGGAAATGTTTGAGAGAGGAAAAAATTGTGTACCGGCAAACTTTTATATACTGGGGACCGGGAAGTTTTTTACCACTGAGCTTTCACATTCTTATTTTTTTTACGGGGGAGTCTTATACCGGGAAGCTTATTTTTTAAATGAGTAGGTCATGTGTGTTTTTTTTTTTTTTAAATAAGAAGAGAGAGAGAGAGAGAGTGAGTGAGGAAAAATGTAACGAAAGAAAAGATTTTATCACAGATTCTTTAACATGTGTGGATCTCCAAAGCAAAATGTTGGAAATTAGCCAGGGCAGTCCATCACTATCACACTGCGATTGGGACTCATCCTAACTCCTCAAATAGACATAGATTAGACCCTGAAACTGGCACTCCCAAGTCTCTGCCTACAAACATGGCATAGTCATATAAAAAGGTCTTACAGGACCACTTGCCTCCACAAGGTCGGAGAACCTGATGCATTTTTTCCAAAGTTAGACCTTGTATGAGAGAGAGATCCATAACAATCAGAATGACATTGAATTGTGTCAAATATTTTAAGTTGCAATAATATTTTTCTAGATTGATTATCAATACAATCTAAAATAATGGGTGTCAACTTGTTCAACTAATAAAATATCAAAAGATGGACCAAATCCCATCCCCCTCACTAGATTCATGCAACCATGCAAAACTAAAATCCCTACCACCCACATCAACCTGACATTATAATAAGTTAGGTCAATGTAAAATTTAATTTAGTAAGTTATATTCATGCAATTCCATAAGTAGCAAGGAGAATTCATCACTTCCAAAATGTAACGATTGTGATACAAGATAATAAGATTGGAAAAAAAAATGGAAGAGGAAAACCTCTGTCACTATAGAAAACTGTTGAAAAATTTGTCTATTGAAAAATTTTTTGTCATATTCATCCAATTCCATAAGTAGCAAGGAGAATTCATCACTTTCGAAATGTAACGATTGTGATACAAGATAATAAGATTGAATTTTTGCCTGTTGAAAAATTCAAGCAATTAAGTTTGGAGCATTGATAAATGGATATAACTTTTAAATTCACATGTAATTATATACCAAATTTAAAATTGCAATCATGTTTCTACTCTAGCAGAAAATATAGTTCTACATTCTTCTGTCATTTTGTTTCATCATTGTGCTTGTTAGGTTTTCCATAGTTCTGTGACCAATCATTTTCTCACATTGTACAATATAATATTGTTCACTGAACAATCATCCTCTTCTCACGTTCTGTAGCACATTATTGTTCTACTCACCGTTATTCACCAAGCATCAACAAGTAACACATGTATTTTATTTGCTCATTGTTGTTAATTCTCGACTACCGAAATGCCAAGCTCTCCGGCTATTAGGACGCTTGAACAAAGAAAGATAAAAAAAGATGAATCGATTTATTATGAGTAGAATATCAATCGTTATTCATTATTAACATATTAACATATATATATATATAAGCATGAATGACCCATGAACACGTCGGATTTCGTTGTCCTCCATTGTGACGTGCGGGACCCACTTGCAGGCACCCGTGTCTTTTTTTTCTCCTCCTCTTTCTCTTCTCCTCTCCTCTGTCTCTCTCTCTCTCAAAAGAAAACAAAAAAAATGTCTCATACCTTTTAGTCGACTATAATGATTGCCTTAGTCAACTAAAGGCCTTTAGTCGACTAAAACATGCCTTGGTCAACCAAACATGTACTAAGATCTGGGAGTTTTGTACTGAAAAACTACTGGAAAATTTTTTATCATGAGTTTTTAAACAGTTACTAGGAAACTTTTGCATCGATAAACTACCAGGAAACTTTTATACCGATAAACTATCGGAAAGTTTTGTACCAATAAATTACCGAGAAACTTTTGTATCGATAAATTATCGAGAAGTTTTTTTAAAAGGTTACCAGGAAACTTTGTACGGATAAACTACCGGGAAGTTTTTATACCGATAAACTATCGGGAAGTTTTTTTAAACGGTTACCGGGAAACTTTTGTACCGATAAACTATCGGGAAGCTTTTGTACCGATAAACTACCGGGAAGCTTTTTTAAACGGTTACCGAGTATTTTTTGTACCGATAAATTACCGAAAAGTTTTATACGGATAAACTATCGGGAAGTTTTTTTAAATGGTTATCGAGAAGATTTTGTACCGATAAACTACCGAAAATCTTTGTACCGATTAACTATAAGGAAATTTTTGTACCGATAAGCTATCGGGAAGTTTTGTATCGATAACTACCGGAAAGCTTTCATGTACATGAAGGTGTACCGAGGAGATTTTATGTACCGGGAACCGGGGAGGTTTGTACCAATAGACTACCGGGAAACTTTGTACCGATAAACTACCGGAAAGTTTTGTACTAATAAATTATCGGGGAGCTTTCATGTAAATGAAGGTATACGAGGAGCTTTCATGTACCAGGAATCGGGGAGTTTTGTATCGACATACTACCGGAAAAATTTGTACCGATAAACTACCGGGGAGCTTTCATGTACATGAAGGTATACCGAGAAGTTTTCATGTACCGGGAACCGGAGAGGTTTTTACCGGAAGTTTTTTATCGGTTATCGAAGAGTTTTGTATCGAGAAACTATAAGGAGTTTTCGTGTATATGAAAGTGTTATGTATCGGGGAAATTTCGTGTATCGGGAATCGGGAAACTTTTTACCTTAAGTTTTTTACTGGTTACTGGGGAGTTTTGTACCGAAAAACTATTGGGGAGTTTTGAGAAAGGAATGTATTGTGTACTGGGTTATCGGGAAAATTTGTACTGGGAAAATTTTTACCGAGAAGTTGCTTACTGGAGTTTTTTACCGGTTACCAGGAGTTCTGTATTGGGAAACTATCGAAAAGTTTTGAGAGAGAAATGTAATATGTATCGGGAAGTTTTTATATACCGAGAACTCGAGAGTTTTTAACCGCAGAGTTTTCACATTTTTAGTTTTTTTATCAAAAAATTTTGTATCGAAAACTTTTTATCGAGAAGAACACCAGACACATGATCCAATCTTTCTTAATCAAATTTAAAACTCTGCACATGTAGCTAGTATATATATAAAGCGGCAAAGGTGCATTCATGTATTCGTCCTTCCGTGCGTTCGTCCCTTCATTTTCTTTTTTTTTTTCCTTTCACATTTTCGCTACTCTTTTACCAATCCTTTGTGGCCCCATCGTGGCCCCCACCACAGCCCACCATCTCTCTCTCTGTTTTTTTTTTTTTTTTTCACTCACACCCCTTTTCTATGTTTTTTTTTTTTTTCATTCCCATTTTAAACCAAAAAATATATATATTTAAATAATTAAATATTTATAATATTATATTAAAATTAAATTATTTATATAAATTTTATATTAAATATTAATTCTTAAAACTTTAGAATTAAAAATATATATATATTACATATTTAAAATATTTAATTATTACAACATTAATATTTTTTTTTACATTAATATTTTCATTTGAAATTTCATATTTCTTATATTATCAACTTTACTATTATTTAAATCATTTTTTAGCATTGATTCCATATTTATATTTTATTTTTATCATTAATATTTTAATTTCCTATCGTTATTATTGAATAAAAATAGAAAATAATATAAATTGAGTAAGTAGAATCATATATTTTTCTACTCGGGTATTATCTTATTTGTTATTTATTTACTAAATTACACTCACATGTTTTTTTAAATTTTAATTTAATAATAGTAACATAATTTTTATAATTTTACGTTTATATATATTTAATATTTACAAATGTTATGGTAATCATAATTTGGTTGTACTTTTTTTTCTACAATTCTATATTTGTCATTTTCACTTAAAACCTGAGAAAAATATTATAGTTTGTTGAAACTCAAAGGACGTTTTAAGAAAAATTGAAATTAAGTAAAATGAAATTATATTGTATTTTAATACAATAATTATATAAAAATCATTTTAGTTCTTTCATAAAATATTTAATTTTTAATTACAAAAAAGAATATATATTATAAATAGAATAAGATAAAATAAAGATATTTTTGAATAAATTGATTTATTATATATTTTAATAAATTTTGTAATATGTTGTGTGGTACCCATATTTCAAAATTAAAAACATATTAACAAAGATTTCTAGTATAATCAAAAATTTGTTGGAAAACAAATTTGTTCATTTTTGATTGATTAGTTTTAGTATAATTATAATTTTTAAATTGATTAATTAAAAAACAATTTTAAACGTTCTCAAAATCTTTGGTTATTTTCAAATTTTTGTAAATTATTAAAAAAAATTGTTCATAAAAAATTTTTGCAAAAAGGGAAAGATATTTAGTTGGTAATATTAAATAATTAATATTTAAAAATTTATATATTAGATATTTTAATTACATATTTTATAGTTCTTAAATCATTAAATTTAGGGTTTGAAAATTTTCATTTTTTTAAAATTTCACCATATTTCCCAATATAATTAATTTTAAAATCAACTCTCTCTCTCTCTTTAGACCTCTTTTCTCTTCACCTGGAACAATATCAATGCAGTTGGATAAATATTTTAATTGTTTATAGAATATTTTCTTTCATTTACTACAAAATGTTTTAATAGAAATATTTTTCTTTAAACTTTTTATGAAAAATTTATTTTAAAATTTTTGCTTTCCTTTTTTTTTTCCAAATATTTAAAAATTTTTGCTTTCTTTTAATAATTTTTGAAATTTACCTTTTTTCACCATTTGTTTTCTTTCCTTTTATTTGCAAAAAATTTTTATGTAAAATTTATTTTAATGATTTGCAAAAATTGCGTTTTGTTTTCTTTTAATAAAATTTTTTGCTTTTTATAAATATTTTTCTTTAAAAATTTTTACTTTCTTTTAATAATTTTTCAAACTTACCTTTTTTCTTCTTTTTTCCCTTTTTTTGCAAAATTTTTTTAATGAAAAATTTATTTTAAACTTTTTATGCAAAATTTATTTTAAAATTTTTGCTTTCCTTTTTTATTTTACAAATAATTGAATACTTACAATATTAAATTAAAATTGAACTATTTATAAATTATTAAATTGAATATTAAATTATTTATATAAATTTTACAATATTATCTCATTTATTTCATAAGCGTTTAAAAAAAAAATAAAAAACGGTTTTTTGTTCTTTGGGAAAGACAACAAACTAATGTCACGCACTATTTTTCTATCAGGTGTTCTAAAAAAAAAAAAAAAAAAACTCCGCTACACCATCTCTTAATTTATTAAATATCATATTTTTAATATTTATCTTAATATAAATTCTTATGGATTTACATTTTTATACACGCTTTTTTTATTATTATTTTATTAGTGTTGCTTAATGTTATCATCAATTCATATAATTAAAACTGAAATCTATATACACTAACATATTCTATCTTTTGTATGCTTCACACTCCAATATTACAATTAGAGCATTATTTATTTTGGTATAAATATTGTTATTAAGTATTATTATTTCTCAAATATGATTATTACTATTTTCTATTGGTACAAGAAAATGAAATCAAATGAAATTAAATTAGAAAAAAGATGATGAAAGTAAGGAGCCTTTACCACTTAAGCTGTTCTTGAGAGACATATGATCATCCTTATGTCTAATAATAATATTATCATATAAATAAATTAATAGTATAAAAAATAATTGAGTTCAGATTTTGAGATGTTTATAAGTGAAATAACTATTTATATAGTTAAAAAAATATAAATCATATCTTTTGAGTATTTCGCGTATCAACACGGGCCCAGAAACTAGTGTAAACTTAAAAGTGGCTTGTTCACTCATATGAATGGTCGTCAAGTCAAGTGACCTTTTCTTTTTTTGGGCATGCACTTCCTTTTTTTTGGGATGCACATCCCCCCCCCCCAATTTTTTTAGGCTTCAATTTTTTTTTTTCATCCAAGTACATCCTCTTTTTTTGACCCATTTTTTCATTTGGATCTTTTCCTTTTTTTTTTTTTTAAATTAGACTCATTTTTTACTCGATTCTCTTTTTATTTTTTATCTATATATCTATATATAATACAAAATAAAAACGCTAAAGGATGTGATCGTTTCATAATTTTTTTGGACCCCGAATCTTTTTTTCATTCAGATCTTTTTTTTTTTTTAATTTTAGACTTCAATTTTTATTTATTTATTTATTTATTTTTGCATCCAAGTCCTTTTTTTTTCATTCAAGTACATCCTCTATTTTGACCCGATTTTTTTTATTCAACTTTTTTCTCTTTTTATTTTTACACTTATTTTTTACTCGGATCCTTTTCTTTTATTTTTTATCTATATATCTATATATAATATAAAATAAAAAGGGTAAAGAATGTTGTCATTTCATAATTTTTTTGGACCCCAAGTCTTTTTTTCATTCAGATTATATATATATATATATATATATATATATATATATATATGTATGTATCTATTTATCTATCTAAGTATAAAAGATAAACGACTAAGGGTGTGGTCGTCCAAGGACGTGATTGACATAAGCACGCGATCGACATGACCGACATGTGCATGTCCCTTTCCCTTTTTTATTTAAACTGTAAATTTTTTATTCAGGTATTTTTTTTTTCATTCAGATCTTTTCTTTTTATATTCTGGTCCCTTTCTTGGGACCCTAGATTTTTTTCCATTCATGTCTTTTTTTTTTCATTCAACTCCTTTCTCTTTTTTTCAACCTTTTTCTTTATTCAGGTCATTTCACTTTTTTTCTTGCCCCTTTTTTTTGGGGGACCTCGGTGTTTTTTTTTTTTTTATTAATTCAGGTTCTTTTTTATCCAAATCCTTTTTCTTTTTTTACCTATTTTTTCTTTCATTCGGGTCCTTCCCCTTTTTTTTTACTTAATTTTGTTTTTTCTTAGGTCCTTTGTCTTTTTTATTTTTTCATTCAGATCTTTCTTCCTTTTTTTTTTTCATTCCGGTCCCTTTTTGGGACCCTGGGTTTTTTTTTTTCGTTTGATTTTTTTTATTCAAGTTCTTCATTTTTTTGACCTTTTTGTTTTTCATGCCAGTCTTCCTCTTTTTATTCTTTTCCCAATTTTATTTTTGGGACCACTTTTTTTTTTCGCTTAATTTAAGTCCTTTTTATTTTAATCCAACTTCTTCCCTATTTTTTGACCCAATTTTTTTTTATTCAGATCCTTTTTTTTTACTCGGCTCTATTTTTCTTTTAGGTCCTTCATTTTTTTTAGACATAGGTTTTTTCTCTTTTATTTTTTTCAGCCCCGCTTTTCTATATGTTTAAGTAAAAAAAAAAAATGGGGAAAGGGGTGGTCGTACATGACCCACGTGACCTCAAATTTTTGACCTTGACCTGCAATTTTTTTTTTTCATTCATGTCATTTCTTGACTTTTTCTTTTTTTAAATTCAAATCCTTTTTTTTTTCATTGAGCTTCTACCTTTTTTTTTTTTTTATTCAAATCCCTTTTGCTTCACATGATTGGCTATTATTGATTGTTAACAAGTACTTTTTTGAACAACAATTTTTTTTTTCTTTCAGATCCTTTTGCAATTTTTTTTTTTTTAATTTAGGTCATTTCTTTTGTATAGGTTCTTCCTTTTTTTTTATTTAGGTCCTTTTTTTCTCCACATAGATGTTATTTTGCTTATCAAATATAAATTTTGAAGCATTTCAATATATTTAAAATTTTAATTAATAATTATATAAGAATTATTATATTTTCATATTTACATTTTTTATATTTAGTTAATTATTTATTTATTTAGATATAATTTTATTTTTTATATTTTTTATTTAGATATAATTATTATTTCCATTTTAGTGCATACTAATTTATTATTACTGGTTTTCGTCGGTCATTGTACCTTGGTTAGTCGGGTGCCATTTTGTCCCCCCCCTTTTTTTTCTCTTTTTTCTTGTCACTTTTTGTTGTTCACTTTGAACTATTCAATTGGGTGTTTTTTTTCTTTTTTTTTTTGTTTCATTTAGATTAAGTCTAACAAGTGTTTACATAATGAAAAAATTACAATTTACATCTTGTGTACAACTCGTACTAACTTTTAAGTATATATATATAAACCCAATGAGCGTGATCGTTCTCTCATATGATTCCTCTCCAAAGAAGTCAAAAGGTTGTATAAGTCTGTATAAATCATTTTTTTTTATTTGTTTCTCATTTTTTCTTGTTGTTTTACTTTTAAAACTTAAATATACATTTAAAACTCTGTATCTGAGCACGTTTAGATAATACAAGTCTCAAAAGTTAATTGATTCAAATCGTTTTACTATCAAAATTTAAAAACTCTTAAATTGAACTGATCTATTGCAATCAAAATTGAAATCTTAAATTTTTAATTGTACTATTCATAATTTAATAACTACATTATAAACGTAATAAATTAGAATTGTTTTTAACTGTTTTTTGCATTGCACACACCGCAACGCGCAATGTGTCTACCAGCTAGTTTTAGACAAAAGGGGGACTAGGCCTTCTTCTCTTGGTCAAACCAAACCTACCTTCTTAACAAAAACCTTTGAAAAGTATCTTTTTTGCATGGGCTTTTTTTTTTTCAAAAATATTATTTTTTAATCAAAATTATTTAAATATGGTTTTTTTTTCGAAACTATTGATTTTGCACTCTCAGGGTGTGAAATCAAATTTTTCATTATTTTTTTTATTTTTTGCAATGCGTGCTTTTTTTTTTAAAATAAAAGGTTTCGCACTCCCGAAGTGCCAAATCATCAGAGTAAAAGTCCTAAGTGAGATTGTGAATCATATTCCGCACTCTTTTCTCTTCTCCTCTTCCACCATTGCTGCCTTCGCCCGTCCTCTCTCCTTTGCGATATAAGCCCAATCCTCCTGAGACAAGATAAGGTTGCGACAGAGCCCGTCCTCTCTTTTTTCTTCATCTTTGCTCGCATGAGGCTTCATATGCACTCGGTAATTTCTTCTTCTTTCATTGCTTTTTTTTTTGGATTATTTCCTACGAATGTAGTAGGACATATCTGCTTTGAAATATGAACTACTATACTATTTTTGTTATAGGGTATTCTTTTACCTGTGCAAACCAACTAGGATTTGCACCGAACTGATCGACGTGAGAGATATGGACAAGATTGGATTAGAGTACATACGATACCCTTGTAGTTATGGGGTAACCATCGACATCACATCATAGAGGGTGAGGAGACTTTCAGTGAGCTGACGACGATAGGTGACTATATGGCGTGATATCGTCAGATCACCCATTTATATATTGATAGCCTTGCACATTATTATTAGCAGAGATTTCAGCTTACAGCGATGTAGATGGAGTATCTCGTAAGTTAAAATAAGTTTATCTTTTAATATTATTTTATTGTTTACATAATATCTTTTCTTTTTTATCTTTTGCAATGTATAAACTCGAGAATATGCATTTAGTAACATTTGACATCATTACAGTGGAAGGAGTGGATCATAGAGTTGGGCATCTCAGAGATATATCATGGCGTGTATTTCAGTTTGTCCGGCATATACCGTATGAGAATTATCGTCATTCGATATCCTCACAGAGAGCTACTAAGCCGATGGAGATACCTTCCACTTCTAGTTTTACGGATGCTTACGACGAGTCGACGAAGATACCTATGTTATCTTCGTATTTGACTCCGACTCCGGTATTTACAGATGATGTTTATAATACTGCACAGACTGAACTTCCACGACTTAATGTTTACAACCGGCATCGTTATCGTCATTGATATTTTGATGATATTGGTACGGTTGCATTCCTTGAGGGTGATGAGAATACACAGCTATATTATATATTTCCACCTCTGCCTAGTAGGTCGACTCATATCCCCATCAGACGTCAACCAAGACCCAATGTTAGATGACCTCCTTGCAGTACTTAATCTAGATTTAGCATTTAACATGTATTATATTTAAACTTTATAAACATTAATTTGAATTTCTATCCATAATTTTTTGTTATCGTCTCTTTTTTGTGAATTCTTTCTTTATGTCATTTCAATGTTTATAAATATTTTGGTTTATGTTGTTTTGATAGTTGAGCTTTTAGAGGTGATGTATATTTGGTTGAAATTGTTTAGTAAAAATTTGGTGGTGGTCATTGTTGAAAATATTTTGTTGTGTTTTGGTTGTTGTGGTATATTGTTTTGATAATGGAGGTTTTGAAGGTAATGTATGTTTGGTTGTTGAAGCTGTGTTGTTGATACTTTGTTAGACTTGTTGATACTATCCGATGATATTATCTGATGATACTATTTAATGATACTTCAAACTCGATCTTGAACTTGAGAAATGTAAATTTGACGAGTTTAAATTCACCTGATCAATATCCGAACTTGACTCGAGTATCATAACACCATTGTTGCTATCCGAGTAGAGTGTATTAGGGGTGTTTATAGGCTCGGTGTTCGAATTCTTTTGATAATTCAGTTTAGACTTTTATAAAAAATCAAACAGAACCGAACTGAATTAGATTAAATTCGAATTCAATCCGAACCGAATTCAAATTCAGTTTTCGGTTTGAATTCGAACTAATTCAAACTCAATTCAAACCGAATTCGAAATTCGATTTAAATTTGAATTTGAAATCGAATAAAGTTGAAATCGAATTTGAATTGAAATCGAAAACCGAATTTTGAATTCGAATCGAAGAATTCAAATTCAAATTAATTATATAGAAAATGGACATTTGCTTCAGAATGGGATTGGGGTTGGCCGAAAACAATGGATTCTCTTTTTCTCTCACCATTCCTACACAAAATTAGCAATGAAAAAATATAAAGTAGAGCTTTCCAAAAATAAATAATTATACTCACAGTCACACCACGCCCACCCATACATTTGCTGCAATACAACATGAAAATTCACTAAAACATTCAAGAACATTTGCTGCAATACTACATGAAAATTCACTTGTTCAAGGCAAACTCCACGTCCACAAACATCTAGAGGAATTAATAATACCCTTGCACAGGGCACACCCTTACCCCACAAACATCTACAACAATGGCAGAGCCCAATATTTTAGAAAATTGAGCATCATGTTACTCAAGCAGGGAAACAACAGCAGCAAATAAAAATAGCCAGAATTAAAATGATGCCATCAAAACACCAGCCATGATATATGGCATGAGCATATGATTAAAAACATGCAAACTTTTTTTTGGGGGGGGGACCAAAATCTTCACCAAATTGGATCGTAACAGCTGAAAACCAATTGTGACTATAACACTGTAGAAGCACAGTCCTACCAGCCCCATCACAAAAGTTCAGTCTCCTCTGCATCTCCATCAGCATCATCCACCTCATTTTCATCATCCTCTTCAGGTGCATCTGGATCCACTCCATGAAAAATTCACCAATCAACTCAGAAGAAAAGGATAGTAGATCCAAGTTCTCCAACATAACAATAACCAAACTCCTAGACCATGTCCCCCCCTTCTTATGCTCTCACAATATAGATTCATACAGTGTGTTTATATATATATATATATATAACTATCATCTTAATTTCCTCTCAAAGTTTGGTCTGGATATGTATGGTGGTTATTGATTGGCTCTGCCATGAGACATTAATATCTAGTTAGACTAGTTACCTGTATGCACCAAAAAAAAAAAAAAAAAACAACTTAGAGATAACTTTCACATCAGAATGAGTAAGTTCATGAGCAATTCAATAAAATGCAGATATTCCAAGTGGCATCAAATTTTTAGTTTCGGCATGCATGAATCCTCAATCATCTTCGTATCATTAGTAGCTCTCTCATGCGCAATCCTGTGACCTCACTAAATTTGATGATATGTTTTTTATTGACGATGATATTACTACCGATTTGATGTATGTGGATAATTTTTATATATATATTTTTTATTTTGATATAGAAGAACATTGTAGTTGTAAGTGTATCTCTTGAGAGCTTTTACCTGGTCAAAGAAGCATAATTTGACCAAAACATGTGCTCGATCCCCTCTTCCAACAAACAAAAAATATCAGATACAACAAGAATTTTTTTTATCCATCTAAGATAGTGCAATTTCTGTTTGCCTTTTCATCTTTGACTTTGCATGGCTAATTGTGCAATCTAACCCTGATGTTGCAAACTGGTAAGTCTCTACTTTGAGAGATGAAAAATTGATCCCTTGGAAGGCCCTAAGATCCTAAACCCTTTTACATCTATTTTACTTCCATTTTAGCCTACTTGGTTTGCTTGTAAGCTAGAAGTTAATGCACTTTGGATGCTATATGCTTATAACTTCCTCACATATTAACAATTAGCAGCTGAGGGGATGAGAGGGGGCAGAAATAAACTTTTTGCACCCCAGGCTCCCTCTGATCCATCGTTGGTGGATGACCATCAAAGTAAAATACCCATTATTGAAAAGAAATATACACCCTATGTATTGTGCAGTTGCCAGGGGAAGAGGAAAATACGCATTTAACTTGTATTGTATGTGACTTCATCAATTTTGCACTAAAACTCAATGTAAATGCATCCTATCTTCAGAAATACTACTGCCCCTAAGAAAAGACTATGTTCTAACGGTTTCCTAAGTGAAGATAATAATTTAAGTTATTTTTCTTTCTCTCATCCTCTCACCATTTAAAAAAAAAAAGGCAATGAGCATAGAGCATGGGAACCATATAATTGCAAACACTATAATCATATACAGATAGTTTAAATTTCATAACTACAATGCAATTTTTTAACTAGAAATCTATGAGCAGAAAGCTTAGTGCATTGCATGTGAACCATATAACTACAAATTGATTATTGTAAGGAAATAGTTTTAAGAAGAATAACAAAGTTAATCATCCAAAACATTCAAATGAGAAAACACCAGAACCCTACACTATATGGATGCATATCTACAGATTAAGTTACACAAAAAAAAAAAAAAAAAAAAAATCAATGGCTACCCTGAATTGTAACCTGAAGATCAAGAAGGCAGTTACCGAACATGATCATAAAGGTTCTGCAATTTAATCCACTTTTAGCATTTTAGGAGATGTGTACGTATGTACGTATGTATGTATCTATAAATATATATCCGTTGTAGGCCATAAATATTGGTATTTAATAAAGAAAATATCAAACTGCCTTCAAAACACCAAAAGCAATAACATTTTGCCAAATAAAAAAGGGGGGAGGGGACAGGTCACCTGGTGCTTATAAGCACACTGCCTCATTTTTTACTCCATCTTAACAACTTAAAGAACTATTTCTATCACCTTCTAGCAAGCATGGCAAACCTTTTGCATACCCAATCTAAAGACTTGAAGATAACCTCAATCAAGCTAGGGTTTGAAATTAACTAAAACGCAAGCTCAAATTAGAATAATAACCAAGCAACCTCAACTTACAATCCTCATCACTTATCAGATATCAACAAAATTTTAAATGTGGATTTAAAATCAATCACCAATGTCCATCATCCATTATTAACTTGATTTATTAATTTCTCCATTTGCACACAAAAAATTAAAAAAAAAAATGATCACTTCATATACAGATTTATTATTTTTTTTTAAAGAATTATTTCTTTTTAACATGAAATATTTAGAAATATCAAATATCATAAAATAAACCTTGTTTATTGTTCTAGACAAGTTCTCAGTAAAACAACAAAACAAATTTGGCATTTTAATTACTAGCCAAAATGCACTTAACTCATGAAGTATTCAACCCTGAGTGACTGCTCAACTGGACAGGCCTAAAACTAATGTTCCCCACTCATAACAACATCAGGGCTGCAATCAGTAGGCAGAGAAAAGAAAAAAACTTACATGCTCACCATAGTTGAACTTCTGCAGAGAAAAGAAAGAAACAGAGAAAGCATCACATCGGGGCTACATCAATTACCAAAGGAAAAGAACTTACATCATTCAATCACTTCACGGCTGCAATACTTTAAAAACTTCAACATCACCTTGCAATGTTTATCAACGAAAAAAAGAATTAAGACATCTTCCAATCAGTAGGCAAAGAAGACCAAGCAAACAAAATGTCGGTGAGCTTCTACAGTAAGGTTACCAAGATGAGCTAGCAAGCAGTAAAGTTACCTTCTGCAATAATAAGTTACCTTCTATAGTAAAGTTATCAAGATGAGCTAAATATCAACAACAGTTGATTTAGACATTGATTGTTTTACTTTCGCAATAGATTAAAAAAAAAAAGGCATTACTTTTGTATTATATTGATTGTTCTACTTCTGCAATAAACATAAGTATTACATTGTTCAAACTTTTCAAGATTCTCAATGTTTTCTTCCATATTAACTGGAGATTCACCTGAACAGAGCCAATCTTGGGTACATATTAATACTTGTACAATTTTAGGAGTTAAAGAACTCCTAAAACAATCAAGAACTCTTCCTCCAGTATTAAAAGTAGATTCGGAAGCAACCGTGGAAATTGGAATAGCTAAAACATCACAAATAAGCAAAGACAATATAGGAAATGCTGGACCCTTTTTCTTCCACAGCCCAAAACAGTAAATATTGGACTTTCAAGATTATTTTTATCTTCTTCATCATCTTCAGTCAAATATATATCCAACTCTGACTTAGAGTCTCTCGTGGCACCAGAATCTGCCTTTCTCCTTTTCAAATCAGCCATGTGTTTTTTTTTTATTCTTCGCACATGATCACTATCACTAGCATTAGAGCACCAATGTGTATTTATTGAACTTGGACCCAAAGAAGTGGAAGACAATGAGGATGAAGAAGATGAAAATGCAACACTCCTAGAAGGATGATCCGAGTGAATTCTCTTATACTTGTTAAACAACTCATACAATCCATCTTTCACTTTTTCAGCCAATTTCTATCATCTTCGTCACCATACATATTACAAAATACAATATCACAATAATCAAATTTGCTCTTAGGATCAAGTATACAAGTAATAAAAACCAATAAATTAAACTTTTCAATATTGCCCCAATATTTGTCAATTTTTTTCCTCATTTGTGATGTCATGTCTCTGAAATGATCATTTTCACTTGAAAGACATTCTTTCAAAATTCCATAAATGCAGCTAATATCATCTAAATAAGAGTTTACAGTAATATATTTTGTACCAGAAACTCTCAAAATGAGAACATAAAAATGTCGAAAAAAAAAACAATCAGTCTTTTGACATACTCCCAATCCCAAGATGTTGGAACCCCAGGTTTAGTGCCATAATTTTCAAGATCCTCTCGAAAAGAAGAATCCTCCATATCTAACCTATCAAATGTCCTTTCATACATATAAGCCACACTCAACATCAAATAAGTAGATTTTCATCTTGTTGCGACATCCAAGCATAAAGATTTATTGCAATCATATTTTTTTAAATCAGCAAACTCCATGAACTTTTTCATCATAGCAGGAGATTGTCTAACGTACCTAACTGCTGCCCTAACACTTTCAATTGACCTACCATGATCTCTTAGGCCATCTTGAACAATTAAGTTCATAATACGAGCAATACACCTAACATGCATCCATTTTCCTTGTGAAACGCATAATCCTCCCCAATTGACACACTTTTTTTTTTCAGATATTCAAGTGCTACATCATTAGAACTTGCATAATCAACTGTAACAGTGAAAACATTTTGCAAGCCCCAATCAACCAAACACATTTCAACTGTCTTTCCAATGTCTTGACCCTTATCACTTGATATAGGACAAAAATTTAACACATTCTTTTGCAAATTCCAGTCACTATCAATGAAATGAGTAGTAAGACACATATAATTAATTCTTTACAGAGATGTCCAAATATTAGTGGTTAAGCAGACTTTAAGACCTATATATTTGATTTGAGAATTAAGTTTTGCATTTTCATGAAGAAACAACTGATAACAATCCTTTGTTACTGTATTTCTAGATGGAATCACAAGTATAGGTTGAATTGCTTTCATACAACGTCTAAAACCCACATCTTGCACAAACTTAAATGGAAGTTCATAAAAAATAATCATTTCAGCTATAGCTCTCCTAGCAACCTATTGATCAAATTTCCATTCTAATAAATTAACCTTTGTCTCTCCAGTGTTTTCAATTATGGAAGTATTATGGGATAATTGAGTTTGGTTTGAAGTCTGGTTGGTAAGGTTTGAGGTGCAAATTCTCATGTGATTCAACAAAGTGGAAGTCCCACATGAAATGAAATGTTGCCAAACAACTGACCTCTTATTATATTCTTTGCGTTTTCCAGCACTCTTCAATGTAGTGTTGCTTCCTGTAGACCCTTGGCTTTCACCTTCGGTGTTTCTACTTTGGCCTTGACATGGTTGAAGTATAGGATTGATCTCATTTGATTGAGACATCCTGACCACCACTTGCACCTTTACAAAACCAGCAAAACAATATTATTAGAATTTGTCAAATGCAGAGTGCAGAGAGTGAAGATTGTAGAGAGTGAACCCATACCTGATGCTGATAGTTGAGTTGATATGAGAGCAATGAGTGTAAAGAATAGAGAGGAGATAATGGCCGAAGATGAGAGTAAGACCAAGACGATAGATGCAGAGAGTGAAGAGCAAATGCAGACAAAGGTCAAATCGAAGAGGAGATGACAGATGAAGACTGAAGTGATTCCATGAAGGGAAAAAGTGAGTTCGCGAAGACAGATTAGGGTTAGAGTTTGTGAGTTCGTGAGGGTTAGGGTTAGGGTTAGAGGAGATGAAGGTTGAACATAATATGAGAGTGAAGATAAGATGAGAGTGAACAGAGCAGCGTGAAGATGAGAGAGTGAGAGAGACTATCAGACGAAGGTCGAAGTCACACACCACACTGTTAGATGAGAGTATAGATGAGACAGATGAAGATCAAAGAGGATATGCAAAGAAGATGAAGATGGAAGATTGAAGATCGAACTGAAGCGAAGAAGATGCAGACGAACTCACGAGCAGATGCAGATGAAGGTTGGGTTGAGATGAAGACCGAAGTTAAGTGACAAATTGACGATACAGACAAAGATCGACTGATCGAGTTCAGAATCAGATTGAGATTGAAGTTTAGATGTAGATGAAGATGATAATCAGATGAATATGCAGATGCAGGGCAGATGATGAGAGTGAAGAAGGGAAAAAATGAGTTAGGGTTTTCATTCATCTTCGATGTATGATTTTGGAAAAGTGAGATACTTTGAAATTCGATCGAGACTAAGGAGTAAAGTCACTTATGTTTGTGTTTTCCTTTTTTTTTTTTTTATAATATAAAATTGTAAAAGGACACTTATGCCCTTTCAAATTTAACTCACATCTCAGATATTTTAGGGATATTTTTGTTCTTTCGCTGAAATAAAAGATACCCTTAATTGAAGTCTGAATTCGGTTCGGATGAAAATCGAATTCGAAAATCGAATTTAAATTTAAATTTAATTTTTGATTCGAATTTGAATTAAAAATTTTAATTTGAAATTTGATTCAAAAATTAAATTTAAAATTTAATTTTAATTAAAAATTAATTTTAAATTTAAGAAATATAATTCAAATTTAAAGATTCAAATTTGATTGGATTTAAATCGATTAGGTATTCGATTATAATCGAAAGTTGTAAGGGGATATAACAAATATACCCCTTCGATCCAAGTATGGGTGTGTGGGGTGGGCCCTGGTCCCACCTCCTCTGACATTCTTCCAGGATAAAAGAAAAGGTTTGATCTTTCCGCAAAACTGCCGTCCCGGAGAGAGAAACAGCATAGCCTAGCGCAGAAATATCAATCCGTCCTTCATATTTTGGGAGAGAGAGAGAGAACCAAAAAACCGAGTGAAGTGTGTGAGAGAGAGAAAAAACAGGGGATTCCCCAGGAGAAATTAAAGCGGAAAATAGAGTACAGAGAAACTTCTGGTCTTTCATTTCAATTGAGGTTAGGGCCAATCTCAATTTGTCATCCCTTCTAATCCAATACCCGCACTAGAACAAACAATTTCTTCATTCGCTGGAATTAGAGATAGAGAAAGAAACAGCGACAGAGGTTCTTCTCAGATGATGTAAATGCATCAGAAAAAATCAGAAGTTCAGATCGGAAAAGAAAGCAGTGGCGTCTCTTCCGATTTCAACCCCTCCCCTCCTCTTGCCTCCTATCCTCCCCCTTCAATTCACCAAAAGCCCCAGCACCAATTCGAATCCAACCCCTCTCAGCCCTTAAATGCCTCATCAATTTCAACCAATTCATCCTCCGCGCAGGTAACAACACACAAGAGACTTCTTTTGAACCAAACCCCTTATTTTCCTTCCCCTTCTTCCTCCTCTTCAACTCTCGTCAAATCGCCTTCTCTCACCTCCTCTATTCAGCCCTACAAGTTCCCTTCAAAACCCCACTTCAATTCTTCTTACCCATCTCTCTGTTCCATCATTTCCTCTTCCAAACTCTCTGCTTTCGGAGTTCTTCGCCGTCTCCGCCGTCTTCGTGTTCATCTCCGTCTCCTTTTGCTTCTTTCCCTTCCTTTCTTTTACTTCTTTCTCTCTCATCCGAGTCGCTCCTTCCTCCTTGATTTCTTCTCCGCTTTTGCTTTCTCGGCCGCTCTTCTCTTTTCCCTCAATCTTGCCGTTCCTCGTTTGCCCTCAATTCGCCTGTTTCTCGCCCGTTCGTTCCCGAGAAAGCTCTCCTCCTCGGACATATCTCGGACTCCTCTTCCTGTCTTTTGGTCAATAGGGTCGAAGCCAAAGTCTGAAAAGAGATTGAATTCGGGGTGTTGGGTTCAGGTCTATGGCAATGGCGATGTTTATGAGGGTGAATTTCATAAGGGCAAGTGTTCTGGGAGTGGGGTGTATTACTATTACATGAGTGGGAGATATGAAGGTGATTGGATTGATGGGAAATATGATGGGTATGGCGTTGAAACGTGGGCAAGAGGAAGTCGGTATCGGGGGCAGTATAGGCAGGGGCTTAGGCATGGTTTTGGAGTGTACAGATTTTACACCGGAGATGTTTACGCCGGAGAGTGGTCGAATGGGCAGAGTCATGGCTGCGGAGTCCATACATGCGAGGATGGTAGTCGATATGTTGGAGAATTCAAGTGGGGTGTCAAGCATGGTCTTGGCCATTACCATTTCAGGTATTTGTTAATTTTGTGTTATTTAGTTTCCTTTTACTTATGGAAAGATTAAAGTTGAAACTTTGATGCTTATTGTTTGCATTCTAATTTATGTGATTGGGAAACGTGTTTCTAGATTTTGATTTTGTGTTGAAAAGTTTTTAAATTTAGTGTTATTGTATTTTTATAGTTGGCAGGTAGTCTCTTTTGTGGTTACTGAATTTCAGCCGGTACATTACACTAAAATCAATCAAAGATTTTTGCTTCTTCATTTGTCATCGACGTGTGAATTGATGAATTTTTAATGATGGATATATGCTTGGCAATTTGTCGATAAGCCTGTTTGTTGGCCCAGTGCAACGCATGGTACATAGCAATTATGGAATAACATGGTAGTTTTTGTTTGAGAGTACCATTGAAACATGATATAAGGTAGGAATCTTGATTTTTGAACTGTTTTCTTGGTATAAAACATGAGAGCTTTTTGCTTCTTTTTCTTCGTCTTCATATATATATATATATATATATATATATATATATATATATTTTTGGCAACGTACTTGCTGGTTGATGTATCACGAAGATATTGATTGCTACAACAGCTTTATTGGAAGTTTTGTAGGGGAGGAGTTGAAATGTGAAATTCTCTAAGAGTCCTTTTTTTCGGATTGAATATAAAATGATGAAAATATAGCAAAATATGCAACATTGGTCATAGTGAAAGTGTAAACGTATGGGGGTTAGGTCTGTGTTACTAAAATAGAGTAACCAGAGCTGGACTTGGCAAGAGTTTGTTTGAGCTTGGCCCGAAAAGAGTGGTGCTTGATTTCAATTTTTAGCTCCTTGATTAATGAGTCATGCTTGGTCATTGTGTAGCTCGATCTCCTTAATGTTCTGTAATCCATGGAAGCTACTCAGCTCAACTTGTCTGATAAGAGAGTCAACCTTGACCTGATGCCTAATATTAATAACATTTTTGGATGTTAAACTTGAGCAATCTACAAGTACAACTTGAGGGTTCTTGGCCCTTCCTCTAAACTTCAGAAGCGTATGTTGCCAATGTGGTGATAGAGCTCGATATTTAGATTCTTTTATGGAATGTTGAAGTTACTTACTATTGTTTGTTTGATGAAGACATTAGGACAATTCACAGATAGAGAGGAAACTTTAAGGGATATGAGCCTACTGGGAGAAACAACAAGGACTACGCACAGATAGAGAGAGAGTATTTGCCATTGCTATTGAAACTTTAAGGGATATGAGCCTACTGGGAGAAACAACTCAATATGGCACAGTTTTTTACCTTCTAAAATGTGTATATCATGTATTTAGGATACTGAGATTGCATAGAACTTCTTAATGTGGGAAAAACAGAATTGTTTAGGGGAGCAAAAATTGAAGTTTGCGCATGAAAGTCCGTAATCTTTTGTAGGTCATTGAGTGAATGAACCTTTCAATTTACCCTAGCAATCCTGGTTATAATTTGAAGTTGTCTTTGATGTCGGATTAACTTTTTTACAAAATTTGTTGCATTTAAAGTTATTCTGCAGCATTCCTAATAAGTCTAGAGTCATTAAATTTTCAAATGGATGAAGGATGATGATGACTCTGCAAAAGAAGAGGAGTGAGTTGCTTGTTTAATGTAACTACTGCTATATTTGGTGCTTCATTGGCTCTTAATAGAAAATCTTTGAAAGGCTTCCTTCACTTTTATTTCTTTAGGTGGAATATCAACTGTTCAATCATTATGGTTAACTGACCTTTTCTAGGTTCATAATATCATGGGTAAATTGGAGTTATTTTAGAACGTGTTAGATGTGAATATATGTCGCCTATAATTGGTAGACCATCATGATGTTGATATTGGTGATGTATGTGGTGTTGTCAGAAAACATGGTTACAGGGAAGTTACTGGTAGATAGATTAAGCAAATAGTTCTCAACTAGAAGGGCGATACTTACAGAATACTGCACAAACTCAATTGAACCATGAATATGTGATGAAACATATGAAATGAGATGCTTATGTTGAGGTTAAACTTGAGGGCATTTCTTTTTCCCGCTTTTAGATTCCTCATTACTTTGGTGACAGGGTTTGGAATGGGCGGGGAAGATCAACCTTTCTCTTGTTTGAGTGTGTGGAAGATCAACCTTTCTCTTGTTTGAGTGTGTGGAAGATCAACCTTTCTCTTGTTTGAGTGTGTACCCTCCCCTGATCACCACCAGTTTGGAGGGACATCCCCTCCAAATTAAAAAAGCGTCTAAGTGTTTGACAAGTGAAGTGATGCTTTCGGCTTGCACTGGAGACAGAAATACTTATTATATTATATTATATTATTTTATTATTTTATTTATTTATTTTGGGGTGGATTGGTTGATTTGGAGGGAAAGGTAAGAAGATTATTTTTCCCCTGAAGTTTTGGATATCATACACGTGCGCTCGCGCACACACACACACTATCAATATCATCAACATTTGAAATTCTCTTTTATGTATTTGGATTTCTGTAGGCTTGAGTTATACCTCCTTGATATTCTTAACGAATTTTGATATTTGCTTATTATGAAGAGGAATGGTAGATGTTGTTTATAGATTTGAACTTCTGTGCCATGCAATGGTATTAATAATGGTTAATTGTACTTGTTTGCTGACCTGATTTTTGCTCAATAACTTATCCTTAAATCTTTTAATTCATGTATAGATGCAATAATTGCACATCAAATTTTCATGCAACTCTGTTGTTTGTAATTTTGTCAGACTAATTGCTACTACTATTGTGCTTGTATTATCAAATTTAGCCGTGATCTAGTTGTCCTTTCTTACTGCTGCTTTCATCTTAGTTTCCCAATACTTATTCAGTATTGAATGCCTAGCCTACTTAAATATTCATTAGTTCTTTCAAATCCCAGAACAGTTACCGTTTTGCTTGTTTAAATTATGTACTTTTCATTTTGCATGTAAAATTAGATTTTGCAAAAGGCATGCTTCTCTGTGTAGCTTTATTGCCAACTTTCTGTATGACATAAGGTAATTTCATGTTCTATAAACTTCCTTTCAGTGGATTTTTGCTGATCTGGTATATGTGAGACATGGTCAAGTTGTAGTTCTTTTTTCTCTTCATTTTCTGTCAATGGATGTTGCTTCTGTTTGAATCCCATTTTTGCTACCTCTACCTACTCTCAAACATCATCTGCCATGTCATCCCCCTTAATGATTATAGAATAATGTTCGTGGAATTTAAAGGGTAACTGTTACTTTGGAGGTGCACATGTAACTAAATAGTGCAAGAAGAAAGAAAATATACCATCAGAAGATGTTTTAATTGACAGAGTTCTCAAACGCGAGCTTAAACCTGACCATGATGTTCATATGCCTCATGATACAAACTTGGCCAGCTTTTGTCCTCAGTATTATCCTAAATGAACCCCAGGCTTAAGTTTCTTAATCTGATGTCTCCATAGATGAAATCTTTGGTCCCAACCTTTTTCTGCACTAGTCAATTTTGGTCATATAAATGCTTTTTTTTTTTTCCCTCTTCCTTTCATTCTTCCAATAATTCTGATTTGCTTGATCATTTTACCTGACGACATTGAGTCAGTTACAGAGACCAGGCTATTATATTGGCCCATTCAAGTTAGTTCAGGTGGTGTGATTCGTTAAGGGGCCTTAAGCAATCAGATGTGGCTTTTGCTTGCATCAAATTAGTTTAAGAGGCCTCTATCATGTGTGTGGTATGTTCGTGGAAGGTGTAATTTAAACTGGTGCCATGTGCTATAGAATATCATGTTGATGTAATTTCATCTAGCCACAGTTCCCCTTCTAGATAGTAATTTCTGGTTTATAAGTCCTTGCTACACTAAAAAGTTGTGTTTTCGGCAGTTTAATGTTATGGCTGTCGACATTATGATGGTCACTTCAGCGTTTTATGCATAACCATACATGTGATGAAACCAACATGGTTGTGTACAGAAATGGGGACACATATGCTGGAGAATATTTTGCAGACAAGATGCATGGGTTTGGAGTCTATCATTTTGCAAATGGGCATCGATATGAGGGATCCTGGCATGAAGGCAAAAGGCAAGGTCTTGGAATGTACACATTCAGAAATGGTGAAACCCAATCTGGTCACTGGCAAAATGGGATCCTTGATGTCCCAAGCACTCAGAATACTACTGTTCCTGTATCTCCGGTTGCTGTCTACCATTCCAAAGTACTCAACGTGGTCCAGGTTTAATTTCTCCTCTTCTAAATGCTTAGCATGAGGGTTTATGAAAATGTACCTGTCTTTGTATATAGATCTGATGACTGTCTGAAAACCAGGAAGCAAGAAGAGCAGCAGAAAAAGCATATGATGTGGCCAAGGTAGACGAGAGGGTGAACAAGGCAGTTGCTGCGGCCAACAGGGCAGCAAATGCAGCAAGAGTTGTGGCAGTGAAGGCGGTGCAACAGCAGGTGCATCACAATAGTACCAATGACCAAATTCCTGTTTCAATAATGTAAGTCTTCTTACAGGTGTTAATGCGGCAAGTCTTCAACAATGTGATACTGGGAGCTTGAGGCATTCATGAATTAAACAGCAATATTTGAGTTGCTAGGTTGTGATTATGGATGAGATCTCCACCTTTTTTGAGACATAAAATTGCCTGACCATGACTGGAACCGTATTAGTAGGAAGAAGATGCTGAAGCCAAAGGCAGGTGGTTTTCTTGCCTTTGCAAGTGGGGAGAGAGGGGGATAGTGAGAGAGAGAGAGAGGCTTTGTTCTCTGTATTTTGTTTTGTTTTGTTTTTTGTTTTTTGTTTTTGTTTTTCATTTCGGTTTTTTCTTGTAAAGAATAGTCAGCCATAGTGTATGTGCAGGGCGCCGAGGCTTAAACCTCAACCCTCGCAACCTCATATGTAAAATTTAGAATACCTACGAGTATCTGAAACATCACTTTTTGTGCAGTCGTATTCATATTTATATTTTTGGTTTTTCATTAATCGATATTTGGTTTTACCTGACTAATCTAGTTTGAGTATTATAGGGTTTATTTTAGGGATTAGTTTTCTTAAATTTTTTTTCTCCATTTTCAAGTTCCTCATATTCATATTTATGGTATTCGTATTTATGATATTACATAACATGGTGGAAGTTGTGAAAGTGTAAGGTTCGGAGCCAGGGGATCAAAATGGTGTCTTAGATAGGTGGGCCAATATGACAACCCGAATCTTTAATGGTCCCGAGTCATTTAGGGTGTTGCGTGGTACTCCTGTGGCCCGAAGGCTCAAATGACTTCAGAAAAACACGACCCTTAGTTGGGCCTAGCTGGTCCAGACTGATATTGTTTAACTAAGACATCGAATTTGAGTTTTGTTCTGTGGATAAAGAATATAGATGGGGTTTAATTTGACCCGTATTGAATTTAATTGGGTCTAAGGACATCTATAATTTATATCCAAAGCTACCCAAAAAAAAAAAAAAAAAAAACTACGAGACAAACAAGGTAGCTAAATGTTTGTGAACGACAAAAAAGTTTACTATCATCAAGTGCAGACTGCTGCAGCGTATACAAAGTATAAGCTTAGCTCTTCCAGCTTTAACTTTTCCACTTTTCCACAGTCCTTGCATCCCCATATTCTCACAGCCTTCCCGTTCACTGCATACCAAATCAGCATAACCTTTGGTTATGATAACATCAAGTAATGACTTACAAGGTGAACCCAACCAATGCCACAAGGGATTGACATAATAGGTGGAACAAGTTGGTACCTTGCCGCGACTAATTGACACCACTGACCTCCATCTTTTTAATCTGCTTTCGCAGACTAGCGCCGTAACGCACACCAGTACAAGTCACGAGCTTAACAAGCTATCACACCTCCCACGAGTTACATTCAAATTGCAAAAAAATGAATCCACATATCAGCTGTCCTCCCTACGTAATACCATCAACCACTACTGAAGAATTACCAAGCACTTACATTAAACTCTAAAAAATTTAAATTTTGGATCAAGTGCTTCGCTGATGCAGAAAGATCTTAGCTGACCCAACAGAGTCTCTACTTTGCCTCAATGCCATACAAATGGAATTACAAGATGAATACCAGACTTCTATCAATAAAAAATTAGGGAGTCAACGACCCATGGACGGAATAACCCTAAACCATATGGTCTCCACCCACTATAGGTCAATAGACACAGCAAAATAAAAAATAAAAAGAAAGAGGCTACGTGTGATGTATATAAGGAAAAGATAATAGAACCAGAAAAAAAGAACGTAGTTCAACTCAACTCCATCTCCGGCTACACCGTATGGGGTCGAATCTAATGTAGGATATTATCAAAAGGACAAAGATGAAAATCCCAGAGAAGAAGTTGAAATGCCTCTACACTATACATCTGCATCCCTTAATTCTATTTTCCATTCAAGTTATGCAAGCATGACAAACATGGAGACTGAGTTACCCGTTTTCCCCATAGAGAGAGAGAGAGAGAGAGAGAGAGAGAATGCTTTCTTGGCTATGGTTTTAGGATTGGGGGGTGCATACCATATTTTCCGACAATGGTAGCTTTCTTGGTTCTCTGTCTGCATGAAATCATCATGGGAAACTCTTTACATATGAATAACATCCATTCAATTAAAAAAAAAAGTTACATACTATTAAGTACTGCTGAATCATTAATCCAACATCGAGCTTATATACAAAATAATTATGTAATGCATACCGTTATTCAAGATAAATTCATATAAAAATAATATGATAAATTTGAAAATTTAGTATTTTGGGTTTAATGTATCTCAAAGAATATAAAAATAAATAAATGTATAAATATCAATAGATATTTATTATTTATGATGGGATAAATAAGAAATGTCAAGGGGTGATTTAAGAACAGTTGGCATAACCTGAACATACAGATTTGAAAGATAAAAGTCATCATACAGCTATAAAAGGATTATGGTCTCTAGATTAATATATCACTCTACTCTTCTAATCCCCCCATCCTACAGAGAGTTTTGTGAGAATATATTTGACTTGGATGGCCGGACCTAGAACTCTGCTCGGATCTGGATCTCATTCGATTTAGTTATTCGGCTATGGAATTGGATACTCTTCTATTCAATCTGAATTTCGATTTCAGTTATTATGTTTCAATTTTGATAGTTTAACATGATATTTGGTATATTTTATATTAAATTATTTATTCCAACGAGTGGTATCAGAGCCACTTATGTTTAAATTATCGAAATTTTTTTGTATATTTTAAGATTTTATTAAAATATATAATTCTGGTATTGTATGAATTTTTGAGAACACATATGATAATTTTTTATGGATATTTCAGTTTTTGACAAAATATTCAAGACTTTTAGGTGTGGATTTCAAAAAAAAAAAAATTGAAAAGTTTTTTTTTTTTTTTTTTAAATCAAAGTCAGCATCCAATTTCTATCAAAGTCGACATTAAATTTTCATCAAAGTCAACTTTCGATTTTTTTTTCTATAAAGTCGACATCTGGTATTTCAATAAAATAAAAAACATGAAAAAATTTCATCAAAGTCGACATTCAATTTTTATCAAAATTAACATTTAGTATTTCATCAAAGTTGACATTAAGTTTTTATCAAAATCAAAATCCAGTTTTTATCAAAATTGATATTCGGTTTTAAAAAAAAAAAAGAAGTATAAGATCTTCTCTGGAGATCCCCAGTAGCGAGGCATTTTTTCCGATGAAGGAATATAAGAGACAAAGAGTTTTTGTTATTTTTATACTCCTTTTTAAAAAGAAAGTTGATTTCTTTTCTTTTTGAAAAGAATCATTTGGATTTTTTTTATGGCAAATATTTTTTTGGGGAAATTCTAGTTTTAAAGAATTTTTGATAATTCGGTTTTTTTTTAAGAAACTTTCATATTCAAAATATATATATATATATATATATATATATATATGGAATTTCCAATTTTAAAGAATCTTTTGAAATTTAGTTTCTTTTAAAAAAGTTCTAGATTTTGGAAAATAAATAAAAATGAAACTTCTAGATTTCAATATTTTCTTTTTCTAAGAACTAACTTTCTAATTTTAGAAGAAAACTTTCTAATAGAATATTTTTTTAAAGAAAATTTACAATTTTTTAGAAACTAAAAAAAAAAGAAACTTTCGTATTTCAATTTACTTTTTTCAAAAGTTTAACTTTTCAATTTTAGAAAATAAATTGCAATTAAAAACTTCCGATTTTTGTAATAAAAAAGGAAACTTCTAGCTATCAGTTTTCTTTTCTTTTTTTCTTTTTTAAAGGTTTAACTTTCCAATTTTAGAAAAAAACTTTTCAGATTTCGACAAAATAGAACAATTTTTTTGTTCTTTTTTTATTGCAAATCCACATTACAAAAAAATCATTTTTTTTTTCAAAAAAAGGTTTTATGAACCATTTTGGACCCAAATAGGCCCAATCATGGATGTAAAGATTTTGGAACTTATGGACTCGATTGAACCCATTTTTCATCATTTATCATTCTTCATTATCTCTTTTATATTCAAAACTGACAATTCTTTTAATATGTGATAGTATGACATGTCTAGGTAAGCTCTATCAATAAGACGGAGATAGGTCTAAATCTAACTGGTTTTTAAACGGTGCTAAATGAATTCACCACCCAGTTGCAAACTTTTCTGGTCCCCCTGCTACAAAATATGGATTGACCAAGTTTTGGATCAGAATTTTAGTTTTATATCAACAATAAAAGTATAGGGACAAAAAGAAAAAGATGGAGGCAAATTCAGTAAAATGAGCTTTTATAGGTCCAATTTAAAGTTAATAAGATTGGGCTTTAAATAATCTAATTTTTAAAAAATTGAGTCCATCAGAATGAAATTAGAAATTTTCTAATTACGGATATGATTCAGATATGAGTATGATTTTGTATGTATCTCGAGATAAATTAATTGAAATAATATGTCATCAAAGTGACATTTGTTGCGAAAATTTATTTATTTTATGATACAAAAAGTTATGTATGCAATTCATGTGAATTCCGATTGGCCCAAAAGAAAGTCCGTACTTGATAAAATTGTATGTGTATCATGTGGTAATAAATGCATAATAATTTTTCGGTTTTACAGCTAACCAATTCATCGATTCAAAGAAAGATAATTAGTTGATATATTTTTATTGTCTGCTTTTCATTACTATATCTATGGTTTTATATATATCTCGAGAAGAATTAATTGAAACAACATATCGCTAAAGTGATTTCTGTTATGAAAATTAATTTATTCTGGATATAAAAAGTTATGTGTATGCAATTCATGTGAGTGTCAATTGGCTCAAAGGAAAGTCTGTATTTGACATGATTGCATGTACACTTTATGTTAATAAATGTGTGATGATTTTTTTGTTTTACATGTGATCAATTTATTGAGCCAAAGGAAAATAATTAGTTAATATGCTCTTATTGTCAACATTTGATTACTATACCAAAATACCACTTACAAATTAATTATTTTATCAAAAGATGAAATATTAATAGAGTACTCGATATCTTGTGATGGAGATTACTCATATTTGAATTTATTTGGTTTTAAAGTTCCATATGAACATATGCAGATTATTGCTTTCTGTTTGACAGTTAATGCTATTCTCATCAACATTAATGTATAACTTAATTTCATCCAACGTTGAATGGTTCTAATTTCCAATCATAGCAAGAGAACTTGTTGATAGTTCTCAAAATCATGGACTTAGATTTTGTATTAAGGATCGACTCTTCCCAACCTCTTACAGATAAGAGTACCTCTGATGAAAAGAGAGAGTTTGAAAGGTGGGAGGGGATAAATTGTATATGTCTAATGATTATGAAACAGGTCATTCCAAAAATATTTAAAGGCATAATATCTGAGTCTGTTACAACAGTCAAATATTTTCTTAAAAATATTGAAAAACGATTTGTCAAATCTGAAAAGATTGAGACTGGTATATTCTTGACAAATCTTATTTCAAAGTAATATAGTCAAGAACACTTGACCACTAAAAACAAAAAAGGAAAGAAAAAGAAATAGGATAAGGATATTGCTATATTCTTTAGTTTGGTTCATTCTAAGATGAATTTAATTTCAATACCAGGACACACTTGGTGGATAGATTGCTCTACAACAACTCATACTAGTGTGTTTATGCAGGGTTGCCTAAATTGGTGACTACCAAATGATGGTGAAAGATATATTTATATAGGCGATGACAATAAAGTTTTAGTAAAAGTAATAGAAAATTTTAGATTATTATTAAAAATCAAACTTTATTAGTATTTATATGAAATATTTATTGTACCATCTCTTAGTTAGAACTTGATTTCTATTTTTGTATTGGATAAATTCGGTATTACTTGTTTTTTCAAAAATAGAAAAGTTAGTTTGTTTCTTAAATTCAAATTGGTTGGTTTTGATTTTTTATTAAAATCCGATAATCTTTCTCTGATAGATAGCATAGCTTAATTTAGTGAATCCCTGCAAGCTAGTATTTGAAGTGTAAAGTGAAAATTAATCAATAAGAATTTCTCTTTGTTGTGGCATAAGATATTGGATTATATCTCCAAACGAAAAATAGAAAGACTTGTGTCAGAAGGAATTTTTGATTCCTTTGATTTCATAGATTTTGATATTTATGTAAATTGTATAAAGGGAAAACAAATCAACAAAATGAGATATGAAGCCAATAAAACTTCAAACGTCTTAAAACTGATATATACGAATATTTATAAGCCATTTCTTTTGGTTCTTGAAATGGTCAAAGATATTTTTTTTATCATATTCATAGACAATTATTCATGAAATGACTCAATCAAGATTGCAGTATACATCCTAAACGGAGTTTCCCACTAAGACAACTACCAAAACCTCCTACGAACTTTGGACCGGCACACATCCTAGTCTAAAACATTTATATATTTGAGATTATCCAACTAAGGTTAGGTCTATTAGACCTAATGAAAGAAAACTGGATATCAGATTAGTTAGTTATTATTTTATAGGATACTTTAAAAAGTTTAAGGGGTGTTAATTTTATGATTCTATAAATAAGATCTTTTTTTGAGTCAGAAAATGTCCGGTTCTTTGAGAATTTTAAGTTTGCGAGGGAAGATACGGTCAAGAACATTATCTTTGAAGAGGAATATGTAGATATTCCCATAGGTATCTTGATTTTTATTTAAAGATTTCCCTAATAGTGTTCAAAACACAAGATATTATGATAATGTTGGAGAACTCTCATTCTAGAAGAATAAACTCTACCACCTCCAAAACGTATGCCATTAAGGACACCCATGATAGTTAGGCATCCCAACAGTGGTATTACAAATTTCATCAAGTTATCATATCGTTAGATTTTGAAATGAATTTAATTGATAATTGTATATATTACAAGTTATGTGCATGTAGATACATTTTCTTGGTTTTACATGAGAATTCTCAAAAGATATGGAGATATTCCTATAATCAAGAGAGACAAGTTTAGTCTCAGATAGTGTCCCAAAATCGACCTTGAGAAACAGAAAATATAGATGATTCTCTATGCACTAGTAGTGAGAAGTCTAATACATGTTTAGGTATGTATGCATCAGGATATTGCATACATTATAGGAATGTTGGACAGATATTTAAACAACTCGGGAATAGAATATTTGAAAGTACCTAAATGGGTCTTGCGTTTTGCGGTATCTACAAAGAACGAAGTAATATATGCTCACATTTCGGAGGTCAGATCAGTTTGAAATCATTCGATATATTGACTCCAATTTTTTGGGATGTCAAAATAGCATGAAATCTATATCAAACTATATTTACACACTAACATGAGGACACATTTTTCGGAAGAGTGCTAAATAGTCTATTATAGTCTCTTCCACTATAGTGGCGGAATTTATAGTATGTGAAGAGACATCTTCCATGGAATATGACTATGAAATTTTTTCATGGGATTACTGATAACGGATGATATTGACAAACCATTTACATTAATGTTAGGGAAATTGTAATCGAGTCCTTTGGTTTTGATGATAACAAAACATTTAATACTGTTCTAATATTTTTATTAAGTGTACAGATTAAATTTTATTTAAAATACTATTTTATTGAAAAATGTTTTTCTTGATTTTTAAAAACCCAGTCAGTATAGTAAGTGTAATTTGGATATTATACTTAGCCTAAAAATAAACATAAAAATATAGTTTGGGTATCTCACATTCAAAGGACAAGTGAGCCAAAATTCAAGAGTGACATTTAAGTATGTTGAAAACTTTTCTAAATGTTAGAACATTATCATTTGACCATATTTGGACTATTATATCTATTTGTGTAATGAAATAATTTTAAATCCAAAAATACATTTCAAAGAAGGTGTGAGGGACTACAATTTCAAGCTTTTACAGTTCAAAAATTTGTTAGATATGTTAGAGAAAAATCAAGATGAAATGGGCTGGTTAATCAAACTTTTCAGTAGAAAAAGTTGGTTCCCAAAGGGTTTTTGTATTTGAATATCTTTACATTCGGCCAAACTTTTTAAAATTTAAAAGTGTTGTATTATAGTGCTATAGTTGGACATCAAATATAATGTTTTACAACACATTAATTTCAAATTTTTGATGGAAAAATAAATGTGCAAAATCAGCTAGTTGCACAAAAAAATCTAGATAGCAACTTTCTGAAGCTGAATTTTTGGGAGATAATTTCATGTTTATAGCAGTCTTATCTCTTTGGAAATTTAAATTTGAGTTTTTAATATTCAAGTTTAATATTTGAACTTTAAATTCAAGTTGTAACAGTTATCTTTATGTTTCAAACTTAGGAGCAAAATGAGCTTACGAAATAGGGAAGTTTTGCATCGAAGTTATTGATGTATTTGTAAAGTTACAGTAGCAATTTCAAGAGCAGAAAACTCATTTTTACTTAGGCTTTTTAAGTCTAACAAAGGCATAAAGTTGGTGGACGAGTGACACACTTTTCAGGGAAAATTCAACATCATTTGGGAGCAATTTTCATTACAAAGAGAGAACAAATTTTTGTACTTCAAGTCTTCTTTCAAGAGCTGTCTTCTAGATTAAAAAATGATTTCTTGTACACTTATTGTTATGTGTTGTGTTGAGTGTTAGGTTATGTATTGGATTGTGAGTTTGAGTTGAGTTTTCTATTGTTGGATTAAGTTGTCTTCATGGTGTGAAAATCTGAAATCGACAAGTGGATTGTACTTTGTAATCAAGTTTCATAATGGAAACTAGTAGATTGCTAGATCCTGGCTTGCTGGCTAAAAGAGTAGACGTAGGCAGAAAGTTAACCACAATAAAAAGGATTTGTTTCTCCATTCTTAATTTTATTTTCTGCCGCACATGCATAGATTGTCCATAAGATTAATATAGATCTAAGTGGAATTAAATTAAATTTTTTAAAAGCTAATCGAGACAACCAATTCAACTCTCATTCTTGGTTGTCATAGGGACCAATAATTTTGTGATAATAAATCGGTAGATTTCTATTCCAATAACAACAAGAGTTTAACAATACCAAAGTATATTGACATCAAGTTCTTAGTTGTTAAGTAAAGGATTAAGAGTGGAAATTTGTAATTTTAGATGTTCACATCTAGCCTATCGATTCAAGTTTCTCACACTCTGCCCAATATTGTGAGACTACACAACAACTAATCAATAAGTTATAGTGCTTGAAAACACAATAGACAACAGGAAGATAAAAAAATTTGTCAGAATGGAGTGATCAAATGGGTGTTTTTTACTTCAATTTTTTCTCAAACCAGATCACGAATAATCTCTGTAAAAACTTCTGAATATAGTCTGAGTATAATAGTTTGAAATCCATTAAGCTCTAGCAAAATTTGTTTTTACCGTGGTCATTTAAAGGCTCAAAAAACCCTTTTGCTACAGAACTAAAGTATCTTCATATTCTATTTTTCAGCTCCTAAACCTTCTTTCAAAATCCCATTTTAACTATTGTAATTTTTCAAATTCAAACACTAACCATTCCCTTAAAGTGTGGAAGATCTAAATTTCAAAAACCTCAACTCATGGAGAAGTTAAACTTAACCAAACTCCTAAAAATCAACTTGCAACTTTTTTAAAAAAAATGGTTCAGAACCTGAATTTTTTTTTTTTTTTTTTGCCTCCAGTAAAAGGTTATATTTAATTCTTCCAAAAAATTTGAATTTGAATCATCAATTTGGACAGGTTTAAGGATTAATTACAACTCACAATCTGTACTTAATATGCTGAACCAAATCTTGAAAATAAATTAAAACCACAACAGCTCATATCTAGTTTAAAAATCTAAATTTAACTACTTCTACCCAACTTTTATGGTAATATCTTTTATGCAGCTATTTTTAAAGTTTTTATCAGAATTTCTATGAAATCTCAACTTTTATTCATCAAAGACTTGTGTTACTTGAAAAATTATTTTAAAAATCTTCACACTTGATAATTTAATTAGTAACATATATAAGATTTTATTATTATCAAAATATTAGTTTTTAAAAACAATTTTCTTAATAATATAAATTATATATATAATATCATGACAATATCATTCTGTTCGTAAAACGGTCTGATTAGTCTGACCAATGAACTGGTAGGTTAGTCAAGTTGTTTATTAGTTCAATTTTAAAAATATTGCCCTAAATCACTTGAGAAAGGAAGTGTCATCACTAGATTATCTCGTTGGGAATTTTTTTTAGTTATTTATAACTGTAGAGTAGAGTAGGCATGACATTCTTGAAGAGACAAGTACGGTTATGAATAAAAAAGAAAATTTCTTATAACAATTTCTGCGACAAAGAAATTTAGGAAATAACTTAGATAAATCTTTCACAGGATCACTCGATCAATATTATTTATAAATTTATCTGAGTATTGAATACTCGATCAATACTATTTTTAATTGTTAAATATTAAATTAATCTCCGATGTGAATTTCAACACTCGATCATTTTATATTATTTTCAAAATTAGATTTTCACTTGGGATGTTTTAAGAACTTAAAAAAAAAAAAAAAGTGTTAAATCCGTACTTTTCTCATTCTTGAATACTAATCTAACACTTAGGGAGGGCACACTTAATTTGGGGCGGGGATTTACAGGGTTAATTCCCAGATTAGGGTTAATTTGGAACAAATTCTTCGAAATAGGGCGATTTTCGACGGAATTCCAAGAATAGAGATATCGCGATTGGTGATCGCGACTTCTAAAAGCGCGATCTCGGATCGCGCTTTTAGAAATCGCGTTCAGCGCACGCGCTTTTAAGAAAGCGCGATCAGCGTTCGCGCTTTTAGAAAGCGCGATCTGAGAACGCGCTTTCAAGACTGGTAAAAGCTGCTCCGCTCTGCCTGGCTGAGCTTTTGTCGATCACGGGGGTTGGGTCGACTGTTGATCCGTGAAGCCCTCACGCCCTTTATATCGCAAGGTGTCTCTGTCTTTCATTTGCGCCGGTCGCTCTCTCTCTCTCTGCCTCACTCTCTCTCAACGGCGGTCTCTCTCTCTCTTCCCGGTGGCAGTCTCTGTCTCTCTATCCCTCAGTTTCAGGCGCGCTCTCGGTCTTCTCTGCCTCACTCTCTCAGGTGCGTCTCTCTCTTCTCTCGCCGTCTCTCTCTTTCCCTCACTCTCTCAGTCTTGCTCTGTCTTTCCCTCAGTCTCTGTTTCCGTCGCCGAGGCAGCAACTGCAGCGAGGTTTTAGGCGTCGGCGCTTCACGGCGATCGCGGATCTGGTGGCGGGGGTGGCGGACAGGCAGCGGGCGCGGCGGGAGTGAAGGTTTCCGAAGGCTTCGTCACTTCCGAAGGTCTGCTCTGTTCTCCTTTGCTGTTTGCTTTCGTCCTTTAATTTTTTTTTTTTTTTATATATTTAGTGTAAATAAATAAACATGTTCTCCTAATCAACCCTTGCTGTACAAAATGCAAATCCTCTGTTCTCCTTTGCTGTTTGCTTTCGGTTCTTTTATTTATTTAATTTTTTTTTTTCTGTACAAAATGGTTTTTTGGTTGTGAAAAAAAAATTTTTTTTTAACAAAATTAGGTTATTGAACTCCCTGCGTTTCTGTGTGTTTGTTTGGGATATTAATTTAATCTAATATGTAATATCATATTAGGTCACATGGTTAAATTAATGTAATGATATATAATATTAGGTTAAGGTAATTAATAATTTGGAGTAAGTGTAAATATTTATTAAAAAAAATATAATGTAAAATTATGTTAAAATAATTAAAATTATTAATTAAAAAGAAAAAATAATTAAAATAATTACAGATATATTTCAAATTATTAATATTATATAATATTTTGAATTAAAAAATAAATAACTTAGTTTAAACAAAGATTGTAATAAATATATATATTTAGTGTAAATACTAGGTGAATTTGAAATAAATAAATAAAAATATTATTAAAAATATTAAATAGAAAAACATGTTTAATGCTTTTAAAGTAAAGTAGTAACAAATATTTTGTAATAATGTTAAAAATAAGTATTAAATATTAATATTTGTTAAGATATATATTGTATAAGAATAAAATTTTTTTTGATATTTAAAATATGTAAAACATGCCTAAAATGAAATAAGAAAATTTAAAATAAAAGAAATTAATAAAATGAAATATAATAATATTAAAATTATTTTATAAGAAATAAATTTGTATAGATATATATAATTTATATATATTTAAAATGTGTTAATATTGTTAATATAAGAATTGGTTATATAGAGTTTTTTAAGATGGTTAAATAGTGTTTTTTAAGATATATAATTTTAAAAGTATGAAAAAATTTTCATATTAAAATTGGTTAAAATTGTTTATTAAGATTTATATTATTATAAGTATGAAAAATATTTAATATAAAAATTAGTTAATATTAGCTTTTAAGGTATATATTTTTATAAGCATGAGAAATATATAATATAAAATTTATTTAATATTTAATAAAAAATAAAATCGTATAGATATATAATAATAATTTTTGGAAATGGTTAAAATATATATATATACATATACATTGGTAAATTAAATATATGTTAGTAAAAAAAAAATATATAAAAAAATAAATAGATACATATGTTTAATTTTTGAAAATGGTTTAAAAAAAAACCATATATGTTGGTAAATGAAATTAGTAACTTATAATTCGATAATGCGATAAAATTTTTTCGGAATATATAATTCGAAAATAATAGGAAAATATAAACCGCTAATAGGAATCCTCACTTGCAACCGCCATTTGTGTACCACCGATTGTGTTTGAGGCATGTTGAAGCCAATTTTAGCAAACACTTCAAAAATAAACCGCTAACGGACATGATGCATAAGGCCGCAGAGCAACGACAGATTAGAAAGTTCGAGACGGTGATGTGTGAAATTAGACAGCTGAGTGACCCAGCATATCGGTGGTTGATGCAAATTCCGCTTGAAAAGTGGACATTGTGTCATGATGGGGGACGACGTTGGGGCAACATGACAACCAATAGATCCGAAGCATTTAATGGGGTTCTTAAAGGGGCAAGGAAGCTTCCTATCACTGCATGTGTCAAGGCAACATTGTACCGTATGGTAAAATTTTTTAATAAAAATCGAAATGAAGCTGCAAAGTTTATACAGGATGGGAAAACATGGCCTCCGGTGGTGACGGATAGATTGTTGAGAAATGAGCATAAAGGTAGATATCATCGGTTTACAACTTTTAACAGACGCACTGGGATATATGAGATCTGCACCAATATTCACGGAGGCAGGGGTGGAAACGAGCATACGTGGGGCGTATGGATGGCCCATCATGTAGTTGTGGAAAGTATACAATATACAAGCTTCCGTGCTCACACATGTGGAGAGTATGTGAAGACATGGGAATTCAGTTGCTGACTCTTGTTGACAGATTGCACACATGTGAAGTCATGCTTTTGACCTACGCTTCTCAGTTTTATCCACTTGGTCACTATGACTATTGGCCCCCTAGTCCGTTCTCTCTCTCGGCAAATAATTCACGTTTAAATCATCAAGCAGGAAGGCCACGTAGCACGCGGATCCGCAATGAAATGGATAGAAGAAGAACGCAGCGTTGTAAGGCATGTGGCGAATACGGGCATAACCGTAATCATTGCCCAAATATGGCTCGTTTGGAAGAGAGGGCGCGACGTGGCAGATAGGAAAATGTTATGTATTATGTTTATTTCCTACATTGTACATTTTAAAGTATATTGCTAGTTCTCTCTTATGATGTTTTAAATGTAACAGATTTTCGTTTGCGATATGGCTTATCCAATCCCAGAGTTTGTCCCTGGACCTCGTGACCCTACAGTACTGACATTGCAATCGACACACCGATCTGAGAGTATTTGGAACTCAGCTTCGGACACCCCATTGACGATCCGACGGGCCGATAATGGATTTTGGAGTGCGAAACCCCTGGATTTAAGGGTTCAGTTGATCCTGTTACGCGTCGGTTTTTATGGCATTTATAGATGTGGCCACATAGTGTACGACCACGCACTCATAACAGCATTGGTGGAGCGATGGAGACAGGAGACCCACACTTTTCATCTACCTGTTGGTGAGGCAACGATTACCCTTCAAGATGTCTCTATTCTCTTCGGTTTGCCAATCGATGGAGAGCCTGTAACAGGAATAGACTTGACACTTCCAATCGCTGACTGGCAGGATGTCTGTAATGATCTCCTGGGTTTCATCCCTAGTCCGAATGATTTCGATGGCGATCGACTCAAATTAAATGCTATAACGCAGTTTCTAAACTCACATCCATTGAATGATGATTCAGAACAGATTTGGGTTGAGTATCATGCACGAGGACGGATTATGCAGCTTTTTGGTACATTATTGGGGGATAAGTCTGGATCGAAGGTTAAATTATTGTATTTGGAGCTACTGCGAGATCTTGACTGTGCTGGTACATATAGTTAGGGTAGTGCTGTACTTGCTACGCTGTACAGAACTATGTGTCGAGCCTCTGTCGAAGGAGTCAATCAGATTTCTGGTCCATTATTATTGCTTCAGGTAGTTTTGTTAATAATAGTACGTTTCAAATTTAAAAACCTATATTGAGCAATGTTAACTATTTTTTTGTTTTTACTAGCTTTGGGCATGGGAGAGAATACCTATGTTTACTCCGATTCGACGACAAGCTGTCGATCCCGCGCCCACTGATTTCAATATGCCGGCCGGACCACGTGGATCTCAGTTTGTTATAATCACTACCTTAATATGTTTATTTTACCGTTTTCCTTACCTTTGCTTTCGTAACTGTAACTTCGTTATATTTTCGTACGATGGGATGTTCCTCGAAGTTTTGTTACCACAGGACGATATGTTCTTCGCACTTATCGTGACCAACTTGATCATATGAGATCTTCTGATGTAAAGTTCACCATCCTATTCTTAGTTATAATTTTTTCAGCTATGATATATATAAGTAACGCATCAGTTTTCTTCTCTAGTTTGTATGGATGCCGTATTCCGATTCTGATATCCAATCATTGCCTCCATATTGTCTCAACGGATCTGAAATATGGCGTGCCTCCGTCACCGGATATGTTTCGAGGTTGTTGAGTTTCATTACCCTCAAAGGGTAATGAGACAGTTCGGTTTACAGCAGGGTATTCCTTCACCCGTCGATACCAATCGGGATCTCCATCGTATTGATCGACGTGGGAGAAGTCGTAGAGACTGGAGGATTGCGCATAGGGTTTATTTGGATTTGTGGCAAAATCGGCGATATCATGTGGTCCAGGGGTATGAGTGCTATGGTTCTTCGACGACCACATTAGACTACATGACATGGTTTCGTCGAATAACACGTCTATATATTTCCAATCCTGAACATCGCCCTCGGCAGGGTTATCACCCGATGGGAACACATATAGAATCACTCGTAAGTAACATCTTATCTACAATTTGAACTACATGTCATTTAATGTATTTTCAATAATTAGTTTATTACATCCATATCATATGTAGTGTCAAAATCAAAGTCAAATTCACCTCGTATCGTCCGACATGCTTGCTGTCGAGGGGTGTGATTACAGAACTCGCTACATTAGAGATTTAGCATCAGATTCTATCCAGATGTTTGGTAGTGCTCCACCTGAGGGTTATTATCCTGACACATCTACACAGTCAGAGAGGTATCGGCCAAGGCCAGATATCGCATCCACATCTGGTCATGCGGCTCATTATGAAGAGGCAATGTCGTCAAGATCAGGTCATGGAGGGGACTACGAAGGCACGTGTGACACACCGATAGCATCTTCTTTTTCGTTTCCCACTCCTGTATATACTCCAGTTTATGCAGATCATGATGATGTTCCTCTGACTGAACCACCACGACGTAGTATTCATGAACGACGTCGTCGTACTTATTCGCAGGATATTGGCCCCGCAGGTGTTGTATTCGGCAAAGACCGAAGAGGGTCCATCGTACGCCTAGCTCCACCCCCACCTCCAGCCGTAGGCCGGCGGCCGTGTTCCCACTAGACGTCAGCCACCTAGAAATGCTGGCCGTCCTCCCTGTGGTACTTAGTTATCATTTTGAAGATTGTGTATTTGATCTAATTAGTTTATTAAATGTAAAATATTACTCACAATTGAATGTCCACGCTGTCTTGAAACTTGTTCACCTGAATAAATCGAGTAGAAGCATGTTATGCAATTTGTCATTGTATAATTGAACATTTCTTGACCTGCGAAATAGGTTTGGTAGTAATGATGTGCCCACTTATGAAATTGGTATTGATATTGGATACAATCAATTCAACCCCCCTTCTTTATTACATTTGATATCAACAATATGAATTAGTCATGACCGGTCAAAGTTGGCTACTTATAACATAATTACAAATATTTATTCTTTCCGTTTACGACAGTGGTATAAAGATTATTTCATTTACCAACTACCAGATTTACAATACTCTTAAATTTTCTACAAAATTTCCACATTATAGAGAGAACAAAATAAACTCAAAATTTTATACACTACAACTGTAAAAAACTAAAAGACGTTTAACAAATAATATTTAATTTTCAGAACTAAGACGCTTAATTCGTCTTAATTTATTATTTCTCTTCCTTTTTCATATTAAAATTTATATTTTTGATTTATTTTAAACATTTTTTTTAATTTAACCAATAATATTACAAATTTATGTATCAAGCGATATTTATTGTTACAAATTTAATATTAAAAAATATTTTTCATGGCCATCCTATATCATTAATTTTTATTTATTATATATTTTAATTTTTAATTAATCATTTTTTTCACTTTTGATTTTATTGAGTAAATTTTTCTTATTTTATTAATAATTTTTCAATTAATTGTTTCTATATTTCCTTCCGAAAATTTATCGAAACATTAAATAAATATTTTTATTAATTCTTGGTTAATATTTAATTTCTTCTTATTCACAAGTTTCTTCATTATTTCTTAACATTCATTATTTTTTCAATTATTTATTAACTTTTTTTAAAATATTTTTCCATTGTATTTTCTTCTTTACTTATAAAATTTCAAATTGTTTTTTATTACTTATATATTTTCTTTTTAAATTAACACTTCATTTTCACTTCTTTAATTACTTTTTAAGTTTTCCATATTTTCCTTTTCATTATTTTTAATATTATTATATCTTATAATTTTAAATATTATTGATTCATATTTCTTTTTCCCTTATTTATATTAATTAAAATTATAATGTTTCATAACTATTTTTTCCTCACAAAAAAAAAAAAAACACAAAAAAACAACTTATTTTACCTTTCTTACTAAATTTTTAAAATTTTACCCCTATTTAATTAACAATTACTATTTTAAATTTATTTTAGAACAATTTTTTCAAAGATTGTTCTAATCTTAATTGTTTTACACTTTTTAAAATATTAAGTAGATTTTTTCTCATTAAATTTCCTAATTTAACTAAATATTTAATTGTTTTATTATTTATTATGAAATACATATTTATAGATCACTTTTATTACTTATTTTTAAATTAATTTTATTAATGGTCACTTTTATTATTTATTTTAAAAAATTTTAAACTAATTTTTTACCTTTATTAATATTTAATTTTACATAATTAAATTTTAAAAAAAATAGAGAAAGCGCGATCCAAGACCGCGCTTTTACAAGAGAAAGCGCGATCCAGAATCGCGCTAAAAGCGCAGTCTTGGATCGTGCTTTCTCTATTTTGGGAAAAAAAAAAATCGCTCTATTACTGAGATTTCAACGCAAATTGACTCTATTTTGGGAATTAACCCGGGATTTACACTCCTTGATCCGAGGTGGCGCAGGCGCAGTTACATAAAGTCAAGGCGTGTCCTGTCCCGTGTAGGCGAAAAGCTTGTTGGGTTGGCATTAATCCAAAGGCCCACCTTTTGGTTGCAGAAAGCCACAACAGAGACGTCATCGACGCAATTATCTCTCTTTTCTCTTATCTTCTCTTCTCTTTCTCATCTGAATCTTCGTAATCCAATCAGAATAAACAAGTTTTTGATCAGTCAGACAGAGATGTTTATGCTGGTGAATTGTTCGAATTGCCGGACGCCGTTGCAGTTGCCTCCGGGGGCAAGATCAATTAGGTGCGCCATCTGCCAAGCCGTCACTCACATAGCCGATCCCCCTGGTGGTGATGCTTCTCCCCCTCCCCCCCGCGACTCCTCCGCTTCCCATCAACATCATTATGAACCACCACCACCGCAACCACCGTCCCCGTATAACCACGCGCCACCGGGACCGCCGCCGAACGCGCACGGGAGGAAGAAGGCGGTGATATGTGGGATATCGTACAGGTACTCGAGGCACGAGCTCAAGGGTTGTATCAACGATGCCAAATGTATGCGCTACCTCCTCATCAACCGCTTTCACTTCCCCGAATCTTCCATTGTCATGCTCACCGGTAACCCTCTCCCTCTCTCTCTCTCTTATTTGATTCGATCGACTGTTGGTTTGAGCTTAAAGAAAAATACTTAGAAAAGGTTAGATTATTTGGGGGTCTTGAGGAAATTGGAGTTGACTAGTATCAACATTCCAAGCAATCAGCCAAAAAAGACGCAACAATCTCTCTCTCTCTCTCTCTCTCTCTCTCAAATGGGGAACAAGGGAATCAACCTTTACCTTCTTCAAAGACCTCCGTCTTTTTTATGCTAAATTTTATCTTATTTTTTTGGTCATTAATCTTTTTTTTTTTTCCTGATTTTTTAATGGCTTTGACTTTGTCTCACATTGTACACTGCATTATAGTAAAATTTATTAATATTTCCATCAAATTTTGTGATGATGATTGCAGCCTATGCACATTGTATTAAATCATAGAGATAGATGAGATGGTGTAGCTGGTGGAGGATAATTCTCTCTCTCTCTCTCTCTACATTTTTTTAATTAACTTAAGCGATATGATGTGCAGAAGAGGAGACAGATCAATACCGTCTTCCCACCAAACATAACCTGAGAATGGCTTTATACTGGCTGGTACAGGGCTGTCAGCCTGGAGATTCCTTGCTTTTTCATTATTCCGGTCACGGTTCTCGCCAGAGGAACTATAGTGGTGATGAAGTTGATGGATACGATGAAACCCTTTGCCCTCTGGACTTCGAGACTCAGGGTATGATTGTGGATGATGAGATCAATGCCACTATTGTCAGACCACTTCCTGCTGGTGTTAAGCTTCACGCAATTATAGATGCTTGTCATAGCGGCACCGTACTTGATTTACCATTCCTCTGCCGAATGAACAGGTTACCTTCTACGGAGCACATGTCTAGTTTGTGATACACTTAACCTATACTTTTGAATTTCATGGCTATTCAAGGTTCTTAACCTTAGGATGACAGTGACTGCCAATTTCTCTGTGATTCTTTTCACTAATTGCTTGTACTTGTACCTTCCTTTTCTATATCACAGCAATTTTCCTCTAAACATTTTGCAAGTCAGACAGAGCACATGCTGATGTTGCTTGACAACTATTGCTTATCAGTATAATCTCCGGGGTTTATATCAAAAAAAAAAAATCCTCCAGGCTCAACATGTCTCCCTCCCACACAAGGGATATCTGAACTGGAAAGAGATGAGAGTAAAATATCCAAAATCAAATCAATTTCTAAGAGCCAAACATATTTTACCTGAGCTAAATAATTGGAATGATGTGCAAGATGATTGCTAATAAAATATAAGTTTGTTTAACTGAGGTAAAGTTATTCATTCCTCTTTAGATCTTCAATTTCGAATCCAAGAATTTCCAGGAGGACATTTTTGGTCTTGACAAGAATCTGGTAGGGTTTATAATTTTGTTCTTTAACAGTTAAATTCTTTTTACAATTTGATTTCTTAATTGTTTATTAAAGATAATTTTATAATCTAATTTGTACTTAAGATTATAGATTTTCAAGCCCAAAAAGAGTAAGTAAGAATGTGATAAAAGCCCTAGTATAGTATCTAGTCAACGGATACTCTACATGAATTCCTTTCTTCTTTTGTTAGAGTTTTCCCTCTTTTAGATCCCTATGTTTGATGGCTCGGAACTTGTTCCCTAACAAGTTTCCTATCATACTTCTTTTATAAGAAAACAACTATTTTTCTAAAATATTTCCTTATTACTAGTTTCTAAATATCTTCCTATAAAATCTTTTTCCAATGATATGCACTTTCTAAAATAATTCTTTCCAATGATATGTATTGTGCTTATAAGAATATTATTCCCCTTTTATACCTTTTTACTTGGCTGCGGCCAATAAACAAATATTTATTATTAAATCCTTTTTTTTGCAAACTATAAAATTTATTAAATTTTGATGGTTCAATTTATATACAAACTCTCTGAGTGTTTACTCCCATGATCTATGATCTTTTTTCTACAACTCAGAAGAAATTCTATTTATACACATACTCTTGAGCCAAACATATTTTTGGGCTTAAGAGGGAAGTCTCGGACCTTAACTCCTTATTAGCTTGCTGCAAGAGCATCATAAATCCTCTTTCTTCAGCAATTCAATTCCAAAATGTTTTATTTCCTCGGCTAGTTTCATTTGGAAAGACAATTCCTTCCAAAGTTATTACTTTCATTTGATCTATAATTCTTACTAGGACTATGATCTACTGCCGAGGAGGAGAGCTTTGAAACTCTTTCCATAGCAATTTGTTTGTGACAAAGTTTGGAGACACGTGACTCAGAAGAATGTTTAATCAAAAAACATCATTCTATCAACCCTTTGGTCCTTATGGTTGTGGATGAATGCAGGAATTTCAGAAATCAATCCATTTGTTGTTCTTTACCATGAAATAAAATCATCTTTTCTGACATTAGGGTCTTTTAAAAACTTCAGTTTGGAGTTTATAGAAAGGAATAACATTGTTATTTAAGTGCTTTTTTTTATGTATCTTTTTTTTTCCCCTCAATTTTCTTGTAAGATATTAGGCCTTTTCTCTTAGTATTTTTCACTCACTAATAAGACGTCCCTTTGTGTTTAAAAAGAACAAGAAAAAATATAGCATCACCATGGTACAAAAAATATATATATATTTTTGCCACATTTAGAAGGAAAGAAATAGCACACTGCAACTTATAAAGTTTCATTCTATTGCTGTTTCTCATATTGTTGAGGATATTAAAGTTCCAATTTGAATCACGTGGCAGCTAAGTCTAAGGAAAACAATCATTTGGCAGTGATTATTGATGATTTGCAAATAGTTTCTACTTTTTATGTTCTAAAGTTGTATATTTTCTTTAAGCTTGTAGCCTGGAGTGGCTTCCTGTTATTCTTTTAATAGATTCTGGGGGGGGGGGGGAAGAAGTTTTTGCTGCCGGTTCCATTAAATAAATCTTCATTCCTAACCTACCATTCTCAAGATGATATCTTGTGCAATTCCTGTTGTATTAAAGATGATCATAATTTAATCTTGATTAGGTTTCACCTCAATCCTGCTTCTAGATGCGAAGGATTTCCAAAATTTTAGAATTGGTTTTGTGCATGTTTGTCATAGGAGCGGGCAATATGTTTGGGAGGACCATCGCCCTCGATCAGGCATATGGAAAGGAACTAACGGTGGAGAAGTTATTTCCTTCAGTGGCTGTGATGATGATCAAACATCTGCTGATACATCTGTGAGTAATTAACCTATGGATTGAGCATCTGCATGTGCTCTATTATGCGAAATGCAACAGATAATTGATCTTGGTGACTCTTTTATGAGGATAGGCTTTATCGAAGATCACCTCAACAGGTGCCATGACCTTTTGTTTTATCCAAGCCTTTGAACGTGGACATGGAACTACTTATGGGAGCGTTTTGAATTCAATGCGTTCTACGATTGCAAGTACTGGCACTGGCAGTGACCTTGGTGGCGGTGCTGTCACATCTCTTATCACAATGTTGTTGACTGGTGGCAGTATTGGTGGTGGGTTAAGACAGGTACATGATCTAAGGGTGGACTTGAGCAACAGTTGCTCTTGCATGCAAATTCAAAACCGTTCTCTTCCTTTTTGTGGGGGTTTGGGTGGGGGATGGTGTGGCTCAGAATAACCTGAAGCATCTGATCCCCAGAGGACATAAACTATAGGCATGCTGTGGTTCTTAAATTTTATACCACCCCAACGTATTTGGAATTTCAATGATGATTTCTTCTTCATTAAATTATATGGTGGAAAAGTGAATGAATGAATTGCACATGGGGTATTGGCATGCATTTTTCCTTTTTAAAGGTTGGATGGTTTTTGCAAATGTATTGAGATTGGGCTATTTCTAGGTGTTTGCTACGAAAATAAGGATTCCATGATTGTCAACTTATCTTTTCCTGGTTTCTTATGTAACAGGAGCCACAGCTAACTGCTTGTCAGCCATTCGATGCCTATACAAAACCATTTTCCTTGTGATTATATTGCTTCGCAATTGTATCAGAGGTTTGTGCCAGATATAGTTGGGGCAAGTCTGAGGTTTTCCTTATGATATATGCAACGAGAAGGTGCTGTTTTTGCTCAAGCTGCAATGAAGTTTTTTAAGTAGATTTTTTTTTTTTTTTGGGTCTCAACTATGACTGTAGAGGTGTTTGATACCAGCTTCCTCTATATCTAATATTGTTCAGGCATCTCGTTTGTCTCATGTATGCTGTATCTGTGTACCGGCTGTTCAACATAATAATATGCTCTTCTCCATTTGGTTCCGAAGTATGTGAATGGAAGAGGAGATGCCGAGTTTCAAAGTGTTGCGCTTTTCTCCTCCCTTGATCAATTAACATAGATTTGGTGAACATCCTTTTCTAGTACTTCTTGGATTTACCCCAACACCTTTGATCAAACACAATCTGCGAAAACCGGGAATTGAACCCAGGGCCCCTACAGGAGGGATATTGAGTATTACCGCATGCTGGATGCCCTAGATGAATTGTCTGATAATTTGATGTGAAAAATATACAAGCTTTTTGAAAATGATTGTGTTTTTAGCAAACTTTACCCTGTTTGCTTTGGCTAAAGTAAAAGGCCAGAGGGGGCAACGAGCATCATAATATTATCATGAGATTCTCTACCCATGAAAGCAAAATTTTTCCTGTTATTTAGGCACACAGACGACTCTTAGCTCTGCATAATCATTAGCCATGTCAACTTCATGGTCTTTCTTTTTCCGCTCTAGTTTCTTTAGTTCAGGATTCGGAATGAAACAGTAAGGGTGCTGCTCGAAACCGTGCTGGCAATGCAATGCTCTGCCTTTACCTTTCCCATTTGTCTAAAAGGATTCTGCAGAAGAGCTTTGGGCCGATGCTTGCCATACATAACATGATTCATACAGTGGAGTTCAACAAGGGAAGTAAAAACGCATTTAACATGTAATGTTTATTAATGAGATGCTTGTAAGACCTTCCCCTTACATAGAAGTTGTCCTCGCATGTATGCCTTGGACTCCTAATAGCTCACCAAAAATCCTTTTCTGAGAGGCCAAACCAAGCCGAGGCAGAAGCATGATCATAATTGTGTTGCCTCGTTCTATAAAATAATGTAAACATATAATCAAGGACTCAATACAGTTACCAGGGCAAGGATGACAACTACTTACCTAAATTGTCCGATTCCAGTGCATATTCCACTTACAAATTCAAGAGACACTCGAATATGTCCGTGCATTCCAAGAAAAGATCAGGTACCTCGCTGGGCCATTTGCATTTATAAAAGAAAGATGCTTAACTCAACCTTTGGCAATTGCAGATTCATTTCCCAAGAAATAATATTAAGATATGGAGAATGATAACCCCATATATAATCCCCACCCATCAAGAAAAAAAGACAAATATTTGCTGCATATTAGGAAGGTAACCCCTAAACCCCCACCCCTAAGACATCAAACTCCCCCCCCCCTTTCCAACCAAAGATTACAAGAAGCATCCTGTCCTCTATATAAATTGCTCTAATCTCCTTGCTTTGCGGGGATCCGGTGGCCAGAAATCCTCCAACCGCAAGTTGGAGCTAGACCGCATCTCCTTCAAGAAAGGCTCTCCTCTCTGCAATCTAATGATCTCCAGGATGCTTCCAAGAACCTCTGCCGCAAGCCCAATTTCTCGAAGACGTCCTGGCTCCTCCCCTCCTCCGATTATCAACTGCCCAATCTCTTTTAATGAGGTCACATTATCCAAAACAACTTTGGCAAAAATATGACCAAGAAATTCTGCTGCTCGAGGGGCATCATTTACTGCATCCTCCAAACTGTTGAGTACTGATTCAAACCTGGTGGAAGGCAAACCAACACAAGTAAGCAACAAGAATATGCAAAAGCAATAAGCCCAATTGGCTTGAAGCAGAGGCAGGTCATGAGATTTTCTCCTTACCCTCTGATAAGATGGATTTGACTAAACAAACCATCCCGAGGTTTTGCAAGGCTGATGAGAAGCTTAGCTAGCTGGTCCCTTTCCATCTCCTTCCTCTCAAATGAGTCTAGCACCCATAGAGATATCATTGATGGATAAAAGCCTGGCGAGTTCAGTTCTCTGACACATTCTGCGAGTTCCCTTTCATCCTTTGCACTGGATACGAAACATTTTTCAGTATTTGTTTACGAAACCAACATTATTCCAGCACATTACGTATCCTCCAAATATTAAATCAGGAAACATAATACATCCGCAGTCAGCATCTCATTACCACCACAAAACTTTCAAACTAAATAACACAAGGATGAATATATATGAAACCACAGGCGGATACAATCAGCTTGAAAGACTCAAGTGCAATGAATAAAATGGTTGATGGCAAATGCAGTTGTTAATATGTTATTATGAAAACAGTAGGGCTGTATCGATGACCCATCTAGGACCACATTAGCACTGAGTTGACCCTTCATAGAAATGGCCAAGGAAAAGGGTTGGCTAAAGGGAATGCTGGAGCACATAGGGTTTCTAAATCCGTGTCATGCTTTATGCATACAAGGAGGATTTGTAAATAAGTTATTTACTACATACATACATGAGAGAGTCAGGAGAGCTTCTTATTGAAACTATCCTGAAGAAAAAACCCCAACACTTTCAGGAAGTTAAAAGGTTTTTTTTCTTTTTGGTTAAATAACAGTAGGAACCTCAGCCAAGCCCCTTCCATTTGAGTGCACACTGATAAACCCATCAAGCATGTGAATAGCCAACAAACCATGCACACCATGCAAACACATATTTTAGCCTATATATGGGATCATGGAACAAATGGGTGGAAACCTCTCACATTTGCAAATATCAAAACCCAGGTGACAAGAGGTGCATTACAACTGCTAGAACAATTGGTTGCATTAAAGATTATCAAACATAAACTATAGAATGTAATATAAAGAAGAGCCAAAGTTATGCGAGACCGTCTTGAGAAGTCTTGATGAACTAGAAGAAACTGGACACTTAGCATCCACATTTAAATGTTGGATTGACTAGAAACAACGATAAAATCCCGAGACATAATATCTTTGATAGTACAGGAGACATTGGGTAACAAGTGCATTTTTGTGCCATCCAGCTCAACATGAGGTCATCAGTGTCATCAAATTATAGGCCATAATGGTTACAGCTCTTGGAAAATGATACCAATTTTTGGCTCATTATGCACCTGCAAACACTATGATAAAACAACAACAACCACCACTTGAGCCTTAATCCCAAATTTTGGGATTTGCCATTTGAGAGACAAATATAGGATATAAGAAACAAAATATAAAATTAAATTTTGAAAGCAAAAATAGAGAAAATAACACTAAAAATAAAAATAAAAATAATGAAAAAAGAGATAAAAATAAACTATCTATAGAAATAAAAAGAGATGATTTAATTGTTTTGGATTCTACAACGCCACTCATTTCTATCTAAAGTCATCTCCTCAACTAAATCCTAAACATTCATATCTTTATGAATAATTTGCATCCAGGTTTAAACCACTCATTCTCCTATGCTAATTTTGTGCCAGCAAGCACTATGACAAAAGCGAAGAAATCATAATTTAAGCCAAGATCTACAATTGTGATGGGCTTTGCATGATAACCAGTTGATGCAAAGCTCGCTCTTTGCATGTTAACCCTTTTTGCTTGAGCTGTATGGGAAGAAGCAAGTTTAGGAATCAAAAGATCTCCAAATCTAGGCTTCTCCTAATTTCCTCACTTTTGCAGATGGAGGAACCCTCTACTTCTTAACAAATTTTTTGTACTCCTAGTCCAAACTAAACAGTAGGGGGGGGGTCATTGTTTTACCTAAGTGCACTCAGGCAATACAACTAGCTATGGTTCCAAACAGCTTCGAGCCTCGAGTAAAGCCAGTTACTGCATAGACTTCATAAGCTGTCCTGAGTCGGTTATATTAACATTTACCATTCTTGGAGCTAAGAGAACATCAGAACTCAAGAGACCCATAACGTAAGACAAACTGACTACAAGTCAATCCTATTCCTGTACCCACTCTTAAAATCCCTCCATTATTTCAAAATAGAATCAAAGACTAAATTATGCAGGAGAAGGCCACTTACTAATATTATAAAACCAAGAAAACAGATAACAATTTTACCACCACAAATAATACTTCAACATCATTTAGTGCACCATTATTCCTTTCCCTACGTGGCATTCACTAAAGATCCACAATTCACAGTGTCTTGCACTTGCTATTTGCAAGTAAAGCCTTCCAATAGTCCAAGTCAAAGATGGATCATGCACCCTCAACTTTTAAGAAACCCAAAAGGTGATAACAAAAAGCAAATACCTGTAGCCATTCGAAGGGGAAAAAAAAGGTGTCTGAACTCATATTGCATCAATCACCTATTATTAATATTGTTTTCTCAGGCTTTAAACAGAAAATTTTGCCCCATCCTAGTGTGTAAAAACCAAAGGCTTGCCATTCCATTGAAAAGAACTTCGAAGTGATTCTAAGAGCTCATAAGAAAACAGGAACAAAAGCCTATACCTTCATCCTGACCAACCTGAGACAGTAGAGGACAAATAATCTAAAGTTCCTTTTTCCAGTTTCTATGTGCATGGATATGTTCATCTTTTTTCTTCAAGTGAATAAGCAGCATGAGAGAACCTAAAGCAAAAGAGCTACCCCTCCCCTCTCTCCCACTCAAACCTAAAGTCAAAAGAAGATGGGATCAATGCGTAGTTGGAGAGATTTGCATCATTTTTATATCTAACAATGTCTTGACAACACCTTTTATATGAATCTTAATCTGCCTGGAGTAGTGGACAGGCTTGTTTGGAAAGCCTCCAACCAATCACAGAAGACTTTTGACTCGGTGCTCAACTAATTGTTACAATGCATGCTCGATAAACCACCGTCTGCTCACTTCTCTCCCATCGCCCCCCTCTTTGTGCCGGTTGTTCTCTGTGCCGTCTGCCATCTCTAAGCCCAGAAAGCACACATATGCTTCTTTGGTGGTGCCTCTCCCTTCGACCCCCCTGATTGAATGCTCCTGTGATTTTTTATTTTTTATTTTATTTTTTATTTTTTAATTAATTAATTTATTTATTTATTCATTACTATTTATTTATTTTACTTTTTTATTATTAATATTATTAGTAACCTAAAATATATTATGAATTGAGAGTTATTAAAATTTAAAATATACTAAATTTTTATTGGATTTAGTTTATTTTTAGTTTATTTTACTTTTATTTCGTTTTATATATTATTATTTGAAAAACTCCGCCATGACCAGTCCCAAACCCGGATAAAGGAGTAAGGTTGCGGTAGGTTGACAGTCAGCATAAAAACCCTCGTCAAAATACAAAACTAAGAGACAAATATAGGAAAAAGAAAAAAGACTCCAGGGCGTCCCTCGGAAGCGACGCCTCATATTGCTGCCTGGATGTAGTGTCAAATAGGTAAAGGTTCTCGCATCTCTGTGGATGGATGCGGGTAAAAAAGTTAGTCCATAAGGATAGAATTCGTATAGCCACTTAGAACATAGGGCTCTTAATCGGTAAGTTAGGAGAGATATGAGAAATAATGAATAAAAGAAAAATTAATATTATATGTCTTCAATAAGCAAAGTGGGTGGGGTAGAAGGCTAAACTAGTAGATTCTTATGGGTATAAACAATATACAGGTAGGGATAAAACTAGAAATGAGGTAAGAATAATTGTCCACAAGAATTTATGAGAAAATGTAGTGGAGATAAGAAGAAAGGGAAATAAAATTTTACTCATCAAGCTAGTTAATGGAGAAGACATAATTAATATAGTTAGTGTTTATATACTCCAAATAGATATAGATGTAATTAGTAAAAAACAATATCAGAAATATTTAGATAAATCTATTCAAGTCATACCTAATAGGGAGAAGTTATTTATCGGAAGATATCTAAATAAACATGTAGAAGAGAATAACGTGGAATTTGAAGCTATACATGGAAATTTTGGCTTTGGTAGTAGGAATGAGGTGAGAGATATTATATTAGAGTGTTTACCATAACATTTGATTTGATACTTATGAATACTTTTTTCAAAAAAAGAAAATCGCACATAATTACAAATACAAGTGGATTGAATGCCAGCCAAATAGATTTCTTTCTCACTAGAAGAGGCGACAGAATAACCGGTAAGGATTGCAAACTTATACCAGGAGAGAGTGTAGCAACTCAACATAGACTTTTGGTTGTAGATGTGCATGTCCCTAAAAGGCAAAAGGAATATCGTCCATTGGTGGAACCAAGAATTAAGTGGTGAAAGCTAAAATAAGAAAAAGTGATGACTTTTAAAGATAAATTAATTCAAACAGTAACCTGATCTACTAATGATGATTCAAAAACTATAGATAGAAATGTCTAATAATATTAAGAAAATAGGTAAGGAGATTCTTTACGTATGTAAGGGTCAGGCTCCAATAGGCAAGCAGTCATGATGATGAAATGAAGAAACTCAATCTGTTATACGAACTAAACGTGAGTGTTATATGAATCTTAAAAATAAAAGTAGTAATGCATTTGAAAAATATAAAAATACAAAGAAAGAGATCAAGAAGATTATTCAAAAATCAAAAAGCAAGGTGTATAATGAGTTATATAAGAAACTAAAAACTAAGGAAGGAGAAAAAGAGATTTACAGAATTGTTAAGGAGGAAGGGAAAAGATCTAAATGGCGTTAAGCATATTAAGAGTAAAACCAATAGTATACTTATAAAGAATGAAGATATAAGAAAGGGTTAGAGATTATTTTGATAATCTCTTTAACATGAAGGATATAAAAGATATAGATAATATCACGATACCTATAAAAAAGATCCATAGGAACTTTAAACATAAAATTCGTCCTCATGAAGTAAAATAGGCTTTAAAGAGAATGAAAAATAATAAAACCATTGGACCTGATGACATTCCTATTAAAGTGTGGAAATGTCTAAGTGAAGTTGGAATAGCAATATTAATTGATCTTTTTAATAAAATTTGACAAACCAAGAAAATGCCTCAAATATTGTGGAAGAGTACACTTTACCACTATATAAGAATAAATGAGACATACAACATTGTTCAAACAATAGAGAAATTAAACTTATGAATGATACTATAAAATTGTGGGAGAGAGTGATTGAGCATAGATTGAGATTAGAGATAAATGTGTCTCAAAATCAATTTGAATTTATACCAGGACAATCCACCACCGAAACAATTCATTTACTAAGACATTTGATGGAAACATCTAGAACACAAAAGAGAGACTTACAAATGGTATTCATTAATTTAGAAAAAGCATATGAAAGGGTTTCTAGAAACATTGTAGTGGGCGTTGATGAAAAAAGAAATCTTCGTCAGATACATTAATCTCATTAAAGATATGTACGAGAGAGCTGTTACCAATGTAAAAACTTGTGAGGTCTAAGTTATAGCTTTCCAATTAATATTGAACTTTACCAAGATTCGCCACTAAATCTCATCTTTTTTGCAATAGCGATAGATAAAATCACAAACAACATTCAAGATGAAATACCATGGTGTATTCTCTTTGCAAATGATATAGTGTTGATTAACGAAACTAAAGAGAGTATTAGTGCTAAATTGGAATTATGGAGAGACTAAAATTCAGAGAATTTAAATTGAGTCGGTCAAAAACTGAACATATGAAATGTATGTTTAGTGGTAATTACCAGAAAGATAAAAAAATAATTAAATTAGATGGACAGTACGTACCAAAAAATAAGCGTTTTACATATTTTGGATACATCATTCAAAACGATACCAATATAGATGGAGATGTGAATCATATGATTCAAACAGTTTCGATGAAATGGCGGACATCTGGAGTTCTTTGTGATTACACAATGCCACTGCATTTGAAGGGAAAGTTTTACAGAACCGCAGTAAAACCGGCACTATTGTATGGTATTGAATGTTGGGTTATCAAACAACAAGAAAAAAAATAAAATAGTTATAACTGAAATGAGAATGTTCAGGTGGATGTGTGATAAAACTATAAAAGATAGGATTAGAAATAAAGAGATACATACTAAGTTGGGATTGAACTCAATTGTGGATAAGATGCGAGAGTATAGATTGAGTTGGTTTGGACATGTGCATCTGAGACCCAAAGATACACCAGTTAGGACGACCAAGAGTTTAAATATAAGAGATTTAGTGAAACGTCAAAAGAGTCCGTTGAAAATCTGAATGCAATGTATCTATAAAGATATGATGGTTAAGAGATTAATTGTGAAGATGACTTTAAATAGAAATGAGTGGCGTAGAAAAATTAGAACAAATTAAATCATCTCTTTGTCGCTCTAAGTTTATATGGATAATTAGTTTGTTAGTTTTTGTGTGTGTTTTTTTTTGTGTTCAATTTCTATTCTATATTTATCTCTAAAATGGCTAATAACAAAATTTAGGATTAAGCCTCAAGTGGTGGTGGTTGTTGTTGTTGTTATTGGTAGCTGAGTTACAGGTGTCACAAAACATAAGTTTATATACTGCCAGAAGTTTCTGTTACTTTGTCATTCCAAGTATGAACTTCTAATCCTTAATTTAGTCAATGTAGAGCTTTCATTTATCCCATGTCATCAAATGGAAATTCCCATTTGAATATGGAAGTGTGTTAAAGTTACAATATTATGTATAACCAAACATTACTTTATAATAAACAGCACATTAGTTAGTCAAAATAATTTCTTCTTTTCTATTCATGGACCAATAAAGTTTCTTTTAAAAAAACGAATAATCTAAAAGAAGTGAGGAAATAGCAATTCAGGAGCATGAAGAAAATCAAGGAGGAGAAGTCAATACAAAAGGCAAAAAAGCAACAGATCCAAGATTTTATGGTAGGCACTACAAGACTGGTAGACTAGAACTTGGAATTTACCAGGAAGGTCAGAATTCTGGGAACATGTCAAGATCCAAAGAACCAAGCTATTAAGTAATCACACAACTCTATCGGCAAATGATCTCCATATCTACAGAAAAGTCATTCTAGAAAGTATTCCAATAGATAAAGATGAATGCTGGCAACTAAAATTGTATTGTCCTAAGCTTGTTGAACTAATGACCAGAAGACGAGCTCTTTCTAAAGGCTCCTCCAGTGAGAGATCCCATTTCCAGCTAACCTCCTATTTCAACTATTTAGTTCCAAAACTTCGAAGATATTAGAAGACTGAAAACAACACTGCATGAAAAGTAGGATAAGAACCAACTATAATTCTTGCATCAAATATCATGTATTGCATTTTCTCTAAAGCAAAGGCAAGTACAATGAAACATAAAAAGAAGGCAAAATACATCCTAACAACTTAAAAGGCTAAGCAAAGAATTTGCAACCATAAAACATCCTCCTCACAAAAAAATAAAAAAAAATAAAAAAAAGGTAGAGCCGTAAAGGAACAAAGACACATCTATCACATCCCTCAAACTTAATGACTCATTTCCAAGCAATAGAAAATACAAAATGACAAACAAAATTCGAGGATATCACTTGATCACTTGCAAGAGGTAACTCCAACCGATAAGCAAGCTTAAGCTAGCATTCTCAATCAAGTTTGGGCTTGATGCAAGGTTAAGAATTATGATGCAGTGAATTTGTATCCACCGTGGCAAATATATTGATAACTAAATTCAAGGAAGAAAATAACTCTGACTTGATTTTATAGACTTTGATATGTGCAACAAAAAAACACAAAACATCATTAAAATGATATACTAGAGTGAAATAAGAGCCTTAGAGAACCAATTATATAAAATTTTCCAAAATAATAATAATAATAATAATAAGGGATACCTGATGCTCAATGCATCCCAGTTGAAGATGTGGTAAAAAATTAGACAATTTGTGGACTACCATGTTTTACAAATAAGGGCTTGCTTCCAAGAATTAAAACCAAAGAGCTAAGGTAAGATGCCAGAAACTTCAGCAAATCGATTTTGCCCATTCAATAGGAATCACAAATACTCCAAATCACCTTCCAAACCAGTATGCAACACCAATATGCCAACACATGCTGAATAAAAGTAAGATATTGCCTCATAGAGTATCCTATTACTTTTAAAATGCAACAAAAAGCTTTGGATGCGCCCCGGATACATATAGAATACAGCGGGGTCAAAATTGAAATTGCTTGGGGTCTTTAAGTGTAATACTAAAAAGCTTGAGGGTGAAACAAAAAGGCTTTGAGCTCCAGTATATCCTCTTCTTCTCTCTCTTTATTTTTTCTTGTCATTGCCAAAGAATGTATTAACAAATATTCAGAAATTTAAATTATTAATGCCATCCTTGTATTCCCATATCTTAACTTTGGGAAATTTGCCATATTGCCAATATCCATAGTCTCACATACATCACATGTGTTCATAACCATGCTTCCTTTCCCATACATAAAGCAATTCGAATGTGATGAAATGAAGCCCACAAAATGCATTAAAACTGCCAAGCATAAAAATGAATGAGAAGAAAAAGGTGTGTAGTATGCTAGGATATAATAAGTATATTTATATAAAACAAGGACTTAATAAGTATATCTCTACCAGCATAAGATAATTTTCATATTGTATTAGTATTAATTAGATGTGTTTTAAACTCAACATAAAACACAATCCCGGTATTTACATAATCTAATTACAAAATTGTACTCCATAATGAACTTTCAAAAATTATAAGAAGATTCCAATCCACAGCTATAATAACAATGTAAAGAATCTCCATAAATACCCATGGGTAAAGTTATCAAATATATCACAAGTATGGCAAGTATCCAATACTGCAAATGTACAAACATAAGATCCATTAAGTAAATTATGAGTTGCACAAACAAATATAAATTTTCTCCCAACAAAAAAGAAATAGAATGAGCGAGCAAAAAAGCCAACCAATCTCCTTGACTCAGCAAACAAAGGAGAACAATATAGCCTCCTCCAGAAACATGCGCTGGGGGTGTGGGGGATCTTCACTTCGGAAACACCGCCTCCACCACACCCCACACCCCATGCAAAGATGGAAAACTCTTTCTATTCAGCACCTTAAAAAAACTAAAATAAAATATCTAGAGGGCCAAGTGCCCACTGGTAGCTTCTGCAGTTCTATTTCACAGCATCCTTACATAGTGACTAAGAAAATGACTCTGCACATCATCACTTTTCCTCTTGGAACAACCAAAGAACTACTTCAATGGGCAAAGGTTTGAGAAGAGCTCAATCCTCCAACCTACAAGTTTGATAGAAAGAAAGCTCTTACTATTTCCTATGTTGAGTTAATTAGAGCGTCCCTATTTCTGTTAGTGAAACTTTGACAACATAAGAAACTCCTTGCCCCATCCACCCCCCTCACACACAGAGAAAGACACACAAATTCCCACTTAATCACAAATTAAATCAAAATTTTTAAGGAGAATAGAAAAATACACTGGGAATGTAAAAGAAGAAGCCAATATCAAACAAAGATCTAAAAGAACACATCATCTAACTTCAGAATATGAGAAAGGAAAACTTCGATATCTTAGAAACCATTTTAAAATCATCAAGCCCCAACACTTGGAATCCAGTGAAGAAATTTAGGCTCCATTAAATTCACAGAAAACAACTACTATTTTCCCTAATCTCCGATCTTCCACTACCAGAAAACATTCTAAAGAGTCCAAATACATTCCTCTCAATACCAACACTAGAGAAATCTCGGGAAAATGACCTCCAGACAATCTAGTCACTTTTTGGAAAATGGACCTTGTTTGATAGTTTGATCTGAATTAATAAAACATAAAAGTAAATGATATTTCAGCCAATCAAGAAAAACCTTTAGTTTCTTAGGCCTAGACCTTCATTCAAAAATACAGAATTTCTGGAATAACATGTTTTACCCTGGTTCCCTCACATTAAAAAGTTTTTATAGAACCATAGCTGGACCACATCGACAAGGAAAAAATCTAAGACCACAAAATGTAAAACACAGAAACGGAGATGAGCAAACTCAATCAGACCTAGCGTTAGAAACTAGATGGGGATGCCCACATGAATTGGTTTTCCCTTAAACATTTTGTTCAATGGCATGTTTAGGCATGCATCCAAGATGGTATCGTACATAAAGATAAACACATTAACAAAGCCAAGCAAAAATGAGGTGAGCCATTCATATCTATGCCACTACTCAGTTTTGTACTTTTACGGCCAAAGTACTAACACATGCATAGATCACATACCATGCATCCTATGTTGTGATATTGTCATCAAGGGTAAGAGAATATCATAAAGGCGCATTCAGCATGAGTGTATTTTCAGTGACATAAAGTCTATATGCAGATATGGCAAAACAACCAAACCAACATGATAACAGAAAATTGCAGAGCAGAGAAAGATGAAAAGCATGACCGGACATCGTACCTGTAGAACTCTTTTATTGCTGATAGAGACTTCTCGCGAAGGCGTTCTTCAGAAAACTTTTCTACAGGAGCATTTTGGGTAAAAGCAGGCCCCTGAGTGCGTGCAAGAGGTGATGTTGCCAAAGATCTGTCAAGACCACGATCATGCATCCTGGCCTCCTTGCTTCCATAATGTACATTACAGTCTTGCATGCTTGATTGATCATAACCAGATAAGCCTCCAAATCTGTCTGAGGCATATCTAGGAGCGAGATCTTCCCTCGAGCTATAAGCAGTCCGCTCCGATACTGAACTGTGACCGTTCATTCCAACAGTCAATCTCCTTGGGTCACCAGCAGTCATAGACATATCTACACTTGACATGGATGGCAGACCTCTAATAGACATTCCCCTAGCGAGACCACCTTGTGGACCGAGTGTAATGGAATCATCGCCAAGCGGTCTCTGAGGCAATGGAACTGAGAGAGTCCTACCCTCGTAAGAATGTCTATCCTCCAGCCGAACGTCTTGGGCACCATAGCCACGTGGTTGTGCAGGTAAACCACGGAAACCCCCCATTTGGGAACTTGGAGAAGATAACATAGGTGAACCTCTAGGACCAAAATCCATGGGTTGGCCCCTTCTTGGAGTAGAGCCAATGCCAGGGCCACGAGGCAACCTACCAATTTGTGCTTGTCGTTCTTGAGCAGCATCTCTGTGAACCTCTTCAATCTTCTTTGGACCTTCAACCTTCCTCCTCTGTTGCCATTTGTTCTTTCTCAAATCAATTGCGTCTCTTAACATGAATCTTACCCTAGTGGACAATTTTGTGTTCTCTGAAAGTTGCACCATCATGTCAAAATATGCATCCATATGCTCCTTGGCTTTAGGGTGGTCAATGATTTCCCCAATGGTGCTCATTAATTTGCACAAAGCTTCAACATCTTCTTCATCAGGGTTCTGATACTGACCCAACAACTTTTTAATGCATTCGTGCATTATTCTCTCTGTCAGCATCTTCTTCTTGTACAGTTCCCCAATTAATCTAATATTGCCCAACATCCTTCTTCGTGCCTTGATCCTTTTCTCCTCTCTTTCCTCTTCAGACTGTTTTACCTCACCTTCCTCTTCAACTCTATTAGCTTCTTCCTGTTCCCTTTCCCCTCTTTCAAACTCCTCCTGACACTTGTTGAGAAGGACCCTCTTAAAAGTGATCTTCTGATCGTCCTTACCGAAATCAGGCAACTCACTAGCAAGGTGATAGCAGAAATCAGCATACATTTCACAAAATGTTGGCTCCATTAGAGCTTTATCAAAAATCTGTGAGATTACCCCAGTAAGAGATACTGCACTGTCAATGTTAACTGCCTTCACTTGCTCAAAAAGTTTATCAAAATTCTGGGGTGTTAGCTTGTTTAGGATAGCTTTCAACTGCCTTTGTTTGGTCTCTTCCTCATCTTGCACCTTACCGACTTCATACTTCTTTTCAGCTTTGTGCATTACCTGTAACGGGGTCTGAGGAGAAGGAATTAGACCCTTCTGAAAGGCAGTAGCACGCTGCCACCTATCAGCATCAGAATTGCTTCGTTGTGTCCCTCCCTGTGAAGCCAGTGATTGCATAGGCCCGGAAAGAATTCCACCAACATATTGGGTGGGTGTCTGTGCACGTGGGTTCCTCAATACAGCATAATTAGCTCCTTGACCAGGTCGAAATCCTACCACATTACCACCAAAACCAATATCCAGTCGCAGACCCCTCCCAGAAGCAAAAGGCCCTGGTAGCTTACTCCACTTGTCCTCATCAACAATTCCACTTCCACGGCGATCAGTCCGTGACCCACTACTTGTTCTATCCATGTTCCTTCCAGGGCTAGGGTATGAATCACGATCAACGAGATGAGTAGCACTAACACTTGCAGCCATTAAAACCTCTGCAATATCTGATCCAATCTTGAATCCCTCAGGAAGGTCCGTATACTGCTCAGAAAATTTCAGCAAGAAATCCCTCGAGTACTTTTTGGCAACAAGTCCATCTCTATTATCATCATGACTCTTTGGTCCTCCAAGAACTTGTTCGCCTTTCCCTGAAGGTTCAAGGTTTGGACTAGAGATATCAGCTGCATCTTCCCAATCATCAGGCTCCCTTTTAGTCTGATTGCAATTCTCACTATCATCATCTTCCAGAGTAGCATCAGTTGCCGTTTGCCTTATAGCAATTCCAGATCTGCTTTCTGTGCTTTCAGAAACAATAGTAGTTTCCTTCTTTTCCTCAGGAACCTTATAAGCCCCATATATGTCAGATGCGGTCCCAGTATTATCTGCTTTAAGACAAATTTCCTTCTTCTTTTTCTTCCCTCTAGCTGTGGTACTCTTTGCTCTGATTGATTCCAAAGTGGGTTTATCCTTGGCAACAGATGTTGGCAAAGACACAAAGCCACCAACAGTGCTGTCCACTGCACCCCCTGCAAATTTTGGAGTTGCATCTGGGGGGAAAGAAACTTTGTCAGGCATGGAATCTTGATCCATTATGTCTGATTTCAGACCCATACCATCCGTACTATCCATGTGATAACTTGCACCCAAAGAGGCATCCAAAGTTGAAGTCTTACAACTATGACTAACAACAGATGCAGCAACAGTGGGTGATCCAGTTTCAACAATAGGAGAATCCGGATGCATTGAAACAGGCATCATTGACTTCTTACTTTCGGTAGAGTGAACCAAAGCTGCTTTTAGCTCTGGCAAACTTTCCAGGGGGCCCCCATTCTCAAGAGGTGCTACCTTTTGAGCAGACTCCTGTTCATTTTGTTGTGCAGTTTCCAAAAATTTTGAAGAAAAGGAATCTGTAAATTCGCAAGAACTACTATTTTCTTCTTTAGGCCCCAGAGGTAAACTAACCTCCCCATGTTCTTTGGTTTCCCCAGCATCATGCATTAGGGATTCCCCTTCATTTGCATGAGAAAATGTGTCCATAGTGCTAACATTGGGTTCAGTAGCAGATATTTCAGATGATAAGGATCTTAAGCCTTCTATATCGTCACTCTTCTTTACCTCAGGTGCACTAGCAGTCGCAGCAGGTATGGATGTTGATTCCTGGTGAGAGTCCAAGACAGTCTTGCTGTTTTCGGATGGGGTGAGAGTGATTTTGGCATCTAAAGGATCAGAGGACCCATCATTAAAAGAAGAATGCTGCTCTAAAGCTGGAGACGATGTGTTTGAAGAAGAGATAGATTGTCCACTAGTCTGCAGGAAGAATGTAAATTCAATGCATATAAAAATATCAGCTAGAAGCCAAACAAAGACCCTAAAGTAGTGAAGGTAACGAGAGCAAAGTTTTACATACCTGTGATTGCACTTGTGATCGTCCATTCTTACCTAGCTTCTTCGGGTGATCCTTGAAAGATTCTGACCTACCCATGGTCTCCCTTCTTCTGCCATCAGTATTAGTCACAACTGATGCAGAGTCCTGAGAAGAAACCTCAGCTGCTGAGGATGAGATGCTGGGAGGCATGCCCTCCACAGAAACAGCGGAAGATGTTGCAATAGATTGTTTACTTGTGACAGGCCTCAATTGCTGTGAAGAACTTTCAGAACTGATTTCAGAATATTTGGGAGGATGAGATGAACTAATTTCCCCAGGCCCTTTTGAAAGTTTGGAAGATTCAACATTTTCAACATTAGGTGTACTAATTGTAACTTGTGAGGTTGAGGCCCGCTCTCCAATAGACCCAGTAGTGGGCATAACTGTCACTTGTACAGTGGATGACAAAGCAGATGACACTGCACTACGAACATCACGGCTACGTTCCAAGTTTCCTGGTTCTGCAATGCCATGCATGGTAGGGCCAGTTTTGTTAATAGACATGGAATGTGGGTTTATAAATGATGCATTTTGTGAACCCTGGTTAACTTGATAGTTAAACCTTGGTGCCTGAGAACCTGAAGTTATCTGAGAGCTGGTTAGAGGAACAGAACTAGCGGGGAAAAAGAGAGAACCGGCATTGTAACTATTGGGGTAATAGTTGATTGGATGACCAGGAGAAAATGAAGCTATATGCTGAGGCTGAGGAACATTAGAATGAGACAGTGGCATTGATGTGCCACCATCTGAATAAGATTCAGTTCGTTTATCAAGCCTCAATTCTTTATGTGTATTCGGATCAGTTATCTTAACAGGCCTACGAGGACCACCAAACTTCCCGGCCTGCTGCTGGGGGAATTGTGGGGCCATATTGATTCCCATGTTGCCTAACTGAGGTGGCAGCTGAGGATTCATTTGAGCAGTGAAGCTCAAGCCCTGGCCTTGATGCATGATACCCTGAGGCTGCATTGGATGGGATTGAAGACCTGCAACAAACATTTGCTGCTGCATTTGAGGAGCATTTGCCATTGGCAATGGTACTGGAATGGGCAACTGTATTGAAGTGGCTGCCTGAGATTGGATCTGTGGATTGGAGCCACTGAATTGCACAGGAACCTGAGACTGATGATAGGGCATTGGCATGGATATCCCAGTGGCAGGAACAACAGAAGATTTTTGTGCTTGGGGTGCAGGGGGTACAGCAGAAGCTTGCACGTCCTTTTTGACCTTGGACAAGGCACTAGCATCGCCTCCACGAGGTTGTTCACCATCAACCACTTCCTTCCTTGGTAACTGCTGCTTTGGAACAGATGGAACTGGCATTGCAGGACCAGTTCTTAAAGAATCATGATGTGCCTGGATAGAAAATGTTAGTAGAACCCAAAAGTAAGTAGATGGCTCAATTCTAAGGATCATGCATGTAATTACTCCGGGGATAATTGGCTCAGGAGATAATCAAGCAAATTTATCTTCATTATCATATGCCTATAGAAAAGAAGATATGCACAATTACATGTAATTTACAGTTATTGTTGAATTAGATGAATGGACACAAAAGAGTGTAATTGCAGCACAAACCTGAACTCGTTTCTGCTCATCCAAGTTTGGTGGGGCTGAGCTTGTCCGAGCTGGTATCTACAGTTAGAATAAGAACATTTCTTCATGCAGTCTCCATAAATCCCCCCCCCCAAAAAAAGGTAAGGCATATTGCTTTACCTGCATACCATTCATGAAATTAGGGCTTATGGAACCAAACTGAAGAGGAAATTGTCTTGATGCATCTCCTGGAGCTACACATTATAAAAGATACAAACAATTATTGAAGAGTAATTAGAGCAGACAAAACTAAATAGATAGGGTAGACATGTTAAGAGAAAGAAGGAGAGAGAGAGGGAGGGAGAGAGTTAACAAATTTGTTATATAGGATTAAAAAAAAAAAAAAAAAATCATACCTCTGGCGGGTGTGGTGGGTGTAGTTGAGGTAGAAGTAGCAACAGAAGGTTGAGACGAAGGGGTCCTTGGCACAGGTTGGCTGCTTTTATTGGTTGATGAATCACTTGGCTTGGCAGAGACAACCGCAACAGGTGCATGTGATGCACCTATAGTATAGGGAAAGCAATGAATTGAAATTTCGAGATTTTAGTTTCGAAAATTCCATTTTGAAAGGATTTCCAAATGGAAGAATGCAATTCAGAAAATATATAAACATACCACGCAAATGGGTTGGGGATACATGAGCACCATTCTGTACAGTTCGGGCAGCAGAAGTATAAGTGCCGGACTCCGAATTTAAAGTCGAGACGCTAACCCTAGAGTGTCCTCCTTGCGCATTATTAGACTTCTTAAAGCTAAAATAAATAAATAAATAAATAAATAAAAATTAATTAATTAAAATTTAAGAAAATCAATATGAAACCCTAAATTAAATAAAAACCCCAGTTTATCTTTAGGCAAAAGAAGTAGGCAAGCAAAAAATTTCGGGGGAAAACTAATACCTCTGATGGGGGGCCAAGGACGGATTGGTGGAGGGGGAAGGTGGTGGAGGAGCGGAGCCACCGCCGCCGCCCTTGGAGGGATTGCCGCCTGAAAAACCCCTGTGCTGGCCGGAGTTACCGAATCGACCCGATTTTCTGTATTGAGAATCGCTCTTGTCAGACCTTGATTGATTGAGGGACATATATTCGAACCCTCGCGATCCTTCTTTAGTCTGTTCGCTTGATTTTCTGCGCGCAGATCCAACCAACCAAAAAATTAAAGAAAAAAAACAGATAAAAGTAATCGCGAATATATGGAGAGCACAGAAGACAGTAGAAAGGGAATAATGTCGAGAGGGGGCAAAGTGAACCTGAAGATACAGAGAGCGAATTAGGGTTTTAAAATGTGCAAAGAGGGCCAAATAGATTGGCGGGAATCATTAAGTAGACAGATGGGGGGATATAATGAGGGAGGGAGAGGGAGAAAAGAGGAAGAAAAGAAAAGGAAAAGAGAGAGAGAGAGGGGTGAAGAGGGAGGGGGAGAGAGAAACCGAAAGAGAGAAGCAATGTGAGAGTGTTGGTGACACACGGGGAAGAGAGGAAAGAATTAACAAACTGACCTGGAAGATAGTCAAAAGGGAAGGTTTTTAAGGAGATCGAAATCGAACGGGTCACGTCGCGCCGCGCGTCTATTACAACTCTTCGTTCGCCCTCTCTCTCTCTCTCTCTCTCTTTCTCTCTCTCTCTCAAAAGGTTTTCGCTTATTTGGTTTTGGTTTTGCTAGTTGCGCTGCGTGGTGTTTGGGTTTACAGTGGCGCTCTTCTCACAAAGAAGTAGAACACTAGTTTCACCGACCTCCACCTTTCCCCGCCACACTTTTTATTAACTCGCCCACGCGCCTTCCTTGTTCCTTGCCTGTAGAAATTAAGAAGATCATTTTGATTTGCAAAATTTATGAAAATATATATATTTATAAAAATTGAAATACTAAATTTTGTCGAAGTTATTTATTATTTGGGTGTCGATAAAAGCTTTAATTTTCATACCATTAACTCTACATCCTTCAGCCTTCTCTAATTCCTTCTTTCTTGGAAACTCAACTCTTTCTACAAAATTTAATGTTACTTTGCTTGAAAATTTTGACAAAATCCTAAATTAAGAATTTGACTTAAAAAAAAAAAAATAGAACTTCATTTGGCCTTTTGTATGAGATAATAACATTTTCAGTTCTTAAACTTTACTTTTTTGTTACAAATTAGTCCTTGCAATTAAAAACGCTATTTTATTATTTTCAAACTTTAAAAACCGTACTCTATTAGTACTTTTTTTACTGACGATGACAAAGTGATCGTTAAATACTAATATAAACTGACGTGAGAACCTACATTAATGTATAGATGCTCACATGTTATTACCATGTCAGCTACTCATATAGTCACGTTAGCAATTTGCTAACGTGACTGTGCCACGCTATAAATATGTTGACATGGCACGGTAGCACAAGAGGGCATTCTCATCTTTCCACTATTCAGAATAAGACTTTGAGATATTTGAATTAGCACTTCCATCTATACTCATTTTAATTTTGTATTTAAAAAAATAAAAAATTTATTTTTATTTAAAATATTTAAAATATATTTTTAAAAGAAAAAATAGAGAAGGAAAGAGAGAGGTACTATTCATTGTCTTCAACCTCTCTCTCTCCCCACCACCATCACAACTTCACCAATTTCATTTCTTCGACATCGAATCAACGCCACCCATCAATATCCCCCATTTTGTACTTCCATCAATGAACTTCCATAACGTCACAAAAAGAGTAGCTACTGATGCAACATTACATGGAAACGTTTCTTTGAATGCATAAGGAAGGACTTCTGTCAGACTCTCTAAGCACACCACAGACATTAAATCAAACACATGGAGACTAAAATTCTAAGAATTCCAAGAAACCACATTTCTTTGAGGAATTCCCAAAAAAGAGAGAATTGGGAATGAAAACGCTAAAATTGGCCTTACTTGGCTCTGACTCCATGATAGAAAGAGAAGATTTCATTCATTCTTCTTCAATTCCCAATCATGAGGTTTTGTTCTTCTTAATCTTCAATATTTGCTCAGATTTCTTGATTAAAGAAGGTGCAAATTCCTATCAAGATTGCTTAGTAAATGGAGAAAAAAAATAGAGAGATTGAGTCGGTGGTTGGTGGGAGGAAGAAGCAGCAGCAGTAGCTAAAAATTGTGCTTGTGGTGACGTTGATGATGAAGAAGAGAGCCCAAATTTGCGTCGAACTTATGAAAAAATCGAGAGGTTGTCTCAACCATCCGATGGAGAGGCTGTCTTCCTGTATATGTTGGTGATGAGATGGAGAGGTTCGTGGTAAGCGCAAATTGCCTCAACAATTCGATTTGCATCGAACGTCTGAAGATCGAAGACAAGGGCGAATCAAGGCGGAGGATTCGTTGTCGAACAGCTACGTCTAGAGACAACAAAACTTTGTTTCCAGTTTTGTCAGCATGAATCCTAATAGTCCTCTTCATCATAGTATTTGTTGGAGGTGTGTTATGCCTCCATAGATATCGACTCCTTGTCGACTTGAGTGGCCACCGTCTACGGGATGTGAAACCTGCAAAAACCGTTGGAGGATGCTCCGACGAGAGAGTCTTCGACGCTCAAATCAAAAAGAGCGATTTTCGAATGTAAGAGAAAATAGACTGAGAGCTCAAGGAGGGAGAGATTCCCTGTGATTAAAGTGCCTAAAGTGTAAGGCCAAGAGAGCGTACATAGTTTGAAGGGTTTTTTGGATATCTTATATTTGCGAGAGTCGTATGCTGTGGGGGTGTTTCAACCTTACTTTCCTTATCGAGTTGATTCAAAAATCTCGAGAATTCAATATTTCGAAATGATCATGATCTTTATCGTGTGGGAACTTTCGTTTTCTGGAGAGATTCTTTCCTAAATTGAAAGATGTTGTTCTTAGGCAAGAACTCAAAGTCACTAGGGTGTTTCGACTTTCCTTTAGAATTGATAAAGTTGTTGGTTATCGATTAGTTGCCTAGCCAATGGAGGGTCTTCGAGATTCGTTCGTTTGATAGACCAATGGTTGAGTACCCGATCGAAGAGATTACTTCCACTCGATAAATCTCGTTCAATAAGCGAGGCAACTGAGATCCTATCATTCGAGAGATTTGAGCGACTAAAGCCCTTTGGTAGATGGTCATAGAGAATATTGGATATCGGACGGTAACTGTCCTTTGCGGGCCTCATGTGTGGGCTTTTCAATTGCTGACCTTTCGAATTGGGCTTGGGGTTATGTCACATCATTTGTCCCTGACTCATGGTGCTTTTTCTCAAGAACGATGGCGAGAGTTATGACTATTTGAAAAGGCACAAAGCTTTTTAGTATGACCTTTGTCGCTTCAATTTTCGAGAATCGTCTTCTGTACACTTTATAAGGATTTACGTTCGTCAGGGCATCACATACCCTAGCATTCTTGCCTATTGCTCTCTTAATCTTTTGCGAAAAACTTTTTTCTGAAGACAAAATGTCGAAAAGTTCTTCTTCGTTGCAAGGTATAGGCAGTGTATGGAGTACGATGACTGAAGAGAAACTTATGGAAGTCCGGAGGGACATATCGTTCAGAAGCGATTTCGAACTAGTGTTGTCTGGCGAAGAGGACAGAGCGAATCATGCCTCAGACGATTGCGTCCTAATGTATAAGTAGTGCATGAAATATGGTTTGAGGATCCCATATACGAGTCCGCTGGCAGAGGTCTTGAGATATTAGAATATTCACCCTTCGTTGCTTATCCCTAACGCCTGGCGTTTTGTGATTATCCTGATTTTCTTGTTAGGATTTTTTCGCGTTCGCTTTGACTTGAAAATTTTGGGGGTCCTTTTTTCCATAGTGCGGTGCAGTGCCAAAAGTTCTATCCATGGTTGGTATAAACTCCAAACTTGTTAGGAGTCTCATTGGAAATTCTTTTATAAATCTCAGGACAAGTATTGGCTACAGAAGTTTTTCTACGTGAGATTTTTGAACAATGATCTTTTTCCAATGCTTCCAGATGTTGATAAGGTGCCCTTCTTGAACATGAAGATCCCGAACCTCCTCTGCCATTCTCATCTTTTGCTGTTTGTTAGCCGTTATTGTGAGTTTACCCATCAGTGCATTTGGATAGATTTTTTAATAGAGAACCAGATGTTGCTGTTGTCTGGTTTGCTGGTGGACAAGGCGAGGCAGATCACCAAGCTTCTCTTACTAGAGCAACAGAAGAAGGAGTTGGTTGATTTTCTACCGTCTGTAAATGCTTTCCTTCTTGAGGATGTCTCTACTAAGAGGGAGGTGCGACTGAACGCAAAAAGGAAGGTGGTCGATACTTCTCCTGAGACTCAGTCGAAAAGACCAAGGGTTCAATCGTCTGTCCCACTTTCTAGCGAGGATGAGCTAGTAGATACTAGAGAACATGAGTCTCCTCGGGAGCTTATTGAGATGAGAGAGGGTCAATCGATCACTCATCCTATGATCATTGGTACACCCCTCAGAGACGGGGAGGGGGACGTTCCAGACGAGAAAACCCTCGAGACGACAGGGAGTGCTCTGGCCCCAGATACACAGCAGTAGGAAAAGACTCCAATGACACACGTTTCTGCTCCTTTTTTGGGAGAAACACCCGAACGGTCACCCCAAACATCCCAAAATCTCTTGCAAGATGTAGAGGATGAGGGTGGCATTCTACCTCCTATTTTGGTTGGGTCGTTCAACGGAGAGGAGGATGATTTAGAAGAAGGATCAGTAGCGGTTTGTGTGGGGGACCATCAGTATAACTTTATTGATTCGCGAGAAGCACCAAAGCTGGACGAGCGTTTTGAGTTTCCCCCGAAGCTCGCTCTCCGGACAATTTCTCCGGATCACATTGATAAGCCTATCCACTCTCTTTGCCTTACGGAAAGTGTTCTCCTTGCCCGGACTCTGTTATTATATGACTCTGACTATCAAGTGTATTTCTTCCAAAACTGTGACCTTGACCGAACTCCAAAGGTAACGGAGGAATGAGTGTGATGGGTAAATTGTTCGTTTGAGTAACCAAGTGCTAGTGCTGAAGGATGCTCTGGAGAATAAGGAAAAAGATACCGAAGAGGGGAAAGACAGGCAGATTGAACGTCTTTAGTGAGATTTGGCCCTGTCTCAAGAGTGTTGTGAAAAGCTAGAAGCTGAGGCGCACGTACGAGAAGTGAGATTAGCGGCCGCCGAGACGTTAGCTCATTTTTGGGATGAATCCCTTCAAAATGCCGAGCGGGAGATGGCTAACCTCAAGGCGTCTGTTGCCAAAGATGCTGTCTAACTCCAGTTTTCTCAGCGTAGGTTGCTCGAACATTTGAGGTGCACCGAGGAATTCTCTGAAAAATTAGCCGATATGAGGCTCTACCTCCTCTTGAGGGGTCGATCAAGAGAGTGATGGCGGATTAGGACTCCGCGCCAGTGACCTCTATTGTTCCTTCTTTCCCCTTGTAATCTTGCATTGTTCTAATAGTGAAAAGATTTTCTCCGTTAAGTGTGTCAAGCCATTTGTCCAATACTCCATCGAAGTGTAACAATCCTCTGCGAAAAAATCCTTTAGAATGCTTCATCCCGCTTGGAGAGTCCCATTTGTTTGATAAGATTAGGGTGACTTAGACCCGTCGCACAATAAAAAACTTTAGATGTTAAGGTCGTGTCCACCCGTTCGGAGAATTTCATCCTTTGATAACACGTTCAGACGATAAGGCCAGGACGTCTGAGACCCGACGTACGATAGAAAACTTTAAATGTTAGGGCCGTGTCTACCTATTTGGAGAATTCCATCTTATTTTGATGATACATTTTATCGATAAGATCAGGGCGTTTAAGACCCAACGTATGATAGGAAACTTTAGATATTAGGGTCGTGTCCACCAATTTGGGGAGTTCCATCCCATTTTGATGACACATTTGATCGGTAAAACTAGGGCATCTAAGGCCTGACATACGATTGGAACTTTAGATATTAGGGTCGTGTCCACCTGTTCGGGGAGTTCCATCCCATTTTGATGACACGTTCAATCGGTAAGATCAGAGTATCTAAGTCTCGACATACGATACGGAACTTTAGATGTTATGGCCATGTCCACCCGTTCAGAGTGTTCCATCTCATTTTGATGATACGTTCAATCGATAAGATCAGGGCATCTAAACCCCGACGTACAATAGGAAACTTTAGATGTTCAGGCAATATCCACCTGTTCAGAGAGTTCCATCCTATTTTGATGACATGTTCGATCGATAAGACTAGGGCGTCAAAGACCCAACGTTCGATAGGAAACTTTAGATGTTAGGACTGTGTTCACCCATTCGGAAAGTTCCATCCCATTTTGATAATACGTTCGATCGATAAGATTATGGCGTCTAAGGCCCAACGACTATAGGAAACTTTAGATATTAGAGTCGTGTCCAACCGTTCGGGGAGTTCCATCACATTTTGATAGTACGTTCGATCGGTAAAACCATGGCATCTAAGGCCCGACGTATGATAGAAAACTTTAGATATTAGAGTCGTGTCCACCCATTCGGGATGTTCCATCCCATTTTGATGACATGTTCGATCGGTAAGATCATGGTGTTTAAGGCCCAACGTACGATAGGAAACTTTAGATATTATGGTCGTGTCCATCCGTTTGGGAAGTTTCATCATATTTTGATGACACGTTTGATTGGTAAGACCAGGGCGTCTAAGACCCGACATATGATAGGAAACTTTAGATATTAGGGTCGTGTCTACCCACTCAGGAAGTTCCATCCCATTTTGATGACACGTTCGATCGATAAGACCAAGACGTCTAAGCCCCGACGTTCGATAGGAAACTTCAGATAGGAGGTGATTCCTCCAAAAATTATTGAGAATCTCGTATCACAAACCACCACTGGAATAATCACTAAATAAAGAGAGAGCACCGAAACCTTTCTCATGGAAAGAGCACAGGAAACTCTAGGTCATATGCCGATCAAACGCTAGTAGGAACATAGGACTCATGCCAGATGTTTTCATCATGGATCTGGAGGATTATCCCTCCTGATCCATCGTGTGACGGCCTGGATTCCGGTCGGTTAGGCGACTCATTCTCCCTCGATACGTTATGTCCGTCGAGGGAAGGTAAATTTGTCACGCCCTGATCCTCGATCAGAGACCATGAATAGCCGCCCGTCACCCCGTATATTGCCATCACTCGACACGCATACCAAGGCAACGAAGGCTAACATCAATATATGTTTCCTCAAAATATCATTTTTCCAAGTAAAGAATATAAAATGTAAGACATTTGCCTCAATGCATAAGTATATAACATATCTGAGAGTTTCAACTACATTGCACAATAAAATTTCAGTCATCCCAATAAATGTATACAATAAATATTCTATAGATCTCAAATATACATATATATCATCCAACATCATTAACTACTTCACCGCGGAAGAATGGTCGATACCATACTTAAAGTCTAAGGTCTCCAATACAAATCAAGTATGTCAAACTCTCTCGATACGTCTTCCTATCAATCTATTCTCTAAAATCAAGGAAAGTGAGGGGTGAGTATTATGTGGAATACTCAGTGAGTGAGGGGATCGACAATATGTTATCAATCATATATGTGAGCACAGAGTATCAAAGCAAAGTTTTAAAATGCGACGACATTAAAAAACAATCATCATATTTCCACACTTCATAAAGCATATATCACACATCATGGTATCCACACATGCATCCGTTATCGTTTCAAAATCATATAGAGCTGGCCAATAAAATATCCCTAGTGATGGTCTACCGCGACCAATGACGGGCGCATTGGGGGTATTTCATATGCAAGTATAAAGAAAATATCAAGCTCTCTTCCCCAATGTTAGCCACGAGCCTCAATAGTATCAAGCGCATATAATCAATCATGTATAGAATCTCGTCTGGAGCTAGACAGTGGCATCAGACACGTCCTCCCCTATATGGTTCATCCGGTCGTAACTATACATATGGTATTTGGGGGATACCTCTGGCCGAAGCGTATCCGGACACAATGGGTATCACTGTCAAAGCCTTTTGTAGCTACGGAAGTCCATCATGGAAATCATCATACCATTATATCACAAGTGAGCATATCACAAGTAAGCGATTTGGCCCATAACAATTCATTAAACCAAGTCAAATAAATGTGCCAATACAAATGGAAGTATATAAATCATGTCAAGTTCATAAAAGTGGCACAAGTCATTTCAACACAAATTTTACGGATGCATATCATTTAAACAGTTCATTGAGACACTCCAATGAACACAAAAGAAACATTTGTAAAAATATATCATTCGCATGATTCCACACACATAATAAACCATGTCATTTCAAAAGTTATAAAAACATGGATTTGTTTAATCAATAACACAGTGTCTACAGTCCCGCTCACTGTACTAGAGATGATAGTCACTCCCGGACGTCTCTGCGGTGAATGTTCTGCAATGTTCAGCTTTCGGCAACTCCTAAGGGGCAAAACCAAGTATTTATCATCATCAATATCAATTCTTTCAAAAAAAAACCCAAAACCCTAACATTGAATACCCAATCTTTCTCTCCCGTACGGTAACTCAAAACCCACCAATTCTTTTTCATCAACTTTCAACATAACTCCAAAATCATGAAAAAGGAAAAATAAATCCAAACTAAAATTAAAAATATTACCTAAATTTCAGTCTCCAAAAATCCTTTCCCGTTCGGGTTATGTTGAACCCTAGAACTTCACTCTTCCTTGTGACAGCATCTAGTTCTTCAAGATTTTCCAATATCAAGGCTAGAATCTGATTATTGAAGTGGTAGATGAGAAATTTGGAACCTTAAATCTTAGGTTTGTTAGTGGATCGATCGAGTTTAAGGAGAGGAAAGAAAATGGTTTAGAGAAAAAAATGATGTTGGTTTACATAAATCTTCTGTAATCTCACCCCACTTCTTTCCTTTTATTCTCAACCCATTTTCCCACATTCGATAAATAGCCATTGTTTATTCTTAAATTACATAATTGCCCAATCATGTCCTCTTCTCTCGGACTTTAGGGAGTGTCAAGGCTATGAGTTAAGTATTGAGAGTTGGATCCAGCTGGTGACAATGTGCTTACCGATAGGTAGAGAAAATTTAAAAATGGGGTTTGCCATCTATGTAAATGAATTTAGAATATTAACATTTGGAATATATATAATAAATGAAGTAATATATAATTAGAAACTATGGATGGCTTGATGGTAATTATTCTCTTTGAAAGAAGCCAAAGTCATTGGTTCAAGTCTCCTTTCGTGCAAACGTTGAAGCATTTTAGTGAAATTTTCAAGTGTACACAAGCAGGACAATTGCAGCCAATCGGGAGAGATAACCAATGAGGAAAATGTGCACCGATGGAGTGAATAACAGACAGAAGAATTTGGCTAAGCAAGTGTATCACCGATGGGTATTATATGTACCGATGGGATGGTATAAATATCCAAACCGAGAAGTTTCATAATATTATACCGATCGGTTATTTCAAAATCAATACCGAAAGACATTACTAACCAAGACTAATAAATAAAATAAAATAAATTTAAAATAAAATAAAATAGAAAAAATAAATTGAAGGCAAAATATTCACTTGTTGATATTTGTCGAACATAAAATTTGAAAAGTTAACTGAACGGATATTTGGAAATATATATTGTAACGAACAACCAAATGGTGGTAAAAAAAATCTCATATTACCGACGGTGCACATTACCGATCATAGATACACAATACCAATCGGTATCAAAATAATCATTAGAGATTGGATATACCGATGGACATATAAAATTATAAAATAATAAGTCTACCTAAAATCACAACTTCCTCCATTCACCGATGGAACCTAATTGTTCTGTACTAAAAAATGATAGAAAAATATACCGACAGTTAAATCATTTGTTTCACAATATACCGATGGGCTCTTACAATATTGACGGGAGTTTTAATATCAATTGGTGAGTAAATAACCAACAGGAGTTTAGGAACCTAGTACCGACAGATATAAACTTCATCTTCACAATATCGATGGGTGTCTCATAATTATCGATCGACAGATGATTACCATTGACTACTAACTGAGAAACTAAAAATTTGAGGGAATGTTCACTGAACTTAAATCTCTACCGAATACTAAAATTCCTCTGAGTAACGAACGTTTAAAATCTACCAAGTACTAATTGTCGAGACCCAAATAACCGATAACTTTGGTGATCAGAACTCTAATAATCGGTAACTTAAAAATCTTAAAATCTATCGACTAAGTATAAAAATAAAAAAAAAATTGACCATTCTAAATGAGAAGATTTCAAATTCTTGTTCCCAATAATCATTCTTCCACATTTTCTTAAATATAAAAATTTTCTAATAGTCCCTTTAAACTAAATATCATAATTTGAATTTGTCCGATGTTACAAAATTCCTTCCTTCCGTACTGATGAATCTTTGTAGTTTACCATTGTGAACCAGAAATTCCAACTCATCCATGAGTCTCTTGTACTCATCAGTCATATGACCGTAATCCCGATGAAAGTGACAGTATTTGAACTTATCTTTCTTGGGGTCTTCCTCTGTGGGATGAGTGGACCACCTGACGTACGATTTGTTTTTGATTTGATATAAGACCCGGCTTGAGATCTCATTCAGCGGAGTGTAAACATTAAACCTTCGTGAGGGGGAGCCCCCGTTTATTTCTCTTTGGAGAAAGTTGGCGAGATGACCAGCTGCGTTTCTTTCTGCTAGGATGGTTTTTCCGTCGGTCAAACGAATCTGCTTTTTCTATCACAATGTACTTCTCGGCTCGGGATTAAAACTCTTGGATGGTTACAGGGGGTTTCTTCGTAATGGAGACCTTCATGTCAGAGGAGCACAAGCTCGTTAAGAGAGCAGCTAATACGATGGAATGGTCCAAAGCGGAGACCTTTAACATCTCTATTTTAAATCTCTCTAGGAAATCTCTTAGAGACTCGTTTTTCTGTTGCCGCAACGATAGCAAGGAAGTGAACTTTTGCTTGACTCATCGGCTGATTATAAAATGAGTCTCAAATTGTTGTCGGAATTGGGTGAAACTTTTGATACTTAACGGAAGGAGAGAGTTAAACCATGCCAGGAGGCATTGCCCTTGAGAGTAGTGGGGAAGTGCTTGCACATCGCTACATCTGACAGATCTCTTGAGACCATAACTGTTATAAAGTGGGCAGTATGGTCGCGGGGATCAGTTGTTCCATCATATCGCTCCATGGGTGGCAGAAGGACGTCTCTTGGCATTGGTTCTAAGAAAATCTTCGAATCGAAGGACGATTCTCCTGAAGGGTGGAGGGCATCTTCCTTCTTCTTTCCGCTTGCCCTTTTAAGCTCGGCGGCTACAAATTGTTCGATTTGCTTTTTTAGATCCTTAGGGTCGTGACGAGTGGTCGCCGATGGCTCATAATTCATAGGAAATACTTACCTCGGTGGACGTTTATGTTCGGAGTCCGCTGCAGGTGAGTGGTCGTCTGGGGCTGAGTCCCTTCAGTTATTTGCTCATTTTTTGGAGTCTTGACTCTAGTCTTTCCATCTGAGGATGGCTCACCTGTTCTGGCGCTGGGATCGCGACCGCTTGTTCTTAAGCCGCAGGATGTAAGATTTGTGCCAGATGAATTGAGTAATCGGGGGAGGCGCCGACGCTCAAGTCATAAAGAACGGTTTTCAAATGTAAAAGAAAACAGACTGAGAGCTCAAGAAGGGAGAGGTTCCCTGTGATTAGAGTGCCCAAAATGTAAGGCCAAAAGAGCATACCTAGTTTGGAGAGTTTTTTAGATATTTTATACATGCAAGAGTCGTATGTTGTGGGGGTGTTTCAGCCCTACTTTCCTTATCAAGTCGATCCAGAAATCTTGAAACTTTAATATTTTGAAATGATCAGGATCTTTATCGTGTAGGAACTTTCATTTCTTGGGAAAATCCTTTCCTTAACTGAAGGATGTCGTTCTTAGGCAAGAACTCAAAGTCACTAGGGTGTTTCAACTTTTCTTTAAATTTGATAGAGTTGTTGGCTATCAATTGGTTGTCTAGCCAATGGAGGGTCTTCGAGATTCGTTCATTTAATAGACCAATCCTTTGTACAGCTGACTCCTGCCTCACAAGGCTAAAGCAAAACACTCAGTTAGAAATAGAGAGGTATAAGTATAAGCTCTCACCAAGAGTAGGATGAGATAGCAACAGGGGTGATGTGAGGTATTTTTTAAGCTGCACGAAGGCCATCTAGCACTTGGGCATCCATGCGAACCTCTGGGACATCTTCAAGGCATCAAAGATGGGTTTGTACTTTTTCCCAACCTTTGACATGAATCAGCTCAAAACTGATATTCTACCGGTGAGGCATTGTCTCTCTTTCAACATCTGGGATGGTGACATGTCCAATATGGTTTGTATCTTTTAAGGATTGGCCTTGATCCCCTGGTTGGTGATCATGAAATCCATGAATTTATCGAACGCAATTCCGAAAGTATACTTTGTCGGATTTAGCCATATGTTATAATGTTCTAACGTTTGAAAAGTTTCTTCAAGATTGGCAACATGAGTTTCTGTACTGGTGCTCTTGACGAGCATGTCGTCAATGTATGCTTCTACGTTCTTGCCGAGTTGGTCTTTGAAGACTTTATTGACCAACCGCTGGAAAATCATTCCAACGTTCTTCAAACTAAAAGGCATGACTCAATAGTAGTACGTATCAAATTCTGTGATGAAACTTGTCTTTTTTTCATCTTCCGACACCATTTGTATTTGATTATAGCTCGAATAGGGGTCCATGAAACTCAGAAGTTGGTGGTCCAAAGAGTTGTCCACCAGCATATTGATATTAGAAAGCGGATAGTTGTCTTTTGAACACGTCTTGTTGAGATTAATGAAGTCTACATATATTCTTCATTTATTGTTGACTTTTTTCACCAGGACCACATTGGCTAGCCATTTGGGGTATTTGATTTCGCAAATGAATTTGGTAGTTAGCAGTTCCTGGACTTCTTCTTGAAAGGCACGTTGGCGTTTTAGGGAAAATACTATCTTCTTCTATTTGACTAGTTTGTAATCGGTGTTAACAGTCAACTTGTGGATTATAACTGAAAGGTGAATACCTGACATGTTTTTGGGAGACCAAACGAAGACTTTCAAATGTCGGCATAGACAATCGAAAATTACTTCTCGTAGAGGTGTTGGCAAGTTAGCCCTGACTCGAATGGTCTGGTCAGGATCATCAGTCAGAGGAATCTCAATCACTTCTTCCACAGGCTCAAGTTTGGTCGTTGGCTCAATATCATCTTTGAACTTTAGAGTGTCGATCGGAAATTTTTTTTATCTCCCTTCGACCGCGAGAAGGGCATAAAGATCGGGGTCACTAAGAAGAGTAGCGATTCCTTCTGACATTCTAAACTTGATATTCATATATCTCGTATTGGGTAGTGCCTCTAGTTCGTCTAGACTAGGACAATCGAGGATGACGTTGTAAAGTGAGAATAGTTTCACTATATAGAAGATGACTTTGGCAGCCGCGTGGTTGGGAGAAGTCCATAAGATTACAATGAAGGAGATGACACCTTCTAGATAGATGCATTCATTAGAAAATCTTTTAAGGGATCCGGTGGAAGGTTGAAGATGGGACGAGTTGAAACCCATTCGCCGGAAGGCGTTCTAAGTAAGAAGATCACAGTCTACTCCCTGATCAATGAGGACCCTCTTAACAGTATAAGACTCTAATTTGATGGTGATAACCAATGGATCGCTATAATTAAGGTCAACTTTAATTAGATCATCGTCGTCAAAACCGATAATTGACTTCTTTCTCTTGATGGCTACCATGTTTGGAATAGACAACTACGATAGATGATACGTTTGTTTGGAAAATTAGCCTATTTTTCCCACGAACGGTGCCAATCTGTTGGAGGTGGGTTTCACCTCCACAGATTCTGACTCCTTTTAACTTGAACGGTTGCTCTGGGAGATGGTTCAAAACCTACAAAAAACCGCCGAAGGGTGCTTCAATAAGGGAGACTCCGACGCTCAAATCAGAAAAAGTGGTTTTCGATAGGAATAAAACAGACTGAGAGTGAGAGTGAGAGAGAGAGAGAGCTGATAGTCTTGTGATTTGTGTATTAAGTATCTGGTCTAAAAGAGCGTACCTGGGTTTCAGTGTGCCGAAAACTTATATATTTAGTTATTGTAAGAGTTATGTGTACCCGCGGTATTACAATCCTAATTTCCTTACGAGGAGGTTCGAAAATCTCGGGATTCTTCTAATCAAATATTTTTAAGAGATTTAAAATCTTTATCACTTAAAAAGTTTGATAATACAGAGAGATTTCTTCTCTTATCGATTATATTTATAAGATTTCTTCCATTATCTAAAGGATGTGTTTCGTATTGACTTAGGAAACTAAGACTGGTACAAGGTTTAATCGAATATTTTCTTCGATCGATGGGAGTAATCGATTTCTCAACGAGCTGTCAGTCATCGGTCAAAGAAAGAAAGACATCAGTTCAGGCTTATCGAATGCTCCTACAAATCAGCTAAGTTTCCATCGTTTGGAATTGACCGAGGGGTCAGCTTACGCTTGTTATTCGGGGAGGTAAATCCCTTATCGTTGCCGGTACGAGAGTTTTACTATGAACCTTCGGGTTTTCGGGTACTATCCCGATGAGACTTTGGGGCCACGTCCCATCAAGTTCATTGTTGTCCTCTCCTATCTTAATGTGCCAGTGCTTGCTAGCTCCTAGCATCGCTGTATAGGTTGTTAGGAATTTTTTCGAATTCATTTAAATTCAAATGAATCAATGCATTCAATATCAATTAATGGGGAAAAAAATAACCGAAAGGATTAATGGGGAAAAACATAACCGAATGGAAGGAATTTGAATTGGGATGTATTTGGCCGAATTTTGGTGTTCAATTCAAACCTCCATACAATTAATCTAGTTTTTCCGTTTTGAATGTTTAATTACATTCTCATAACGTTCAACAATAATTTAAGGTAATAATTATAGGGTTTTAATGACTCTTTGATGGTTGAAAAACTATATAAACCCCATTCCAGTGCATTAGGTTCCTAAATTAATTTCTAAATTTCATACCATCTATTGAGTGAAATTGAGTATTTGGAAGGGTTGTGCATATCCCAAGAATTATTTTGGTGCTTTTACATTCGTTAGAAATGAAAAACAAGAGTATGACCAAAGATAACTCTAAAATCCCTTTTTATGCTTCTACTTATTTTGGTTCAAATTTTGAATTAAAGTGTGCGTTAAAAATGTCATGCATCTTAACATTTGATATCAGAGTTAATTTTATCTTTACTTGTATGTTTTTTTTGATGAATTTTAAAAATTAAGGTTTTCAGATTTTTAAATATTTGATCTAAAATTTTAATAATTTTTGAAAAATTAAATTTAGATTTAGAATTTTTGTGTCATTACAATCAAAATCATATTTTCAGAATTTAAAATGAAGTAACTTTGAAATTCTTTTATAGTTTTTCAACATCCGGATCCGTAGGAATGAAGAGGTCCTGGGTTCGGGACTCTCGTCCTTTTTCGGGTGCAGAAGACCCGCACCGAGGAATTTTATTTTATTTTATTTTTTTTAAGCATTAATGGTTGTACGGTGCATTTAAATGTTCAAAGAAGTTGTTAAAAATATTAAGGCACCACGTGTCCTGACTATACTTGAAAGAACAAACACAACAACACATGAGGAGACAATGGCACGTGACTCATAAAAGTTTTGAAAAGGAGAAAAACACCACATTATTATTATTATTTTTAACCATGTGAAACACAGCATTCCGGATTTCCAAAGGGAAAATGCTGCGTTTGGAGATAAAAAAAAATGTTTTTTTTTTTTTTTTTTTTTTTTTTTTGTACATAAAGGTTTTGAGTGCAAAATTGAGAAAATGCATTTTTATTTAAGTCTAATTATGTGGATAAAGATAATTACAAAATTTGTTAAAATATATATATGTTTTTTAAATGTATGAAAATTTTTTAAATAAATTTTTATACATAAGGATAAGTACAAAATTGACAAAATGTATAAAAAATAGTTATTATATTTAAAATTAAATTTCTTGCATTTTATATGGTATAAACATATAGTAAATTATCCTTGTGATAAATATAATTTCTAAAATTAATTAAAATATAATCACAGCAACCATAATTAAATAAGAAATTGTATATAAAGATATGATCATATTAGGAAAAGTATAAATTTGCCATAAAATTTATTTTTATGTAATGAATTTTATCCCATAGAAATTTTTGTTGTATGAAAATAATAAAATTGGAGAAAAAATATCAAAATAGTTATTTTTCAATTGTAGTTTACTTGGTTGAATTTTTTTTTATATATATAATACTATAAGTGCGGTTGATCTAGTGTATGTCTAGACTGGTTCTATAAAAAATATGAAGATAAGTCTAAAGCTGGCTGACTTTTAAGCGATTCCATTTAACTCACCACTTACCTGAGAACCTATTTGGTGCACTAGAGAAGTTGTCTTATATAGCTAAGTAGAGAAAGATAAAGTGATCAAGAAAAGACTAACTATTGATAGTTTTCTAATTAGTCCATATGTATTAAGAAATGAGTTATTTTTGGTAAATTTTATCATAAGATCAAATAAATTTAATAGAATTAGAAATTTAGTCCACGGTCAATTTCTATATCATAAATTTATTTTTATATGTTTGTATTAGTAGACATATATATTAAATGTCTTATATATAGTTAGTAACTATATTTATTTATTTTGCAATATTCCAAATCATATATTTGAAATTCAATTTTTTCGATTTGAATGGAAAGTATTATAAGGATTGGAGGGAAATGGTATTTCTCCATTTGGGTTGCTTGAACATTGATTATGCTATTAAGAAGGATGAGCCACCTCCAGTGACCGATGCTAATTCCGAGACTGATAAATCTCTTTATGAACGTTGGGAGCGATTTAATCGCTTAAGTACTATATTTATAAAAAGTAAAATCTTGACTAGTATTTGTGGTTCAATCAATCAGCATATCAATGTCCATGTTCTTCTTAAAGCTATTGATGAACAATTTGTGGTATTGGAGAAATCCTTGACCAGTACCCTTATCATGCAATTCTCTTCTATGAGGCTCACTACTGTCCACGGTATGCGCGACCTCATCATGTAGATGCTAGACATTGCAGCTCAACTAAAGAACCTGGAGATTGAGATGTCCAATTTCCTCCTTGTGCACTTAATTTTGAACTCTCTCCCTCAACCTTATGGTCCTTTTAAGATTTCCTACAATCCACATAAGAAAAAGTGATCTATTAATGAATTGATGGTCATGTGTGTACAGGAGGAAGGAAGGTTGCTGAGAGAGATGAAACAGGGTTCTACAAGTGCACATATGACTGTACAAGGAAAGAAGAATAGCAAGTCCAAACCAAATCAAAACGGCACAAAACCAAAGGCGGACATAAAGAAAGAGTCTAAGTGTTTTTTTTTTTTGTAAAATGAAGGGACACATAAAGTAGGATTATGCCAAATACAAACGATTGCTTGAGAATAAATATACAAAAATTTCATTAGTTTGTTATGAATTTTACATGACTGATATTTCTCATGACACATGATAGATTGATTCTAATTATACCATCCATATTACGAATGTGTTGCAGGGCTTCCAAAATCTAAGGAAGCCAGTGGATTGTGAACAACTCATCTATTCGGGTTACAAGATGAGATCACGGGTAAAAGCCATTGGAGATTGCGAGCTCATATTGACAAGCATACATGTCTTGAAGTTGAAAAGAGTTTTTTATATACTTAAGTTTTCTAAAAAATTAATTTCTGTTTTAAAACTTGCACAATATGGATATTCTTTCCAACTTGATAATAAAATGACTTTGTTTTTACAAACAAATGTTGTTGGTTTTACTCCATTTTTGGATGGACTTTACAGTATTTATTTGCAAAATAACACCTACTTGAATACAACACATATATGAATTAAAAGAAATGTCATTGAGAAAAATTTTTCCATATAGTGACACCAGAGATTAGAACACATCTCCATAAAGAGAATAGAAAAGTTGATAAAGGATTGAGTACTTGATACCCTAAATTTTATTGACTTTGAGACTTGTGTGAATTGTATTAAGGGAAAGCAGACCAATAAAACTCAAAAAGGTGTTAGGAAGAGCTCATAATTACTTGAAATCATACGTACGAATATTTGTACTCCAAGTACAGGCTCATATAGTCATAGTTACTTCATCTCATTTGTAGATGATTACTCACGATACATGTATCTCTACATTTTTGCCATAAAGATGAGACATTTGATGCTTTTAAAATTTTTAAGGCAGAAGTAGAGAAACAATGTAGTAAACAAATAAAATTTGTGAAATCAAATAGAGATGGGGAATCCTATGGAAGGTATACAGAGGATAGACAAGTATCAGGTTCATTTGCAAGGTTTCTTTAGGAAAATGGAATCGTTGCCCAATACACCATGTCTGGTTCACTTGACCAGAAAGGCATAGTCGAAGGAAAAAACAAGATCTTGTTTGATATGGTTAAGAGTATGATGACTAACTCCAAACTGCCTAACTTCTTGTGGATTGAAACTCTCAAGACGACGGTGTACATTTTAAATAGGGTTCCAATCAACACTGTAGCCAAAACTCCATTCGAATTATTAAGGGTTAAAAACCTAATTTAAGACACGCATGCATTTGGGGCTATCCTGCAAAAATAAGAGTTTATAATCCACAAGAAAAGAAACAAGATCCAAGGACCATGAGTTGATACTTTATTGGTTATACCGATAAATCTAAGGGATACTGGTTTTATTGTCCATGCTACCATACTAGATTTGTAGAATCTAGAAATGCTAAATTTCTAAAAAATAATTTGTTCAGTGGGAGGGATCACTTTGGGGAGTTATCTCCTGAAAGGGACCCATAAAGTATCCCATCAAGTTTAAATACCAAGTCAGTTATCATCCAAAATAACCTTCAAGTGCCTAAGGACGCAAATCAGAGTACGGATGATAACCGAGAAATTCTACAAACAGTTGATCAAGATCAAGTTGGTAAACATTCTCCTACGAAGAATGTTGATCCAATATTAAGGAGATCTACTCAAGAAAGAATGTCAGCTACACCTGATGATTATGTGGTATATCTTTAAAAGTTTGACTATAATATTGGAACCATAGAGGACTTGGAAACGTTTTTACAAGACATGAGTTCTAAAGACTCGAACTTATGGCTGAATGCTATGAAAGATGAAATAAACTCCATGGGGAACAACAGAGTCTGAGACCTTATAGAGTTGTCAAATGGAGTAAAACTCATCAAATGTAAATGGGTTTTCAAGATTAAGACAAACTCATTAGACAACATCGAGAAATATAATACCATACTCATTGCTAAAGGGTTTATCCAAAGGAAAGGAATCGATTACTCGGAGACATTTTCTCCAGTGTCGAAAAAAAATTCCCTCCGCATTATTCTGGCATTTGTTATATATTTTGATCTAAAGTTGCAACAAATGGATGTGCAAACGGTTTTTCTTAATGGGGAACTAGAGAAAGAGGTTTACATATATCAATTTAAAGGATTCTCCTCTAGTGGTAATGAACACTTTGTGTGCAAATTCAAGAAATCCATATATGGGCTGAAACAAGTCTCTCGTCAGTAGTATTTGAAATTACACAATGTAGTCACTTTATTCGATTTTGAAGAAAATATTATGAATCAATACATATACCTTAAGGTCAGTGGGAACAAATTTTGTTTTCTTGTCTTGTATGTGAATGATATACTACTTGCCACCAATGATAAGAGGATGTTGTATGGGGTGAAATAGTTTCTCTTTAAGAATTTTGAGTTGAAAGATTTAGGTGATACATTTTATGTCATCGGTATAAAAATATATCGAAATAGATTCAATAAGATTCTAGAATTATCTCAAGAAACCTACATCAACAAAGTGTTTAAGAAATACAGGATGGAAAACTATTCACCAAATATAGTTCCAATTGTCAAATGTGATAGCTTCAATTTGGAACAATACTTTTAAGACAGATTTGAAAACGGAACAAATGACTAACATCCCGTATGCTTCCGTTATTAGAAGTCTCATGTATGCACAAGTCTGTACAAGATCTGATATAACACATGCTATGGAGATGTTAGGTAGATATCAAAGTAAACCGAGTTTGAAATATTGGAAGACTACAAAGAAAGTGTTGAGATATTTACAATACACCAAGTAGCACATGCTTACATACAGAAGCACTGACAGTCTAAAAATAGTCGGGTACTCGGATTCAGATTTTGTCGACTGTGTTGATTCTCAGAAATCAATGTCAGGTTACATCTTTATGATGGCCAGTGTAGGTGTATCATAGAGGAGTGCTAAGCAGATATTAACTGCGATCTCCACTATGGAAGCTAAATTCGTAACGTGTTTTGAGACTTAGGATTTTAGATTCTGTACCTAAGTCATTTTGTATATTTTGTGACAATTTAGTTGTTGTATTTTTGACTAAGAATAATAAGAGTGGTAGTTGAAGTAAACACATCGACATAAAATATTTGGTCATTAGGAAAAGGGTGTTGAAAAATAAAATTGTAATTCAACACATTAGTATTGATTGTATGTTAGCTGATCCCTTTACCAAAGGAATACCACCATATAGGTTTAGAGATCATATTATAAATATAAGTTTATTATCTTATTTAAATGAAACTCAAAATTGAATTTTTACAATAAAGTTATGCACATGTAATTGTTTTGAAATAATTTCATCAAGTTTGGATCCGAATAAATATAAGATTTATTCATAAAATGAATGTCACCATGAGGTTAGAAAATAGAATATATTGTGATATACGGAATATAATACTTATTTTTAAAGAACTTATAGCCGTGACTCATGTATTATATTTTCATAAGAAATTGACTTGATTTTGATTTCAAGTCGGTTTGTCGGGTCAAGTGGGAGAATGTTAGGAATTTTTTTTGAATTCATTCAAATTCAAATGAATCAATGCATTTAATATCAAATTAATGCAGAAAAATATAATTGAAAGGATTAAATGTGATAAGAAAGGGAGGGAATTTGAATTGGAATGCATTTAGCCGGATTTTGGTATCCTATTCAAAACTCTATATAATTAATCTTATTTTACTGTTTTGAATGTTTAGTTTCCTTCCCATAACGTTCAACAATAATTTAGGGTAATAATTATAGGGTTTTAATGACTCTTTGATAGTTGTGAGCCTATATAAACCCCTTCCTAATGCATTGGATCCCTAAATCTAAATTTCTAAACTCTACACACTTCTATTGAGAGAAATTGAGGAGTTAGAAGGTTTGTGCACGTTTCAAAAATCATTTTAGTGCTTTTACATTCGTCGAAAGTGAAGAACAAGAATATGGCCGGACATAACCCTAAAACCCCTTTTTATACTTCCATTTATTATGAATCAAAATTTTGAATTAAAGCATACATCAGGAACGTCATGCATATTAACATAGGTAACTCTGAATCTATCCTAAAAATTCACGAAGTTAGTGTGCTTTCCCCCTGCTCACTTCTATTTTCCTACAATGGCTGGCAGAAGTTCAGTTTCTTGGTGTTGTGGAGCATCCCAACCTTGTCAAACTCATTGGTTTATTGTGCTGTAGATGGTGAAAGAGGCATTCAACGTCTACTAGTGTATGAATTCATGCAAAACAGAAGCTTGAAGGATCATCTTTTCAGTAGGGCATCACCTGTACTTACTTGGGTGACGAGACAGAACATCATACTAGGTTCTGCCCAAGGATTGGCTTATTTGCACGAGGAATTGGAAGTTCAGGTCTATTTCAAGCTATCAAAAACTGATTATTAGAGCATTTACTTTTTACACAATTTATGTCATACGCTTGCTTTATTTTTGTGAACGTAAAATTATTGTGTGTTCATTTACCATACCAAAATAGTATGGTTGTATATCATTGAAACAAGCTAAGATGCAACTTCCCTTCTTGGATTGGAAGGGAGCGGTAGACTTAACAAAATTATGACAGAAAGTAATAATGAGCAACTCCATGCACAAGGCTCCAGCATTATTGGTTGAGAAGAGTCAAATGTAGTCCATGAGCAGTGAGGCAGTTTTTGCAGGTTGGAAGTATAGTAAAATGCCCAGTTAGATTTTAGATCACTCGCAACATCTTTAGCAACTATGTTTATGCTCGTGATCATAGAAGTCATGTACCCTTTTAACTAGGGAAAATGCCATCAGTAGGAATTTGGAGTAAATACTCTTATACTCTTGAAATATATACCCAATTGAAGTTCAGCAGCAGTTAAATAGGTCTAAGAATAATCTACTCTCACAATGGTCATTGATTATGACAATGTCGACTCTAGTGTTGGTACAGCTAGGCATGGTCATGGGAGCAAGCGGTTTAATGTCTGCCTTGCACATGCTGCTCTATCAAGCCTGGCTGTGCAAGGCTACCTGGCCCTTGTTATTGTCATTATTGTCTAGGATTGCCGTGCTTATTTTATCTTCTGATCCAGTAAATAATATATTTTTTTGTTGTTTAAAAAAAATTAAAGAAAAAAAAAGAAATAAGAAATCATATGCCTACTCTTGAGTGACTAATTTGTTGGTCAAATTTGTATTGAAGGTCATATATCGAGATTTTAAATCATCCAATGTTCTACTGGATGATGATTTCAAACCCAAGCTTTCGGACTTTGGCCTTTGTAGGGAGGGGCCAACTGCTGGGCGAACTCATGTTTCAACAGCGGTAAGTACTACTTTATTTTTAATATTTGTGAGGTAAAAGTAAAACAGTTAATTTGTAATGCCTAGGAGATTATGCATGTCGAAAACATAATTGCTTGATCATTTGTATATCTGACTGTTGAAGTTGGGTAGGAAGCATGGATGCTTCTTAGTATGAAAGAATAATAATGAAGGAAAGCGAGAAATTAGAAGATTTAGCCTATGGCCATCGATGCTCTTTAGCAAACGAATGGAGTGACCAGTAGCCAATGTGGCACAATCTCGTTGATTATATTGTTAAAAGATTCCGCTGTCAGCTTCTTTATATGCAATGAGATTGTGGCACATCAGCCATTGAGCAATTTGGTCGCTCGCTTTGTTGGGCCAAGAAATATTGCTCTTTCAGAAACAGGCTCATGTGAGACAGCATTACGCGCTTTGATGAACATCTTGGTAGTTCAATTTATGAAATAAGTAAAATCAGTCGACCAGGGAGAAAGAAAGGCTTTGCTGCTGTTTTGAAGAAAAATGAATTATAATGCCATATTTTTTCCTGTCTTCATATATTATCAGGTTGTTGGGACATACGGTTACGCGGCCCCAGACTATGTCCAAACAGGCCATCTCACTACCAAGAGTGACGTGTGGAGTTTTGGTGTGGTATTATATGAGATTCTTACTGGAAGGCGCTCAATGGAAGGAAACCCCCCAAAGACTGAGCAGAAACTTCCGGATTGGGTCAAGCAATTTCCTGCAGATGGCCGGAAATTCACTATGATGATTGATCCACGATTAGGAAACGACTACTCAGTGAATGCAGCAAGAAATATTGCAAAATTAGCAGATAAATGCTTGCTGAAGAATGCGAAAGATCTGCCAAAGATGAGCGAGATGGTTGAAAACCTAAAGCAGATAATCCAGGTTACAGATGAGGGAAGCCCTTCTGAGAGAAGTTATGAATCCTCAGAAAGTGAGCAAGTTGATGATAGGCAAGATCAAACAAAGGCCTCTGAATCAGCAAAGAGGAGGATGGATCACCTTGCCAGACTAAGCGAACAGGTGGAAGCAGCTGGTGGAAGAAGATTTATGATCAGGCGGAGGGCTAAGGTTGTCTGAAAGCATAATTGGGTGTGCCATTAGACGGTTTCCCTGTGGAATAGCATTCATGATTTGCTCATGGTTTTGTTGGTGCCAGTTAACTCATCTGAGAGGCGAGGGGGGGTGGGGGTTTTCTTTTACATCTTACAGTTGTAATCTGCTAAGGCAAAATTTGGAATTATTGGGGTGCCTTTTAAAGGTTCATCACCTTGATTTGTCATTTGTAGGAATGACAACGGGACGGATGGTATGGATTTTGCCAATAAAACATTTTTCATGAATCCTGACCCTATAATTCATATCCGACTGTGATTCTAATTGGACCAGTGAAATGAAAAACCTATTAGATATTACAAAATTTCACCAAAAAAAAAAATCAACCTGACCCGCCACACTATTTTTTTAGCCTCTCTCTCTCTCTCTCTCTCTCTCTCTCTCTCTCTCGGTGTGACTGTATGGGTGGGGTTGGGGAAGGGATGAAGGGTGGGATGGACATGGCTGGGGAAGGGATGAAGGAAGGCAAGCCAGACCGTCGTGATTTTTCAACTGTTGTCGTTATCTACTGACTCTCTCTTTTGATGTGTTGAAAAACCATATTCAACCTTACAGGTTTTCATAAAAAATTGACCCAACCCACCACACTATTTTTTTAGCCTCTCTCTCTCTCTCTCTCTCTCTCTCTCTCTCTCTCTCTCTCTCTGTGGCTATTTGGGTGGGGTTGGGGAAGGGACTAAAGGTGGGTTCGCTGTGGCTTGGGAAGGGACGAAAGGGAGGCTAGCAATTGCAAGCCTGACCGTTGCAATCTGTCGACTGTTGTCATTGTCGACTCTCTCTCTCTTTCGGTGTGATTGTACACAAGGATGGGTAGATCATCGATGATTATTCAATTAAAAAACTCGCTTCTAATCCACCCTGACCAGTTTTTCAAAAAAACAAAAAAAAAAACCGCTCTGTTGTATTGGGTCGGATCAGTCAGATATCCATTGGTTTGGATTATATATAGCCATCCCTAGTCATTTAGCTAATATAAGACAAGTGTATCTGCAGATCAACTCTGTTCTGATGTTTTAATCTACTGGGACAAGCCTCCTCCCCCCGTTTTAACATCTATTGCCAAACACCTAGGGCATACACACCAGACTGCTCTTACTAAAACAAATTGTATTGCGAGAGTAGGACTGGCAATTGGGATGGATCAATCCGAGCTCAGTTCGAGCTTGCTCGTTTTGAAGGGCCGAATTCGACTCATTTTAGAATCGAACCGAGTTTGGATCTAATATTTAAACCCGTTTAAATTACGAGCTGAACCTGAATATAAATGGGCTTGGCTCTTTATAAGCTCGATCCGTTTTAAAGTTAAATATCATGTTTTTTTTTTTAATTTTTTGATGGGGACAAAATGGTCGGCAAAATCTATTAAAATATATATATATTTTTTTATTTTACATAGGGGAGAGAGGGGTCTTATCCCTTGCGCACATGTAAACACTCTCTTCCCTCTCTCTCACTCTCCCTCTTTCTCACGCTCACTCACTCTCTCTCTCTCTCTCTCTCTCACTCTCACTCAATCACTCTCTCTTGTCTCTTCCCTCTCTCTCTCTCACGCTCACTCACTCACTCTCACTCTCTCACTCAAGCTCTCTCTCTTTCCTCTCTCTCTCTCTCTCTCTCTCACAGTCTTTCCTCACAGTCTCTCACTCTTCCCTCGCTCCTACTCCTCGCTCATGGCTCTCCTGCTTCTCCGGCCATCGCTCACTCTCCCCATTTTCTCACTCTTTTCCCGGATGCTCCACATTAAAGCCAAGAGGTACAAAATCTCTTGTGAAATTAGGCAGGAGGGGCTTGTACATGCCTTACATCACAATAAGGCCACACAGACATACAGAATTGCATGGTAATACGTACAACTTAAGCTAAATATATCATTGTTACACTGCCCTTCCCTATCCGACCTTTCAATTAGTAGAACAAGGAAAAAGAAATCTCTTGAATGAAAATTCAAAGAGAGAAAATTTTCAATGCAGTTGTTGTTATGGTTGAACTGAATTGAAGAATCGGTCAAGAAGTTGACCCACATTCCACAAAGAAAGCAAGAAAACTTATGCAGAGAGCTTCTGTATACAAATATCTTCACAAAGTTCTACCGCACAATGATCTTATCTTGAATTAATTTCTATCATTTCCTAACACAAACATGAAATTCCAAGAAATGTATCTTACAACAACAAAATACTCACATGGTTTATTCATCTCTGGCATTTCAACAATGTCCATGACTCAGAACTGCAACACACGAAATTTTAATGAGCATAATGCCATCAACCAACAGCTACTCTATATTATAAGATCAACTTACCTCTAAAAAATGCAATTGAGAGATGATGTTGCTGATTAGGGCATGCCCGAAAGGTTGGCTCCATAAATTGGTTTTGAAGGTCTCGTGTAAATTCCTGGCCTCTTTCTTTCTATGAGCTGATCATAGAAACATTTCCTTGATCCTACCAGACATTCACTTTGGTTTGTATCTCACATCTGTTGTCTGCCCTTTTGACTATTGCTGATGTCTTTATGTAATAGTTAGCAAGGGAAATTGGATAAAGGTATTTGTCAGTTGCAAAGGGCAAGCACTAATTTGTAAGTCTACATTGTTTGGCAAAAAATCAACATAATAATGCGCTTGAATTCAAACAAACATTTCGAGTCCACTACGCATACTCTTTTCCATCGTGCCCCAGGCAATCTCTTCCACTGGATGTCATCCCACATTGTCTTCTCAACAAGGATAGCCTTTAAGGCTGCTTGTGCCTTCTTTTACCTATGCACATGCAGTGGATAGGAAGTGCATCTCAGCTTCTAGTTGGTATGACATTCAGTCTTCGACAAAACCATCTGAAGCAAATTTTTCTTCTAATAGTAAGCGCGGTATTGATATTCCTGTGATTCACCCACAAAGACGTCCAGAATTGACATGTGACCTATTCAAATTAGCAACATTGATTTGTATCTTGACACCAAGTCCTACAAACTTACTTTCTCAGTCAACCGTTCATGCCCGTTTGAATCACTATCAAAATGTCTAACAGGATTCAAACTGGTTTCACTCTGAGATCTATTTCTACGTAGGTAGTCATACGTAATATACATGAGGAAATCCAGGAAAAGGCCTTTTTCAGATGTTTCCCTCGAAATGTAAACAGCCTCTTGCATGTTCCAGTAGGCTCTATCAAGAATTCTGTATGAAATCTCATTAAACTCAAAGCCAGCTTGGCTCAATTTATGTCCCCACATCAAGGTCTTCTCAGGCATCCCTTGCTTGCAAAAATGTGACAACAATAGATTGGTAGTAATGACATTTGGAACAAAGGCCAACTTAAGGAGTTTTGCAGTCAGGATCAAAGCATGCTCAAACATGTCAGAGCAAACTCCGTTCATCATAGTGTTATATGTCACAGTATTTGGAATCACACCAGATGAAACAAGCTCATCTAACACTACGACAGCTTGGTTCATCCTTCTACTACTACACAATCCATGGATGCGGATGTTGTAAGTAGTTATATCTGGTTCCCAACCTGTAGCATACATTCTATTTACGAAGTTATCTGCACTAATCATGTCAAATGCCTTGCAATACCCACTGATCAAAGTGTTGTAAGTATAAATATCAGGAGTCAAGCCAAACCGATGCATGTCCAAAAATGTGTCCATTGCTGACTTCATTCTTCCATGTTTACAAAAACCATTAATGATAATATTGGCAGTTATAATATCCGGAAGTAGGCCCCTCTCCCTCATCTCACTCTCCAATTTCAATGCCTCATTCAACTTCCCTTGGTTGCAGAATCCACTGATTAAAGAGTTGTACACGAAATTATTTGGCACAAGTCCCTTTTCTAACATTTCTTCAAAGACATTGAAAGCCTCCTCCATAAGACCTGCTTTAGATAGTCCATCAATGAAGGCCGAGAAGGCAAAAGCATCAGGAGATAATCCTCTCCTTCGCATCTCATGCCACAAAATCTGAGCCCCCGTGATATCACTTACCTTAAAATACCCATCAAAAAGCACAGTGAAAGCCACTTTATTGACGGGAAGACCCTTCTCTATCATCTTATAAATCAGCTCTGCAGCTTCCTCCAGCCTCCCTTTATAGGACAGACACATAAGCAGAGAGCTACACGTAGAAGACGTAGGCATCAGGCCAAATTTAACCATAGTTTGGTAAGCAGAAAAGGCTTCATCATCTAAGCCCTCTCTGCTGAAAGCTGCAATTATAGAGTTAAAAGCAACTACACTAACAGGCATCCCTTTCTCAAGCATGTCCTCTAAGGTTTCCATGGCATCATCCAAACAACCTGCCCAACACAAACGAGATATAGAAATATCAGACAGTGAACTGACTGGCAGCAATTTGGACATCCCGGATAAAGACAAATCCATTAATAGTTTTTCTCCCACATCTTCCCGCCTGTACTTGTAGTACCCTGCAACCAGGGTGTTGAAAGTAATGCCATCAGGGGGTATGCCCTTCTTTATCATCCCGGCATAAAGCATGTTTGCCTGAGTGATTTCTCTGGCCTTGACGTAACCATTAATTAGTGTGTTGTACATGATAGTTTCGGGAGACATTCCCATTTCCTCAATCCCATCAAAGAGCTTCCTAGCTTGAGCGAGATTTCCCTCCTTGCACAGGGCATTTATAATTGTGCAGAAAGTAACTATGGTGGGACTACAACCCGATTCAATCATCGAGTGCAGCCAATACATAGCATCGGAACTAGTCCCTCTAACACAATGGGCGTTGATCAATATATTATAAGAAACAGCATCGGGAAAGCAGCAGAATTTGTGCATAAGATAAAATAAACTCTGGGCAACAGAAATCCAACCTTTTCTGCAGAAGCCGAGTATCAGTGCATTAAGGGTGAGAGTAGAGGGGGGAGGACCTCTGCGAAGCATATCTTTGAACACCTTCCAGACGCTGCCATAGTAAGCAGACTTGAGCAACAAATTGAAGAGGAGAGTGAGGGCAGAGAGGCTTGGACAGGCACCAACCTCGCGCATTTTAGTTAAGACACGCAAAACTTGAGAAGCCATCCCAGCATTGAGGAAGGCCCTCATGACGGAGTCGAGAACCGAGAAAGCAGACTCGTAAGGTTGGTGACCCCGCCACATGAGCTCCAAGATTTGCTCATTTCTGGGGAAGCCCGTCTTCAAGACCATCCAGGAGAGCATGTCCTGAGCGAGAAAACGGAGATTCTCCGCGGCTAATAAATGGGCGGCGACGCAACAGGACGCAAGGGTTATGGTGGCGGAGATGGAGGCGGAGTCGTTATCTTCATGGGGGAAAACGGATTTGAAGAAGGCAAGAGCGAGTTGGCGGTCACGAAAGGATTTCAAAATCTGGACAAGGAAGACGGGGCTGAACGCTCTGGAAAATGCGGCCAAGATGTTGCCTTGCCTCGATTTAATCAGCCTGGTGAAGCCGGCGAGGATGAGCAGCCGCTGGCGAGATGTGATGGAAGTAGCCCTGTTTGAAACGCGAAAAGGCAAGAACTGGCCGAGATAATCGAAGCTCTGATCCGTACAAGAGGAGGACGAAGAAGAAGAATGTGGCGGTGAAGTTGTCGTAGTCGTAGGAAGGAGGGTGGAGGAGAAAACTAGGGCTTTGGTAGGGGAAATTAATGGAGAAAGGATAGGAAGGGCGGCCGTGACACAACAATGATGGCGGCGGCACAGGGTGGCGAACATCCAGAGCCACCAGAACAGCGACTGGGGTGACTGCTTCCGGCCACGGCGACGGCTTTAACAAAAGAAGTTGAGATTCGAATTTACCAACAAGGGCAAGTTGTCCTGGACACAAAAACTCTCTCTCGCTGCAACGGGGGAACTCCCGGTCTCGAGTCCCAATCCAGTTGAACCTGGGTAACCATTTGGGGCCGATCTTGTTCAAGGTTAAATTCCGATTTGGCCTTGGGCCTGGTCCTATTGGGCCCGTATCACCCTTTTCTAAACAGCATGTAACCCAAAAAAAAAAAAACAAAAAACAAAAAACAAAAACCAAACAAAACAAATGCCAAGTTGGTTGACCAAAAAAAAAAATGTTGCTAAGTTGAGTTCACTCCTTTTATCACCTTTTGTTATTTATTGTCACAAGTTACTCGATCAACCAACAGTCTTAGAAAATAAGAGTATTAAATTTATCTTGAGTCCAAAATTTAGAAATAGAAAAAATTATATTGAAATAGATTTTTCCTAAATTAAGTCCGGCAACACTCAAACTGAATTGATTAGGGTATAATTCAATTAAGATCTCTATAGTATAAATTTTTGAAATATGTAATCGATTACAAAGACTCTATAATTGATCAACTTCATAATAAAAAAGAATGAGATTTTAGGGTTTAAATCCAAATTTCATAACCAAAATATAATTCTAAGCAAACAAAAATTGAGGGTTTGAACAAAATTTTACATTAAAAATAAAAAGAAAGAAAAATGAAGATGGAGGAGACAAACCTTCTGACACAAAGGGAGAGAGAAAGACTTGTTTACACTTTAGGTTGATTCTTTCACAGTTTTAAGTCGAGTCGACTTTTATGTGTGTGTTGTATGGAGAGTCAGGTAGGGTACACAATAGGCACAAAACTTATACTCGCACTTTACCCAACCCTCCATAGTTTTGAAAATTTCATACCCTCTCTTGCCTGTTACCCACCTCCACTGGGTTAGATAGGGGTTGGTATCCACTAAATTGGGTACAAACTGCCTTCTCTACTAAACACAAATGTTATTTGAACAAAATTTTGAATTTTAATCTTGTGTATGATAAAAAAAAAAGTTGAGAGAGTTTTATCTGATCCAAACGTGATTATTGAATATCGGTGGTTTATAAAAAATTGGTTTTATAGGTAATAGTTAATGATCTTGCATTTTTTACTAACCCTTTCTAGTTAAAAAATAAATAAAAATAAATAAAGGGTGCGATAAGAAGATGAACACAAGAACCGATCATAAATCTGCCGGACCCGATTCATCCGTTTGATCCACCTACAATTTGTAATTTAATATTATTATATATTTCCTAGCAATTTAAAATTTTGCAACTTGCTTATATTTAGTTAGATTGTGCATCAACCTAACTTGTCCGCCACATTTATTCAATTATATATATAGATATTATTTGTTATATTTTTCTTAATTTATAAAATATTGTATAGTTTAAATTTTTATTCTAAATTTTGGTTTTGTGATTGTTTTCTTTTCCTTGATATAATTTCAAGCATTTACTTGGCAAGTTTTTGTTACATTGAACTTAAATTTGATGCCGATATTGGAAATGTGTGCTCCATGAATTTCATTTCAAACTTTATAATTTTATTATCTTTTCTTATTTTTTCATTATGTAGTATTTTGAAGAAATTTTTTGTTGAATAAACATTGACAAAAAATTTTGATGATAAGTATTTATATTAGTTATGATTCGATGATTAATTCATCAATTTAGCCATACTTAACTAACACATATTAGTTTTATTTGTTTTGATTTAAAAACTTAAGTAAAATTCTAATTATAATATTAAAAATATAAATAATCATCATTGTGGAGTTATCTTCAAAATATATATAATTAATTAGGTTACATACCCGCACTTACGCTACGGGTGGAACTCCCTACCCTAAAATATAAGTTAAATAAAATAGTGATATCACATCAACAGAGAGAGCCTTGCCATATCACATCTGTTTTATGCTGATGTTCTCCTGCTTTTTGCTGAAACCGATCATCTTAATATGAGTAAAATCTTAGACTGTTTGGGAGAGTTCTCAGCCAAGAGTGGTCTGTGCATTAACTCCAGCAAGTCTAAGCTGTAGAACTCTTGTAGGGCTCCTTGGACTCGGAAGGATTCTTTGGCGGTTGTTTGTAAGTTCCCTCTAACCTCTGATCTTGGGAAATACTTAGGGATTCCCATCCTTTACAAAAAAGTGGATAGACACACCTATAATCATCTTGTTGAGAAAGTTCAGATTGATCTTGAGGGGTGGAAAGCCAAGCATCTCAGTTTTTCCGAGAGAAAGATGTTGATTCAATCTATTAATGTGACCTTACCTATTTATACCATGCAAGCGGCTTGGATTCCTCACTCTATTTGTAGGAAGCTTGATCAACTCAAGAGAGATTTTCTTTGGGGATGGTCCGGTGATCACAGAGGGTTCATCTTGTTAACTGGGAGTGTGTTTGCAAACCTAAGCAAGCAGGCAGGCTCGGGTTGATGAAGACAAGAGACTCAAACCTTGCTTTCATAGTCAAATTAGGTTGGAAATTACTAAAGGGTGAGGATTATCCTTGGTGCAAGATCTTAAGGAGCAAGTATCTAAAAGAGGGGGATCTCTTAAGTCATAGGTATAAGCTTGGAGCTTGAGCGGTTTGGAGAGGTGTTATTAAGAGTAGGGATTATCTTATTAAAGACATGAAATGGAAGGTGGGTGATAGTAACTATTGGTTAATGCCCATGTGGGCAGTTTTACCACTTGTAAATATTTGAAAATCAAATAAAAGGATAATGGATAGTTACCCATCATCCACACTCCCTTGATTCTCTCTATACAACTCCTACGGGAGTTGAAAAATAAAATGACCTTTTAACAATTCTACTGTGAATAGAATTTTATGGTTCTTAGAAAGAGAAAAATTTATTGAGAGAATACTTGAGTTTTGAGATTCATTAGAGAGAGAATAATTGTTGAGAATAATAATTATTCAGAGGGTTTTCCGATCGACATGAAATCATCGTGTTAAGGGTTGATACGTTGTGACATCGTGTTGATAGTTCGATTATTGTGGCTATCATCCCAACTGCGAATTATTCGTGTTCAGAGTTTGCGGTTCCGAAAATTTTCTGCATCACCGATTGAGATATATCACAAACTCACTTTTTACGATTCCGAAAATTATTATTTATTGCTTCCGCTGCTTATATGAGTCACGTTTTTCTAACAGTAACAAAAATAAGTTTTGGTATGATCTTTGGATTGGTAAAAGTCCCTTGGTCAATTATTCCTTAATCCCCTCCCAAGGTCTCTCCCCGGATGTGAAGGTGAATCAGTTCATTAGTGACCGCAAGGAGTGGAAAGTTGAAGAGCTAAGGTCTATTCTACTAGAGGACAAGGTGGAAGAAATTCGAAGGGTGATGATTCCCCAAGAAAACCTCTGTGCAGATGACTTTTGTTGGGGTTGGTAGTGCTGATGGGACGTTCTCGGCTGCCTCCGCATATAGGTTCGTTCAGACGCTGAGAGATTCAAGGAACCAGGAGAAGAAGGATTGGTCTTGGGAGAATCAAGTTTTTCTTGTGGTTGGTGGTCAACAGGAAGATCATGACCAATATTGAAAGAAAGAAAAGGCATTTTACTAGTAAGGGAGACTGCTCTCTTTGTAGAGAGTTGAAGGAAACGATTCTTCATTGCCTCAGGGACTACTGCCCAATAGCTAGGGATGTTTGGAGTTAGGTTCTTCTAGGGGTGGATGCTGATGGAAACTTCTTGATTGGTAATATTGATAACTGGCTTAAAGTTGGTGTTAATGGGTATGGAGCAGGTTTTTTTTTTTATCTAGATAGAGCTAAGTTCATGGCTACTTTATGGATCCTTTGGAAGGCTATATGTAAGCGTGTTTTTTAGAAGGAAAAATTGCCTTCCATGCAGGTGGCTAGATGGGCAATGAACTTCAGTGGAGAGATTAAAGTTGTTGTAAAGAAGGAATTGAGTAGGAGTGTTTTGAGGGAGGTTTGGGTAAGTTGGAAGCCATGTTCGTGAGAATATTAAATTAAACACTGACGGGTTCGTTTTGAGCTCTAATGGGCATGCAGCTGCAGGACGAATATTACGAAACTCGAGGAGACTGGTTAGCTGGTTTTGTTGTTAATGTGGGAATTTGCTCTGTGGTTGCTGCAGAGCTCTGCGTGTTAGAGAAGGGCTCAAGCTTGCGAGTAGGAAGGGGCTGAGGGGGATTGAATTGGAGGTGGACTCCTTAATGGTGGTTGACATGCTCATAAGTGGTTGTATTTCTGAGCATCCTTATGGTTATGTTTTGAAGGATCGTCAGTCCCTCATGGCAAAGGTTAATGTGGTGAAGCTTGGTCACACGTTCAGGGAAGAAATAGGTGCACTGATCACCTTGCTTCCCATGGGCACGATGTCAGACCTGGGCTGCGAGAGTTTCCTCTCCCTCCCCCTTCTTTGTATAACTTCCTGTTCAAAGAAGCTAAGAGTGATAAGGTTCTAAGAGCTCAGAGCAATCAGAGCAAAACCTCAATTTGCTCTCCTGGAGGAATGGGCTTGGCCCTTTAACTTTGTTTTTGTTTTCCTCTCTTTGTACCAAAATAATAATAATAATAATAATAATAATAATAATATAAAATTAAATAAAATAACGACTTATCTAATTGTGATATAAAATTAATTTTTACTGATCAATAACTTATTCCAATCACAGAAGTGAAACTTCCTACAACCTTTATAAGACATTACTTTTCTTGTTCCTGTGAGAAAGAAAGGGACTTTGATATCCATGATATTATATAAAGTTAAAATTTAAAAAATAGATTACGATAATACTTAAGAGGCAAATTATTGAGAAAAATAGAATACAGATTAGTGAGAAAAAGTAAAAAATATTAAACATAAAAATAAAAATATTTATAGATTGTCTTAATGCATTGTATATACCTAATAATATTAAAATTACAATAAATGTTAGTTCACTATCAAATAAATTCATTATTGTAATATCAAATAATATCATTAATTATATATCTACAGAAGTATATAATTAAATTTTTAAATTTTTTAAAATAAAAAATATACTTATTTTCTTATATGACACTCCTTGCAACCTCTATAAGACACCATAAAAATAAATAATTAAATTTTTAACATTTTTTAAAATAAAAAATATATCTATTTTTTATGTGGCACTCTCTATAAGACTAATTTTGACTATCGTAGTTTTATGTAAGGATAAGATTTAAGACGTAAATTAATGAGAAAAAGATATGCAGATTAGTGAGGAAATAGGGAAAAGTATTAAATATAAAAATAAAAATATTTTTGTATTATCTTGATGCATTATATATAACTAATAATATTAAAATTACAATAAATGCTACAAATAACTTTATTATTATATTCTTAAACAAATTCATTAATTATATTTTTAGAAAAATAAATAATAAATTTTTAATCTTTTTAAAAATAAAAAAATACATATTTTCTTATGTGGTACTCCCTACAACCTCTATAAAACACTACTTTTATTTAATGGTATAAACTAATAATATTAAAATTAAAATAAATGCTACAAATAATTTCATTATTATAATATTAAATAACTTCATTAATTTTATCTCTAGAAAAATAGATAATTAAATTTCTAAACCTTTTAAAAATAAAATATAAACATATTTTCTTATATGGTGCTCCCTACAACCTTTATAAGACATTACTTTTATAAATAATATTTTTAGAAAAATAGATAATTAAATTTTTAATCTTTTAAAAATAAATATATATATATCTATTTTTTTATATGTCACTCTCTACAACCTCCATAAAACATTACTTTTATAATGTATCTGGGGACAGTTCAGTGATAGCAGCTCTTCCCCCGATCCCGTGATTCTAGATTCAATCCCTGTTGTAACAAAAAATAAATAAATAAGGCATTACTTTTATAATTATATCTCTAAAAAAATAGATAATTAAATTTTTAAGCTCTTTAAAAATAAAAAATATACATGTTTTCTTATATGACACTCAATAATCTCCATAAAGCATTATTTTTATTTAATGATGATATAGATTAAATAACTTTATTAATTATACTCTAAAAAAATAGATAATTAAATTTCTAATCTTTTTTAAGAAAATATACTTATGACACTCCCTACAATCTTCTTTACTTTTATTTAATGATGATATAGACTAATAATATTAAATTTATAATAAATGCTACAAATAACTTTATTATTATAATATTAAATAATTTTAGTAATTATATCTTTAAAAGAATGAATAATTAAATTTTTAACCTTTTTTAAAAATAAAAAAATATATCTAGTTTTTTATATGATATTCCCTATAACTTTTATAAGTCACTGCTTTTATTTAACGGAGTATATAAAAGGGTTTGAAGAACGGCCAAACCCACTTCATCAGAAATAATTTAGTAGTTGACGTTGTGCTCATGACATCAGAGTGAAATATTTTGACCGAAATATTTTGAAGGCGACTTCAAAATAAGAATTATTTATATTTTTATTACCGATTTTTCTTAAAAATTGAATACAAAATTTCTACATATACATACATACATACGATATAACTTTTGTCAAAACAAGAAGATATTAAGATTTAATTATGTTGAGATTTAGTGATAACATTAGGGAAAATAAGTTTGCACTTTTTTTCTGGCTAGAGAAATTAAAGCCCTATTAGGATGAAGAAGAAAAAAACATTTGTCAAAATTAACTAGTATAGCAACCAATTACACCTTTTTATATTGAAATTTTATGACAATTTGAGAAGACTCGTATTCTTGTATAAAAACTTTTATTTTAATTAAAACATAAAACAAAATAAAATGTTACACGCTGATATTGTGGGAATACTTTAAGCAACAACTTTAGGGATTTTGTGATCATACATCGGTATTTGATGATTATATCGAATTCAATTAAATTCAGTTCAACTCAAATTAGATTCTTTACAAATTTCTCCTAATATTTATTTTTATTATACACAATACTTGAATTTATAATTTTATTTAAATGATATCATTAAATCTAAATCAATTAAACGTTGGTACATGAAAATCCTACTTGTAATAGGCGCATACGACTATAATTAATGCAGGAAAACTGTTGATTTGCATAAATAATGAGCAGTCAGCGTGTGAGAGTCTTCCTATAATATTATTGTTTTAAAATATTGATTATTTTAAAGAATTTTATAGAAAAAAATGTTTTAACTTTAAAAACCATAGATTTCCCAATATATTTCTCTTTATTTTAATTTAAAAATTATATAAAATAAAGTAAAACTAAATATGATAAAATGAGAAAAGCTGGTAGCACATGTGAAAAACAAAAGGGCCTATTTTCTTATTCCGAGTAATTCATGCTCATTTTCCGGATAGACAGGATGGTGAAAATCTTTACAAAGATCAATACGTCATTCTGATGTTCAACAAGAGAAATACAACCAAAGTTCTTTGAAGAGTAGTTTCGGGCTTCCAGTGCCAAACTAAGGTCATAGAAGCATATTTTTGAGAGACAGAAATTAGAGAAGAACCTGAAGCAGGGCAGAGGCCTCGAGATTAGTGGGTCTAGCCTGTGAGGGCAGAATTGAGAGCACTATGCACATCCACTCCGATTTGGGCTTCAGCTTTCTCCAGATCAGTTGTGGCCGAGCTCAGCTTCTGAGTGAACTCTGCTAGACCCTTTTGCACCAGGCTTGGATCAATTTGATCAATGGGCACAGCTTCAACAGCAATAATATCCGCAAATGAGTTTGCATGAATAAAAGCAAATCCGCTGCTAACGAAATACTTAGTCACATCATTCCCTTGGTGCACTGCCAGGACCCCAGGCTTGAGCTCTGCAATAGTGGCAACATGTCCAGGAAGAATACCCATCTGCCCAGTTGTTGCTGGTATTATCACCATATCAACCTGCAAATGATCACAACTACAAAGTAAACAACTACTAGAAATCTTTTGTACCACATCTCAAAAGGCAAAACAACAACATTTTGGTTTTGACAAGAGGTTTTACGCTTGTTGTCAACCTACAACCCTCCTCCTTTACCCGTGCTTAGGACCGGCCATGGCGGAGTTTCAAAATGCAAAACAAATTACTGATATATTCACAATTGCACACAATTAATTGATTAACCAGTGAAGACAACTAGGGTAACATATAATTCACCAAACTGTAACCTGAATCTTGAAAATGACTTGGCTGAATTTCCAACACTTAATTGTCCATACAAGCAAGATGTCAAATTGAGGCAATCTTGAAACACATGCCCTTAGATTCAATGTCAGTCAAAGAGGACTACTCAAGCCCAAGAGGACATGCTGAGAGCTTGCGTGTTCATGCCACGTGGTTGTTGGGCTGATCCCTTGATGGTAGTGGAATTTGCCAATGATAACAGCTACAGGAGGAGATGTCACCATTTGAGGCACTGTATATGAGGAGATGTAGGACTCATCTTTGCTGGATGTGGTAGGCGAGAAACAGAAGGTTCACTCGGAGCTCAGGCCAAATGTAGGACCCCCCTTGCAGTAGACTACTGAGAAAGTTCGGGTCCTTTCAGAAAAGTTCAGGACCACCCAATCCCAAAAGGTTTTAGTTCTAGGAAGTACTGTAAATTCTAGTAACCAAGAAGCAAATTTAAAGCAAAAGGCCAGGCATTAAACACCACAAAATATACTGTTGGCAAAGAAGCAAATTTGTGGAAGATGTTCTCAATCACAAGGACATTTTTATCCCTGATTCGAAGGACTTGCAAGTGCCTAAAAAGGTAGACAATCTAGGAATACAAGAAGCAACCTGGAGCAAGATGTGCACTGCAAAAGTCAAGTTTGCTCATTGAAAACATCAAAAGTTTGGACAAGTTGATATACAGAGGAAAGGCCTCCTTTGGTTTTATAGGTCTAGTAAGACTTAATCTGGTTACTAGACAGTGATAAACTTGTTTTATGTACTCTTCTCCTAAGGGCACTTGAAGCCTATACAAGTGGGGGCAAGGGTGATGTGGAATAAAGAGCTAAAGGATCTGGCCACATACCCTCTGTACTTCAGTCATGTTGATGTTTGGATGCATTACAAAACAAGGGTTACTCCCACCAAGATTTGAGGGTGCATTTGCAAAGAACAAAATCCATTTTAGTATCAAGATTTTTCAAACCAAAAATGAAGAAGGCCTCCCAGAAAAACGGTAAGGTGGATTGAGATGAGTTGATCACAAAACCATAAATTTCATGATTCTGACAATCTAATAAGGAAAAGACAATTCCCAAAAACAAACTGCAAAAACAAATAAATTATCTGCCTCTTTAAGACAACAAGGAGGCCACCATTAGCACTGAATTAACAAACAAATATTAAAAGGCAGCATTGCAGTGACATAATATGATCATTATAATCTTTCGAGTCCAGCTTTCCTACCAATCAAAAAAATCCAACAAAAATGAAAATAAATCTGATCAATGCCATAAACAAAAGAACATGAAAACCAACTACCATCTAGAACGGTTGGTTTATCTAGACTAGACAGCTAAATTTACAAAATTTGAATTACTACCTCTTAAATATTCTAAGGATTCTTCAGATCTTTTCATCATAAAAGAACTGAAAAGCAGGTTGTATCATGCTTAGCTTGGAAATCTACCTCTTCAAGCATTGGATCTCTCAAAGATGATGGAAAAACTTAGATGTAGCAACAGCACCTCAGGACAAAGCATTTTCAACCGTTTCATTTCATTGCCAAAAACCGGGAAATTGTTAACGTTTTCATGTCCTCCCACAACAGATTACAGCAATTAAACCTCACTTTCTGGTACTGAACCAACAAAACAGTCCAATAATCCAATAAACTATCCAACAAAGGCAATTAAGCCTCATTTTGTCATACTGAACCAACCAAACAGTCCTATAAGCTACCAACAATCACCCGAATGCACAACTGAGAGATTAGAGGTCCAACATGCAATGAGAGGAGATGACAAACATTTGCAACCAAGTACTGCCCAATTAAATTGACATGTATGAATCTGTTATCCATATCATGACTTTGATGCTATTTCAACAAGTGGTCATTGTGGCAGACTAACACGCAATTAGTTTTCAAGAAAGGGCAGCAGACCTACAAATAAGGTGCTAATGGTTCCATCTTTTTGCACAGAAATAAAAAGCCGCAAGATAGCCTATCAAACACATTCAGATGAAGAGCCTTTAACGGTAATGGGAAAACCCATCTTTGATTACAAAAGGGGAGAAAAGCACTTTGAATTCCTCCAAGAGCATATTTAACAGTTGAGGAGGAATCTGAGCTATTGTCATGGTGGATAGTGTGGTGATTAATATTGGGGATAACAAAAAGTAGAAATACGTAGCTAAAAATGTTGTGGCGGTAAAGTGACAAATCATCCCTAGAACAAGGCTAAAGAGAAAGTAGCAAAGAAAACTGTGCAGTAGTATATGAATGAGAAAAAAAACATATTCTAAAAAGGAAAAAAAAAATTAAACAAATAAATATGGATATCAAAGAATTGAAATAAGATAAAAATTGCAGAATGAGAGTGTCAAGAGCAAAAAAAACATAAAAAAACAACAACAATGGAACAACAAGAGTGCCAAGAGGGCATTAACTTGCAACAAACCTGATGGTACCCGATTGAACAGCCCAAAGTCTTCATGGTTATTCGATAAGAAAAGAAACCCTTCCAAAATCTTAAACCTACTTTATTCCCATAAGATTCCAATTCTTTTGTATTCTAGATAAGGAAGGAAAACTTTCAAAAATCTTAAACCCTCCTTATTCCCATAAGATTCCAATTCTCTTGTATTCTAGATAAAAAAGGAAACCTTTTAAAAATCTTCAATTTTCCTTGATCTCAAGTGATTCTAAATAAAATCCCTGTCATTTTGAAAAACAATTTCTCCACAAGATAAGTAGGATTTTCCATGCTTTTGGGCACACAGAAGGTTATATATACAAAGTAAAGTCAACCCGCCAGAGACACACATTACACTATACTCTATATACAACACAAAGACTACCAGGGTCCAGACTCTTTTAGTCTTTAATTCCCTTTCACCCACCACCGAGATGGGGTTGCAAAGACACCATTCTATACACCATCAAAAAAGAGGAGGCACGAGGAGACAACTCAATTCTCCACAAAAGAGGTATGGCTTCATAGCCAATTCCATACCATCAGATGTACGACTTTGTACTCAATTCTACGCATGATCAGAGGTATGACTTCATACACACACAGATTACATCACATGACATTACATACACAATATACAATATATCCTTGTACATAATATTCATTGTACAGTACTCTACACACAATACACACACAATATATACACAAGGCAACACAGGGCATAAGCGACAAGCTACCCTCAGTCCTTTTATTACTTTTTCTAACTTGAGTATCAAAATTCCCCTATCGGGCCACCCCCAATGGGGTTTTTGCAAGTTCCCATCCAAGAAGATCCAGCGAACACCTTTGACACCGGTTCCTCATTCGAGTCAGAAGAGTAGTTATCTGCGGAATCAAAATCCGACTCCCAACAGATTAACGCCATCCGTAGGAATGACTGACTAACTAGCCGTAAAAATTTCACACCTTGGCGACACCAACTCCGACAGTGACAGCCTGTGTTCAATAATTCATATTCACAACCTATTATTACTTTGTCAGTGTTTTAGTATTGCTAACAAATTGTTTTGGTCTGAAATCTTGCTTTATGTTCATCACGATAATAATATTCTTATTCTACATATTGTGTCACTTCTTCATTATATCTTGACTAACGACAATTTAACACGCCTCACGGCACCAGAGTGTTCAACTACGATCCGGATCTATCGAAGGCCCCGGTTTAGTAATTTCTATCCATCGTCTACTAGTGCTTTGTCAATTTTCTAGTATTTTTACATAACCATTTCAAATTTTCATTTGCAATTATTATGATAACAATATCTCTATTTTCTATACTTTGCTACCTTTTAGTAACATTCTAATCAGCAGCAAAACTCAGGCCCCAATGATTTTCCACATGACTCAGGCCCTAGCATCCGTGAAATTCCAATCTATCACAATCTATCCCTTGCAAGCTCACTCTCTCAGCTCAACGCCTCAAACGTGCCGTCAATGTGAGTCCTAGCACCCAATCGGTAGACACAGCCCACTCTTTCAACTCTATGCCTAATTCGACTCGGGATCTAACTCTCACTCTCAGCTATATGCCTGATTTGACACGAAATCTAACTCTCACTCTCAGCTTTACGCCTGATTCGACACGAGATCTAACTCCCACTCTCAGCTCTATGCCTCATTTGCCTCATTCGACATAGGATCTAACTCCCACTCTCAGCTTTACGTCTCAGATGGTATTCTCTCGACTATACGTCTCATATGATATTCTCTTGACTCTACACCTCATATGGTATACTCTCGGCTATATGCCTTATATGGTAACTTGGTTTTCTGTTTATATATGGGCCTCGGCCTCGCATGGGATTCAACTCCTTTCACTTGATTTTTTGTTTATATATGGACCCCTACGCTCGAATGGGATTTCGCTCCCTTTCTCTCAATTTTCTATTTAATATAACTACTACTGCACTAGAAAGGATCTAACTCCCTTTCTCATAGCATCGCAACATACTAGTTGTTACATGGCTTCGATATATATATGCATTCTCTCGGCTCTGACGCCCCTAGTAGTTAAAAGCGTGCTAAAGTGCACGGCGCACCTCATGCACTTTTTTTGCATAAAGCGCAACATAGATGAGAAAACGCAGGTGAAGCGTGCTAAAGCACCAAAAAGCGCATGAAGCGCAGTGCAAAAAAAGCACATGGGCTTTTTTTTTTCAGTTGCTCCTTTCTGTTGGTTCCTTTTTGTTGTTTTTCTAAGCTCATGGGCTTTTTTCAGTTGCTGCTCCTTTCTGTTTTTTCAGCACAACTCCTCCTTTCTTTTTTTTTTGGTCTCTATTCTTTTTTTTTTCTTTAGTTGCTCTCCTCCGCTCCTTTCTGTTCATTTTTCCAGTCACCATTTGCCAAATGATGTTGGGATATTATGCAAGGGATTTGTTCAATTGGATAACATTTGGTTTAAAATTATTTAAGTTAATTTATATGTCTTTTTCAATAATTTCATGAAACATATTTTCTTGTTATTTGGTCTAGAAAATGATTTTTTTTTTGTTATAGTATTATAGCGTATTTCATTTGCTATTATATATGTTGATATTCTAGTATTATAATATATTTCATTTGCTATTATTATATATCCAAATATATATATTTTGATTTTATATTTTAAGTGCATTTTTTATGAAAAAACTCACGCTTCGCTTTACGCTTAAGTACCATGAGGACCTGTCGTTTTTTTGTGCTTTTCGCTTTTAACTACTATACTGACACCTAATATTCTCTCGCAGCTACAACACCTTTCGAGACTACTCAACGCTTAGATTACTTTATCTCAACACAATCTATTTTCTCATCCATGAAATTTTCATATATTATGCAAGCACAAGATGTAAGAACACAATGGCGAACGGTGAACATCCTCCCTATATACACACAAAGTTTGAAGAGCCTCCTCAACCGGTCACAACAATCTCACTTCATTCTCTTTTGCTCCAACCTCCAACTCTCACACTCACCAAGAGTCTCATCAAAGTTACAAAACACAGACACCAAGTCAGTCTTTAAACAACCTTTTCTCTGTCTTTATTGCTCAAGGCAACATCTGCTATCCTCTCTTGTTTGATTCCCCCTCAATTAGCCCTTTATCTCTCTCGATACACTTTACTCGACCATCTTCTTTCATTATACCTCAATCTATTGACCTCTCGATCTCCCGATCATTCGACCTCTCGATCATTCGACCTCTTGATCTCTCGACCTCTCGGTCTCCCAGTCATTCGACATCTTAGTCTCCTAACTTCTTGGTCTCTCAACCTCTCAGTCTCCTGATCATTCAACCTCCCGATCTCTTGACCTCTCGGTCTCCCGGTCATTCAACATTCCCATCTCCTCACTTCTCGGTCTCTTGACCTATTAGTCTCCCGGCCATTCGACCTCCTCGTCCCTCGACTTCTCGGTCGCCCTACAAATTTCACGAACCCTAAAATTAAAACTTTTTCTCAAGCAGTTCTCATAGTCAATCCCAAAAAAAAAAAAAAAAAAAAAAATGCATAGAATACAATTCACCCAATACGAAATCCTTTTTAGGTTGATCGGCACCTTTTGCATTTAATGCTCCACTTTCATGTCTCTTCCAATTACCCCCACTTACTATACTCCTAATACAATTTTTCCAAAATGCTATTAGGAGTGGGGAGCAAATGATGGTACCCGATTTAACAGCCCAAAGCCTTCATGGTTATTCGATAAGGAAAGAAACATTTCCAACATCTTAAACCTTTTTTATTCTCATGAAATTCCAATTCTCTTATATTCTAGATAAGGAAGGAAACTTTTCTAAAATCTTAAACTTTACTTATTCCTGTAAAATTCAAATTCTTTTGTATTCTAGATAAGCAAAAAAACTTTTTAAAATCTTAAACCTTCTTTAATCTCATGTGATTCTAAATAAAATTTGTCATTTCGGAAGACAATTTCTCCACAAGGTAAATATGGTTTCCTACGCCTCTTGACATACAGAAGGCTATTATACAAAGCAAAGTCAATCTGCCAGAGACACACATTACGCTATACTCTACATACAAGGTCCAAACTCTTCCCTTTCACCCACCACCAGGATGGGGTTGCAAGGACACCATTCTACACACCATTAAAAAAGAGGAGGCATGAAGAGGTAACTCAATTCTCCACAAGAGAGATATGGTTTCATAGCCAATTCCATACTATAAGAGGTACGACTTTGTACTCTATTTCATGCATGATCAAAAGTATGACTTCATACACATATTATATCACATGATATTACATACACAACATACAATATATCCTTACACACAATACTTATTGTACAATACTCTACACACAATATACACGGGGCAACACAGGACAAACTATAAGCTACCCTCAAATTTCTTTTATTACTCTTACTTTCTGATTTGAGCATCGGAATCCTTCTGCTAGGGGCTTGCAAGTTCCCCAATTCCCCGTTCAAGTGGGAAAAACAGTTATCCATAGAGTCAAAATCCAACTCCAACAAAACCCATTATGTACAGAAGCCGAGACACAATTAATACAGATGCAGCCAAGATGCAGACTTGAGAAATGGACAGATGATGATGCTATATGCTCTAACTATCAATGCGGGCAGTTAATCTCCCGATTGACAAAATATTAGTGAAACAATTACAAAAAGAAAATGAAATTTTGCAGATCGATAGGATTATTCAAAACCTAACCCTAAATAAAATTAGGGCAAATTCACATCGAACAAAATTAATCAACAATTCAAAGGATAGGAATAACCTAACAGAGGCAATATCGAAAACAGATGCAGTAGCAGATCAGAGTATAACAATCGAGCGAATTGATTAGAAATGTAAGGGGAAGAGGGAGAGGGAAGGGGAGAGAGAGAGAGAGAGTGACCTCTTTGCCGGAGAGCTCAGAAGCGTAAGGAAGGACGAAGTTAACAGTTAGCTTAGTAGGGAGAGAGGCCGGGGTTGGAGGCCGAGGCTGCATGAAAGCGAGAGGGGTCTTGGGTGGCTCAACATTAGGGATCACCTTCTTCCACGCCTCCACGAAGCTCGAATCGAGCGCCGGAGTCGCTGGGACTTCGGTGGAAAAGGGCCGCAATGGGACGGAGCCGCCGGCGGCGGCGGAGATGGATCTGCGAGAGAGGAGGCGAGTGGTGGCTTGGCGCAACATAGCTTAGGAAAAGGGTTCTGATCGCTCGGGTCTAGCAAGGTCGGAGTCGGAGAGAGAGAGAGCGAAAGTACGAGTGTGGTGCGGAGGAATATGGAGCCTTTTGGGTTCGGGTGAATGGTGTTGACCCCTCCCACGCTGCCTCTTTTATTCTGGATTTGAGTTGAGATGCTGGGACTGGGAGTTTGGGTTGGGCGCAAATGGTAATTTTAATTTTATTCTCGCTGTTTTATTTTTACCATTTTTAAACCAAGGTATTGTTCGATTATTACTACCTGGTAAAATTAATTATATATATTTTTTTACTTGATAACATTTATAAGTATGTTTAATCATAATAAAAATTAAAAACTATACTTTTAAGTGAATTAAATTTTATAAATCAAATTTTACTTAAAAAACTTGACCGGATACATTATGTAAATATATATATATATACACACATATATTAATAAAGTACCATTTGATTCGGAATACAAAATGAAATGAAAGACAAGAGACCAGATAAGACAGAAGTGATAAGGCAAGAATTAAAAAAAAAAAAATGCATGATAGCAAGGGTGAAAAAATAATTTTATCAAAATTTCCCTTTTTTGTCTTTGTTCTCTTATAAAAAAAAAGGTTATAGAAATTTGACTCATTTTATCACTAAGATAGAATTAATTTTTTATTTTGTCTCTATTTTGGTAAATCAAAATTGATGCTTTCTATGTTATGCTTGTTCTCTCCGTCGTCCTGTATGCCATTCCAAATGTTATCAAATTTCTTATTTGTTTTAACAAAAATATCTATATCATTCCATTTATAAGACTTTACTGCCTTTTTAAAAGTATATTTTAATCTTTTATAGTTAATTTAATTTTTATTTCTAAACTATTTTACTATAGTGAGAATAAAAGTCTCCACAATAATCGAAATTTAAAAATATTAAGAGAAAAATTCCAAATTTACGTGTTTATTTTGTTTTGTTAAAAGTGAATGTTTTGATTGCCTATATATTAATATATAAGAGAGCTTAGTTTAGTATTTATTCGGTCGGTAAAACTTTGATGTGATTTAAATGTATTTCAGATAATTTTTTGTTATCTAATTAAAGTGACAGTTATAAATTTTAATTAATTGAATACTTAATTTTCAGTGTTAGATTTTTAATTCTTATGAACCGGACCAATTCTTTCTTGTTTAACAGTTTGAGTTAGTCATAGGTGTAGAGAAGGGAGCCAAGAGTGTGTCACACTGTCACAGTCTAACTCAAAGAAAGAATTCTCAGTAGAGTGGAACTGTACCTTTGGTAGAATGTACTTACAAATGAGTGTCTTAACAATTTTAATTGCAAATAGTAGATAGAAGATGGAGTGAATGATATACATGGTTCGTGATGGAAGAAGCTTGTCGAAGGAGAGAATAGAAGGGAAGAGGGAAAGAGAAGAAAAAAGGAAGAAGTTATAGATGTGAGAGAGAGAGAAGAGAAAACTTGCATTCTTATTTCTTGTTCTTGTCTAAACATTATAGCTATATATGTACAATCAATTTGGGAATGTTAAGCAACCAATCTAACTAATTCTAACTCATGAAGTTGGTATTCCACCTAACTAACTGATTTTAATTCCTCTAATAGTTTGAGCTAGTTACAACTACTAATTTTTGTATCTACAATTGTTTTACTAATTGTTGCAGCTTGTTACAGTTAGTCTTGTATCAGTAGCAGTCCTACTGGTTGTTACATTCTCTCCCTCTTTAAAATCTCCTTGTCCTCAAGGGGAGAAAGTAGGAAATTGAGTTTTGATAAAACTCGTGTCTTTCCAAATTGACTCTTTAGGGCTAAGATTAACCCATCTAACAAACCATTGTGTGACAGGCTCATTATTTCTCCATATCACTCTTCTCTTTAACTTAGCATCTGGCTTTATCAAAGCTTGTTTGTCTGATCCAATTAGGGGAAGATTGGGCATAACTTCTGTATTAGGACCTACTTTCTTTTTTAGGAGTGAAACATAGAACACTGGATGGACTTTTGAACCCTGTGGTAGCTGTAATCTATATACAACCTTGCCAATTTTAGCAGTTATAGAGAAAGGTCCATAGAATTTAGAAGTTTGAGCTGTTTTCTGAGTTCTATTGATTGTTGTCTATAAGGTTGGAGTTTGAGGTAGACAAGGTCCCCTAATTGAAACTCTCTTTCAATCCTTCTCCTATCTGCATAAATCTTCATTCTGCTTTGCGCTCTAGCTAAATAATCCCTGAGAATTTGTAACATAGCCTGACTATTTTTAACAAAATCTTCAACAGTTGGGTTAGCAGTATCCCAATAAGGCCCTATAGGTATGGTTTGTACCTATATAATGCTTTAAAAGGGGTCATCTACAGACTGGAATAAAAATTTGTGTTGTGCCACCACTTTGCCAAACTTAGCCATTGCCTCGATACTCCTAGTCTGTTAGCTATCACACTTCTAAGGTAGCATTCCACACATTGGTTGAGTCTTTCACTCTATCCTTCTGACTGTGGATGATATGCACTACTGAAATTCAGCTAAGTCCCTATCCTAAACAATTCTTACCAAAAGAGGCTTGTAAACACTCTATCCCTATCTGAAACCACAAAATCAGGCAATCCATGTAATTTAAACACATATTCTACAAATATTTCAACTACTTTCAAAGTAGTGTACGGATGTGTTAAAGTTATGAAGTTACTGAATTTTGTGAATCTGTTAATAACCACCAAAATGGTATCAAAACCATGTGATTCAACAAGGCCTTTAATGAAATCTATGTTTATTTGTGACCATGCTTGAGTAGGTATAGGTAGTGGTTGGAGTAATCCTGGATAAGGTATATTTTCATGTTTATTTCTTTGGCAAACATTACACTCTTGCACAAACTGAGTTACTGCTGTTTTCATTAAGGACCAATAGACTATGGATTTTATCCTCTATCGTGTACCTTGCTGACCTGAATGACCTCCCATAGCTGAACTAAGCATTTGCTCCATTATTCTAGTTCTCAATTGACAACCAGTCCCTATATAGATTCTCTTCTTGAACTAGAGAATACCATCTTTATTCTGAAAGCTTGTTTTTCCTTTTAGTTTTATTATCATTGGGCTATAAGCTTCTATCATTCCTTATCTTCTACACAACTTTGAATTATCTTCTGTATCACAATGGTTGAATCATGGATATAGCCATTACCTTTCCACCTTACTGTTGTTCCTCAAATATTCCTCTTCTCGATAATGCATCAACAACCTTGTTTTCTGTACCTTTCTTGTTTTAATCTCATAGTCTAGACCTAAGAGCTTTGTAAGCCATCTATGTTGTAAAAAGTTGGTGAGCTTTTATTCTAAAAGATATTTCAAGCTTTGGTGATCTGTTTTTATAATAGAATGATAGCCCAACAAATAATATTTCCATTTTGTTACAACCATAGTTACAGTCATCAATTCCATTTCATACATGGATAACCCTTGATTCTTGGCTCCTAATGCTTTGCTCAGATAAGTAATTGGGTGACCTTCTTGTGTCAGCACAGCCCCTAACCATTGGAGCATGCATCGGCTTCTATTATAAAGGGCTTTGAAAAATTAGGTAACTTCATAATAGGTGTTATACTCATTGCAACCTTAAGCCTTTGAAAAGATTTGTTGGCTTCATCAATCCAAGAAAAGCTATTCTTTCTAAGAAGATCATTCAAAGGTTTGTAAATATGCCATAATCTTTAACAAATCTTCTATAGTAGTCTGTTAATCCCAAAAAACTTCTCAGATCCTTAACAAAAGATGGTGTTGGCCATGACACAATACACTCAATTTTTTGGGGATCCATCTTAACACCTGAGTCAAATGCAATGTGGCCTAAGTACTTTACTTATGATTGGCCAAATATACACTTAGAGAGCTTTGCAAATGGTTAATGCTACCTCAGAGTTAGAAGGATAGTTTTTAGGTATAAAACATAGGTTGAAAGGTCTAGACTGTAGATAAGTATATCATAAAAAAAAAAACAATAGGACAAATTTTTTGAGAAATGGTTGGAATATTTGGTTTTTCAAAGACTGAAATTTGGCTAAAGCATTTGTTAAACCAAATGGCGTAACTAGGAATTCAAAATGACCATGAGGTGTTTGTTATGCGATTTTGGTATATCACGATTTTGAACAAATATATCATAATCTCGTGTTGTGTATAGTGTGAATTTCTTGTGCTTTCTTTCCTCTTGGCCGACTTGGACACTTCTTTTGCATGCATGGTGGTTGCTTGCTACCATATTAAGTACATAAGAGGAGTCTTGACAAGTGTAGGATGAGCTAAAGCATGCAAAATAAATCAAGGGTCAAGATAGTTTGATTAGGTTTATATGAAGACCAAAACCAATCATTTTCTCTTCTATTCACCTCACTTGGCCGAGAGTTTTAGTAAGGAAAGAAGGATTTCTGATGTTCAAGTGAAATTCTTGGAGCATTGAAGAATAAACACAAGTAAAAGAGGTAAGAACATTCTTGACTCTATATCTTTAGTTGATTGAAATAGTATAAGGATTGTGTAGGGATTGATATTTGATGAATTATGTTACTATGGTGCTAAGGTGATCAAGGTTTCAAGAAAATTAAGATCAGGGTAATGGATATTAGTTAGCGAAAGATCATACAAAAGAAGGTAAAATACTCAAATTTGAAGTCTTCATAAGTAGTGAAATTAAATGCATGTACTAGCAGGCTAGAAATGAATATTTTAGATTTGAGCTATGTGTAGTCTTGCCATGATATCACATTATGTAGGACTTGAAATTTTAAACCATTTGTTCCTGTGTAAACTGGACTCCCTAAGCTTTAAAATAAGGTATGGCATGAAAATTTCCATTAAGAATGTTTTTTATAGTGATTTTTGGAAAGGGACAGCAAAATGACATGTTCTGTTTTTCATCATCTGTGCATGGCCAGTATGTTATATAAATTTTTAAAATATCTTTTGTACAAAATTTAGAGAAACTTAAAACATCAAAGTTTTAGCTCTTGGTCTTATCTTTAAAATGAGCTAAATTTTACTCAAATTGGAGTAATGTGCTAGGAGTTATGGTGTTTTTACTGAAAAGGACAGAATATGAATTAAGATTTAAACTAAGACAGAAATAGGTTTTTCTGAAATTTTACATTTGAAATTTGATGAAATGCTTAACATAAAAGTTGTAGGGCTGTCTATTACCGTTCAGTAGCAATTTAAATCACTCAATTCTGAGTTATATAGAGAAATTTATGATATTTTTTCTAAGACTGCGCAAGAGTCAAACTTGAAAATCCGAAATTTTGTAAATAGATGGGCTTAAACAAATTAGAGTGAATTGGAAATTGGGCCTAAAAAAATTAGTGAAATTATTGAAAGAAATAGGGGGATTGACATATATATATGTTGTTGTCTTAGGAGTAGGCGACTATATTACACTCGAGGGGCGACTCAGTTGAGTATCGAGGTTTTAGGGGAATGGTATACTATTCTCGTACATGTGAGTGAGTTTTACTGTTACCATGTAGTTAATGAGTAAAACCATATTCTATCACTTTTAAAATATGATTTTATGAAATGATTGTGAAATGGGTTGTTAAATGGTTTGATAACGGTTTTGTGATAAACGGAGTATCCTAAAATTTTTTTAATATGCATCCATGAATTTTGATAAAAAATATATGTGTCATATTTTGAACCATGAATGTACTTTAATGATATATATATATATATGGAAATATATGAGGTATCAGATTTCATAATTTTCCCTTGACATATATAGCACAATTGTTTGACTGATGATTTTGATGCGAGACTACGTGGTCGAACATTAGTACCTGAATTCCCTTGATCGTAGATTGAGGATAGTACTTATAGTCATGATATTATAATACAAAAGCCGTTGTCCCGTGCAGACTCGCCTCGTATGCTATAGCAGACCCGTCTCGTTATATAGATAATCGCACGATTGCGATGTCATCGAGACGCAGACACTCCACATGGTTAGGTGGTGTGTATACGATACTAGATTTTCGGAGTAGTCAAGTTGAACCGAAAGAGAATGACTAAATGACGTTTCAGTCTAACACTTGAGGAGGCCCGACGCCAACGCCAAGATTAAGGTCTTTTATCTGTTTAAAACAAAAAAACATTGGTGGAGACCCTTGTCGAGAGCTTGTTTTGGCATGACTTTACGATTTATGATATAAGATTGAATGCATGTATTTTATGGATGATGATATTAGAGAAATGTGTTTGAAATTGTCATACATACTTGAAATATGGAATAAAGTATATATATATATATATATATGGTTTTAATACTTCATTTTCACACCACTTATTAACTACATATTACGATTATTCACTCACTGAGTAAATAATTTTACTCACCTCTCTCTTCTTTAAATTTTACAAAAATAGTATTTAGAGAGACACGTTGATAGACATCGACGTACGCAAATTTCAGAGACTATCGTTAGAGACGTATTATGATATGGAACTTCCGTTATATTTTTGAGGATATTAGTTAATCATGTTAGAATGACTGTATGAAACAAAGGAACTTTCATTTGTAGTGTGTATATATATATATATATATATTTGAGGACTTTTGTATTTTAAATACTAATAAAATATTTGTAACTGAAATTATAATTAGCATTAAGTTACCTTGAGGATACGTGATTCCACTCTATCGCACTAGTAGCACTACTCACAAGACTGCGATCATCCACAATGAAAACTTCTATCACTAAGAACAAACCCCTCATCTACTATTCAAGAATTTTATGCAAACAGAAAGAAATATATCGCCCCAAAAGATACTGATGCCTTTGATAAATGGCAAAATTGACCAGCTCAGAACGAGCGCAGCCAATCATCCCGACGGTTCTCACCTAAGAGGGCCCGACAAGGACCTTCTCAGCTACGAAGGTTTACCAGCTATACGCCTCTAAACAATGTGCCCAGCCAAGTTTTGCTCCAGATTCGGAACAAACCCTACATCAAGTGGCCTCCCTGCTCTACGGAAGACAATTCCAAAAAGGAAAAGACTCGATACTATCACTTCTACCAGGATTATGGCTATTTAATAGACGAGTGTAAGAAACTAAAAGATGAACTCAAGTTCCTCGTCTGAAGCCGCCGACTCCAAAGGTTCATAAGTGTAGAAAGAGAAGGTCTCTCTCCTCATGGCTCACACAACACAAAGCGAGAAAATGAGCATGTCGACCAGCCGATTCTAGGGGATGCCTATAACTGGTCAGATGGAGTGATCCTCCAAGTGCAGGGTGGATACAACCCTTCAAAGCCTTACCTCCTAGCCCATATCTTATGGGCACTACACCAACGTTATCGAGGGCACACACGACTAAACGAGAAGGGCACTTGATAGCTCCAATCTTCCAAAGGACAGAGCAGTCCGACTCTGCATCCAAAGAAATCCTTGCTACCCGTGTCGAGAAACAGCCCAAGAAGAAAAGACCCATGATCGGTTCCAGCAACATCGACATGGTAGGGGTTGACCCAGATCAACATTATTCTCTCATCATTACCGCAAAGATTGGGCAATATGAAGTAAGAAGGATCGTCATGGATCAAAGGGTTGGTTGTAATCTCCTTTACTGGAACGCTTTTCAGCAAATGGGTTTCACCCAAGCACACTTGCAGCCTCACATTAGGCCTATCAAGGGGTTCTTAAGCAAATAGATATACCCTAAAAGCATCATCTCACTGCCCATCACTCTCAAGAATCCACCTGATCACACGATTGCCTTTACCATTTTCAATGTGGTTAGGCTCCCCTCACTCTATAATGCTATCTTAGGATGACCTGGTTTAAATGCCTTGGAATCACTGCCGAACACAAAATACATGAATGTCAAGTTCAAGACCTCCACTAACATCGAAACGTTACCTTGTGATTTGGAACCCCCAGCGCACCCTCCTAAGTAAACTCTGAATCTCTCTCTTTATGCTCACTTTCGTAGTACTACTCGTTGAATGGTATCTAGCGTAACTGCTCGTTCTATTGATTACTTTATAATTATCTCACCTGTAATGATTTGCTTTGTTAATCTCTCTTTATGAGTTGATCACACTAAGCACATGTCGTGGGGCCCCTCTTATCGAATAAACGTGTCATCAAAAAGGGATGTATCTCCCTATTGGGTAGATATAATCCCTCATATCAAACGAACATATCATCAATAAGGGATGTATCTCCCTATCGGGAAGACAAGGCCCATTCTATCGAATAAGCATGTCGTCAATAAAGGATGCATCTCCTATTGGGTAGGCATGGCCCCTCCTATTGAATGAATATGTCATCAATAAGGGATGTATCTCCTATCAGGTAGACACGATCCCTCCTATTGAACGAACATATCTTCAACGAGGGATGTATCTCCTTGTTAGATAGACATAGCCCCTCCAATCGAGCGAACGTGTCATCAATAAGAGAAGTATCTCCCTATTAGATAGACACGAGCCCTCCAATTGAATGAATATATCATTAATAAGGGATGTATCTCCCTGTCGGGCAAACATGGCCCCTCCTATCAAACGAATGTGTCATCAATAAGAGATATATCTCCCTGTCAGACTCGGCTCATCCTATTGAACTGTCCTCGTTACCAAACGAACGTACTGATAACTAGAGATATATCTTCCCAGTGGTATCTATTTGTTAAACACAGAAGGAATGATACTACCAACATGACAATAACAATCAGATATTTTATTAATCTTTCCAAGAAAAGTACAAGAGAGGAAGCTATAAACTAAGGAAGCAAGGACCCCGATCAGGGGACTGAAGGGACCGTAGATCCAACAAGAATTTTGAGCATGTTAACCACCACGTTCTCATCCATTGCACCTAGTGGAGCCTTCTTGATGGGAGCAAGAGTAGACTCAGGGTTGGAGCAAGCACTTTTAATATCTAGGGGCATGGCGCCCATCAACACCTCCTGGCGAATGATCTCCATAGCATATTTGAGTCTTTCAGATAGCCTATGTCGAATGTGTGAGTGTTGATCGATAGTCTTTGCAATAATGCCCCCAAGCTTAGCTATCTTCTACTCGACAACCTGAAAGATTGTCCACGCACATTTGCTAACCTCCTCGTGGCCTGCAGATGTGCTTCACGCACCTTGGCCTCTACCTCTAGTTTATTGCATCTCTTGGAGACCATCTTACGTCATTGGAGCACCACATCCCATTCAGCCTTCAGCTGCTCCACCTCTTCAGTGCAAGCATTCAGAGCAGCTACAGATGCCCTATCTTTCTCGACCTCCCTTTCCCTTCGCGAAAGAACATCTTGCAACCGGGATACATTCTCCCCCATCTAATCAACCCAATGCCTCAGATGGCCCATTGTTTGCTCCCTCCTCTGCCAAGACCATGGTTTAAACGAACGAATATCAGTCAACAAATAGAGGACAGAAAAGAAAAACATTAAAGGAAGAATGGTACCGTCAAAGTGACGGACAACAAGGCCTCATCATCTTACTCGAGCGAGAGCTTGTACAGCTTCAGTTTCAAACTGTGGAAATCCAACCGATCGATTATTCGCCTCGCTTCGATGACATCCACGTAACTGTGACAATTGTTACCCGTGCAAATCATCACCATCCCTTGCTCTTTCAAGCCTCGGCGCCCATCAAAGAACCTGACAAGAATCATAAGAAAAAGCTATTACCCTCAGGCACCATCCACTTACCTTTATCCAAATGCAACAATGGAACAGTGCTTGACAGCCCCACTTCCCTACTCATAACTGTCATAAGTGTGAACTCCTAAGTAGCTCCTGCTCCCACAGCCCTGGCATCCTCAGCTTCTCCTCCCGCTACTTCCTCTCTCATCAGGGAACCCTCGTCAACCCCACCAACTGGAAACTCGCCTCCGGACTCACTACCATCGGCTTTCGCCGACTCAACAACCGTTAATTGAGAATGCTCCCGAATAGCTGGGGACCTCTCTTCTGAGCTATCTCTAGTCCCCTCACTGGATAACTCCTGTAACTACACTAATCTCCTTTTTGTCCTCAACAAGGCAAGTGGGACAGAATTTCGCGATCGGACCTTCGATATACTTTTAGTCTCCCCTGGGGCCCACTTGATTTCGCCTTTATCTACCGGACTATGGTGACTTCTTTCAAGTCCTCCTCTGAAGGAGATCGCAAAACGTCTGCAAGTTTTTTTTTCCCTTCTCAAGCAACAGAGGTCTCTCGACCCCCTTTTTTCTCCAAGCAACAGACCAGCCAATGACAACATTTTGTGGTCCAAAAAACGGTCGACCCAGACGCTCTCTTGCTTGGATTGGCAAAAATCACCTACGAACCGAACAAACCCAAAGTGTTGAGAAGGCTGACGAGGCCTCAATCTGATGAACGGTTCAGCATCAGGCACTGGCAACTCCGGCATTAAGTCCTTCCCTAGATACGAAGAAATATTTGTATATCCAACTTTTATTGATTGCCTCGTTGTAGAAGAACCTCCAGTTCAATTCGGGTCGAGTTTGCAAGCAAAACCAACCATGAGTGGAACCCCTTTTCCTATAATTCTTTAATGTAAACACAGATGTCAGTACCTCAAAATCAAAGCACAAACAAAAATTCAACAAAAGTTATCACAACAAGCACCAAGCGCCAAGCACTCGGAATCAACAGAGTTGGAAATATGTTCCAAGGAAGCAAAACCATAACAACAAAGCCCATGTATGGCACCTTCAAACCACACTTTATGGATTGCTTATACATTGGAATCCGAGCTCCCAAAGCCTGGTTGGCCCTATCACCGTCTATCACCGACACGACTTCAAAACTGTCACCCAACAACATGTCTCTCTGAACATCGTGCACCCTGTGACATAGTACTTCTAATGTTGCCGATACCACAAAAAGCACCAGATTATGAACCTTTAGCCATTTTCTCAGATGATTCTTACAAAAAGCTGAATTGCCCAAAAAGTTAACTGTCAAAAAGTAAAATCGGTAGTGGAGAAACCTACCAAAGGACGTGCAGTATAAGAGGCAAATTTGAAATGATTCACAAAAATTAAAGTGGCACATGCTACACTTAATTATTTAATTTGCAAAATCTGAAAAGCCTCCACTTGATTATACTCTTGAAGTCCTTTTTTTGAAGCAACAACAGGAGTGGGGGCAAATAATGGTACATGGTTAGAACAACCCAAATCATATTGGGCTTAAGGCTAACCCTTAACGCGTTGAATAACTCTCAATAGTCCCAACATCGACCTTGTCGGCATCCACTTGATTGGTTAATCATCTAACTAGCCTAAAGGCTCATTACTACGAGGCTTGAGACCCTCCGAATCTATAGCTTAAGGGACAAAATCAACCAAAATGTGCCGTCAATACGAGACTAGTCTCCTAGATGAGTAGACACAGCCTACTCTCTCTCAGTATCCACCGACCAGGTTCTGTTCGGTACCATGGTTGGTCGGTCACTAGACCTTCTTGGTGCTCAATGATCGTCACTCAATTCTATTTGTCCCTGTAATAACAAAGAAGGAGTTTGAATTGATTGTCTTCAATTGATTTTAATTTTTTAATCTAACTTCACATAGATTCAAAATAATCATATAGTCATTCTAAATATATGCAACAGAAAATAAAAATAACGATAAAGATAAAGGATAGAGAAGTAAGCTCAATTTTATAATGATTTGACCTTATACCTGTGTCCACTCTTCCGGTCAGCAAGTCGGGGTCTAACAACTTACTAATTTTCCACTATGATGAGAAGTTATAAGATACAACTCAAGACTGTTGACTTCTGATTTTCTTTAATTTGAACATGCCTTCGTCCAACCATAAAAGACTCACAACTTTCACTAAACTACCTCACAAGAATAAATTCACAATACTACTATTCAAGTAGCCAACTTCTAGTATAAATATCTCACTCTAAAAACGTTGAAATGACTCCGTAAAAATTGTTGAATAATCTTTGTATATCAGTCTTTAAATTCCAGAGAGGATCCCCTCAAAACCAATCACCATCGTGAAGATATATAAACCCAAAGTTGCCTTCCCAGCAACTTCTATAACAGTAAGTATGGTAACTTCTTGATTTATAGTACAAAAATCTTTCTTGATTTCTTAGGATTTTTCAACTATTGAAATTCAAATTTGAAGTTTGAATTTCACTCTTAACATTTATAAACTCTAGTTTGAATTTTCAGATTTCAAAAATTTGCTATAACAGAACAAAATCACAATCCAAAGATCAGTAACATTCCTAAAAAATGTCCTCATTTGTAGGCTGAATCTTTTTCTTATTTCTTGAGATTTTTTGACTGTTGAAATTCAAATCTGAAGTTTGAATTTCACTCTTGACATTTATGCACTCTGACTTGAATTTTTCTGATTGTTGAAACTTGTAGAAAATTCAAAAATGTTATTAAAAACTTATTTCTAGAAAATCTTCCTACTTGCAAAAGTCAAGTGACTAGTCAACTTCTCACTTGTTTTTCTCTAACTATTTCTCAAGATTTTAATACTGTAAATATTTGAATTTGTAACCTTATACACATTCTTTAATATACAATTTTTGAATTTAAAAAAACTTGATCATACAAAGAAATATAATAGTCTGAATATGTGCAAATGATCATCCTTTTATACCTAAAAAAATTGCCTAAGTCTCTATATTTTGAATTTGCTCATTTAAAATTTGATTCTTAGTTATTGAACCATTGAAATGTGAATTTCAACATGTTTTTAGACTAAGTGTAGTATCCAACCTACATTTAGATTGTTGGGCAGGACCTTTGATTAATAAAATGAAATTTTGTTTCTATAACAGTCTCTATGGTCCAATATAACTTATCTCTATGGCATCTTTATAGCAAGTTCTAAACAACTTTTATGAGAATTTCTAAATGAGACTTAATCTGCACATTTAGTAAAAATATTATAACAATATGAAAGATTTTGTTATCATCAAAACCCAAATAGAGCAATAATTTCCATAACAAATTTGCTAAGACAATATTCACTCTCCCTAAATCACGGGGCTAATCTTACATAAATAAAAGAGAGATTTATGATCATAGCTGATAAGGAAAAAAATCTCCATGATGATCTGGACTTTCCAAACAAGTAAAAATTTGAAATCTCTGAAAATTTTACACTATGATTCCTGAAATCTCGAGGTGCTCTCATAAGAAAACTAAGGTTTTAACACTTCGCATGCACATGACTTTCACTCTCTGAGGCTACATAAACACCTTCACGCTAATCGATCATATATGTCCTCTAGACCTACATGTAGCGCACACAGATATATAGACCTATCTTTCAGTCTATTTCTCTCTTTTTGAAAACCACTCACTAACTTGAATATTAGAGTTTCCCCCGCTGGAACACCCTCCTATGTTTTTTGCAGATCTCATCGATCAAAACCGTCATATAACCGAGTCATCACGTTTCGAGTTAACAGAACCATTATCTATGAAGTCAAACCCACCTCGAGCATGAATGAACCCTTCAAAATATTGGTTTTGTAAAACCTAAATAAAATGCTAAGTTTTGACTAAAACACATATCTTTAAGCCGAAAAAATAACTAAAACTCTTTGTCCTTCCATTTAGCAGATAAGATTGAATACGAGTTGAACATGTTGTTGGAGAGATTGAGGGAGTAGAGATTGTGGAGAATAGATATTTCTGATGGGATGGGGCCAAAGAAGTAGTTGTCTACAATGAAGAGATTGAGGAGATAAGGGAAGTTTTCAATGTTGGATGTTAGGATTCCGATGAGGTTGAGGCTCGAGATGCCAAGAGAGAGAAGGGGAAAAGGGAGAGATGGAAGTTAATCCTTTTTTTAGAGAGAGAAGGGCTCTCTATTGAGAGGAGAGAGAGAGAGAGAGAAGAAGAAGAAGAGGAGGTGGAGAAGATGACCAAGATGAGTTAGCATTTTTTGGGGTTTGACTTGGTTTTGTCTAATGTTAGATGTGGGTTTTAGAGAGAGAGGGGGGGGAGAGGGAGAGATGGAGAGAACGAGTGAGGAGAGGGAAGTACGGCAATTTGAAGTGATGGAAGGTTGAAGACAGCAAACAAAGGCTTGAATGAACGTAATAAAGAAGTATAGAAAATCATCACATATACAATAAACAATTAATAAAAAATATTTTAAATCATAAAAATGTTTATTTTATTAAGAATAAAATTAATAATTATATGATTTTTATTTAAAAATATATAAATCAAATATCAATAATAATAATTATATTTATTTTAAAATTTGAATCAAACACTTGATATTGTGATCAATTTTTTCTATTTTATTTCTAAAGTTTTTTATTATTTTGATTTATAAATTCAAACCAAAAGCCAGCTCAATTCATAGCATTCCCTTCCTCAAATTCTCTCAACTTCTCCACATGTTATCACCAAGATTCTGTTCAGCCAATTTTGCATTACACAACAAACACAACATGTCTAAGATGAAAATGGCACAGTAGTAGAAAACAAAGTATTCCCAGGTCAAGTGCAAAATTTTTGACCTACCAAAAGTCCCAACACCTTGGCCCAAATTATACTCCAAAAAATTAAAATTATTGAGCAAAAATTTTAACCATTTTCTTTACTACTTGCAACTTACAAATTGACCAAATGTTTTTACTATACTTTCATGTGAAGAAAATATTTTTTATTTTTTAATTTTTAAAATAATTCTCATATAAGATTTTAATTTATATTTTTAATTTAATATTCTAAATGATTAACACGCCTGATCATCTAATTTAAAATAAAATTTGATCCGTCTCATTGGGCGTATCTTATTTCTTATCTCACTGTCAACTCAAGTGATAGAAGATCCCATTTTTAGCCTTTCGATCCATTTAAATATATCTATTTATAAATTAAAAAAAAAAAAAAAAAATCATTTCACCTCCCTTCCCATCCCTCTTTTTGTTTGGGCTCTGGTCTGGCCTCCTTGAAATCCATCCGACGCCATTTGGCAAGCGGTCTTCGGTCAGACAGCACGAGAGATGAGCTACATACAAATGGAACCAGCAAAGAGGAGGACGAAATATGAAAAGGCGTACCCCAAGGTGAAGAAGCCCTTCTCAGATCTCTTCTGGTGCGCAGGCATAGCCACCTGCATAAAGCTCCTCCTTATCCCTTCCTATCACTCCACTGATTTCGAAGTCCACCGCAATTGGCTTGCCCTCACCCATTCCCTCCCTCTCTCCCGCTGGTATTTTGACTCCACCAGCCCCTGGACCCTCGATTACCCTCCTCTCTTCGCCTTCTTCGAGCGTCTTCTCTCCACCTTTGCCCATTTCGTCGATCCCCAGATCGTACATCTTCAGGATGGCCTCAACTACAGCTCTCCCACCGCCGTTCTCTTCCAGAGGCTCTCCGTTATTGTGTCCGACGTCTCCCTCTTCTACGGCACCTACCGATTGGCGCGCAATTGGGACCCCAAAACCCGAAATTTGATGTGGGTTTTGGTTTTTTTCTCTCCCGGGTTGCTAATTGTGGACCACGTGCATTTCCAGTACAATGGGTTCTTGCTGGGGATTTTGTTGCTGTCCCTCTCGTTTCTGGAAGAAGGGAGGGACTTAATGGGAGGCTTTCTTTTTGCAATTTTGCTGTGCTTCAAGCACTTGTTTGCAGTGGCCGCACCTCTTTATTTTGTATATTTGTTGAGGCATTATTGCTGGAACGGGAGTAATGGGTATTTTAAGGGAATTCTGCGGCTTCTCTCTATGGGCTCTGTGGTTGCTGCGGTGTTTGCTGCGGCTTTTACTCCCTTTCTCTATCACGATCATGCCCAGGTAAACTCTTTTTGTTTACTTTCAGAATGTTGCATTAATCGGAGCTAAGAAAATGTTGCATTCTGTGCCACTTGCTTGTATTTGTTCCCATGCTTTTGACATCCCAGTCTCGTCCACCCAATTGAAGGTTTAAATGGTACAAGATTCTCCATGTAGCCTATGTGTCTATCTTCAAAACCTATAGAGTGTGTTTGGTAAAGACGTTAGAAAGGGAGGTAAGGGAAAGGACGAGAAAGGAAGGGAAAGGATTGGAAAGGATGGGAAAGGAAGGTAAAATTAAAATTCATTTTTGATAACAATATAATATGTGATGAGAAAGGGAGGGAAAGGATGATAAAATAAAAAATCATGTTTGGTTAGACGAGGGAAAGGAAGATAATATAATAAAAAAATACATAAATTTATTATTTTATTATTTTTGTTTTGATTAGAGTTTTAAAATAAGAGCTGTAAAAGTAAATTTGGTATTTATTATTTTAAATAGGAATTCCTTCCCTCCAAAATCCACTGATTTGGTGATTGAAAATTTTGGTTTGGATCTCCAATTAATTATTTTGCCAAACGTGGGTGGGTTCTTTAGAATCCCTCCCTATCCCACTCAAACCCTCCGTCCGAACACACTGCTAATTTGCTGACAATGATTTGTTAGCAATCTTCATGTTTGTCTATTATGCTTATTAGTTTTACATGAAGCTTTTTTCTGGTTACTTTCATCATAGGTGATCAGAACGTTTGAGTTAAGATTCTGAGACAACGCAAGTTGCTTAACTAATCCATGTGGTGATTTTTTGTTATCCACAACCAAGGTTCATAGATCAGGGCTGGGCTGGATGTTGAACTTTAGTATAAGTCCGTCCTTGCGCTATATCTTTGTACTGATTAATGTTTTAAAACTCCCAATGGGGCCATTAGTGGAACTTTTCATTGCTTGAAGTTGAACATTCAACTCATTAAGAACACAACAGATTGGATTGCTAGGGATCCTATTTCATTGTTTATTATGTTAAATGTCTCAGCCAGCTCCAAATTTTGGGATTAAGGCTCTGGTTGTTGTTGTTGTTGTTGTTATGTTAAATGTCTGTTAATATGACCTGAAATCAACTCTTAAATAAAGGAAGTCAAAAAAATGTACTTTAATAGATGCAACCTATCTCTGATAAAAAATTCTCAGTGCTCTTTCAATGACTTGAAAATTCTCTTTAAGGGTTCAAACTACATAATTAAATTGATATTGGTCATTTAACTTGTCTGTTAATCCTTCAGGCTGTAAGGATGCTTTGCTTATATCATAAAGAACAGTTCTTCAGCCTATAATGAAACTAGACTATTTAGGGTTTATGTCACACAATCTTTGATTCCACTGCATAACTCCTTTGAACTTTCCAACCTTTAAAATGCAACAATATCTCAAGCATTCAAAGTTTATTGAACTGTTTGCATGATCATGCTTTCTTTGGGTTTCATAAGGCTGAGTCCTTCATCCAAGCCTTTTAGGGATTGTTCACTCCATCTAATCAAATGCGATGCTTATCACTTGTGGCTTGGATTTGTCCTGTGCATTCCATGTTCCATGTGAAGTAACAATGCAATTGGCTAGCCCTTGTGAACAGTCTTACGTGAAATTAACATTAAGGCTGATTGTTTAACAAAATTTTGAGGGAAAAAAATATATATATTTCATTCATCTTATGAGCATCTCATGATTATGATTTCCAAGGATGGCTTCATGCTTCTAACAAGCTAAGTATGACCTGCATAAGCTTTCTTTATTATATTGTCAGCGTAAGTTAACATTTTGTTCTTTTGGCTGTAAAGAGGCATCTAAATAGTTTTTGGGATGCTAACTTTTGTGTCGTACACTAAATTGTATTTAATAGAAGAGTGATGTTGTAGACTATTCTTTAATTGTTCATGTATTCTGCAATACTTACACAATTCTCAACTTGCAGATACAACAAATTCTCCGCCGATTGTTTCCTTTTGGTAGGGGCCTCTGTCATGCATATTGGGCTCCAAATTTCTGGGTCTTTTATATTGCTTTAGATAAAGGGCTTGCTTTCTTGCTGACAAGGCTGGGGTTTGATATTCAAGTTCCTTCTGGTTCCTTCACTGGTGGGCTAGTAGGAGATTCCTCACCTTTTGCAATACTGCCTAGGGTATATTTATTATCCTTAATTAAGCCCAAAAGCTCTGGCTAGTTTCAGATTCCCATTATCTTGTTTACAAGTGTATACGATATTTTGATAGAAGATACCGAAAGGATTAATAGTTTTTTTGACATAATTGATATGTATCAATTGCGTCCCTGCCATGTTGCTAGATAATGTGGATGACTGATTTTGCCTTTTAATCAATGGCTTGCCAGATAACTCCCTTCGTAACATTCATTATGGTCCTAATCTCCATGTCTCCTTCTCTTGTCATTGCTTGGAGGAATCCCCAGCCAAGGATGATCACTAGATGGGTACCATATGCATACACTTGCAGTTTTCTTTTCGGGTGGCATGTTCACGAGAAAGCATCACTCCACTTTGTCATCCCCCTTTCATTTGTTGCCATCCAAAGCATTGATGACATGGGACATTATTTCTTGCTGTCCATAGGTATGTGTTTTTTAAAACCTTTTTGCAGTTCAACACATGTTGCTTTAATTTATTTTGACTCTGTCCTGCTATGATATGCTTTTGTCCTCATTCATCATTCCTTTGTTGGTGAAGGCTACTAGTTCTATTCAAACATGGTAGCACTGATTATTCAGCTTTGCTTGGTGTTGGACCCCACCCCCCCCCCCCAAAAAAAAAAAACTCAGAGGCCCAAAGAAATACAGGGGAAAAAAACTAATGAAATGTTGTGCTTAAAACCATTCTTCACCAAAGCTTAAAATCCTGCTGACATGATTTTTGAAAATGTAGTGTAATGCTGCATGTGGGCTATAATAGATGGCACAACTAAATAGAACAATGGTACTTTTACTAGCAATTTGAAGGATACATCTTCATTGAGTTCCGTTGTACAAAATAACTAACAAATAGATTTTTTCGATACGCACAGATATGTGGAAGGCGGTTTGTAGTGAAAAGGGATATTTTGGGTTGCATTATTTTTAACCTCTCAATGAAGTATAATCTTACCTAGGGTGTAACAAATTTTTATCCTGGATTATGTGTGTGTTTTGTTCTAGCATATTGAAGTCTCATGTGATCATTTGTTGTTGCTCACTTTTGATGCAGTGTCCTACTACTCCCTTTTCCCACTTCTATATGAAGCCCAAGAGTATCCAGTAAAACTGCTGCTGCTGCTTTTGTACTCTGCTGTGATGTGGTTTGGGTTTTCCTTGCAATCTAGCGAACTCGCAACAGTTGAATCTAATAAACCTCTACAAAAAGGAGATGATAAATCTGGTTTGCAGGGAAGTTCAAACGCTACTAGGTCAGACGGAGGATGGTTGTGTATGGGATGGTTAGACAAGGGGTATTTATTAGGAATTTTGTTTGTTGAGATGTGGGGTCAGATATTACAACCATTCTTGCTGGGGAATAAACTTCCTTTCCTGCCACTCATGATGATTTCTGTCTACTGTGGGTTGGGAATAATGTATTCGTGGATTTGGCAGTTAAGGCGCATCATCGTCTTGGCTCTCTGATTCATTCTTTGGGGGCTCTGTGATGGAGATGCTTATAAAGTTTAGTAATGTTTTCTTTTTCTTTACATATTTGTTCTTCAGAAGGAAAGGCAACAGTAGTTCTCTGGGGCATGTAGCAGTGCCTATTAACATGCAGCGGGAAACTTTTTCTCAACCAAGGCTGGAATTTTGCTGATAACTTGTGTTGGCAGAAGGATGATTTGGAGCCCTCTTATCCCTTCCCCTCCTGGCCAAGGGTGGCCGAAGGATTGAATCACACTTTGGCCACTGGCCTATTTTCTGGACCAAGAAAAATGTGTGTGTGTCTGTGTGTGTTTTAATTCTTTTCATATGTCTTCGCGTTACTACTGTGAGCGTCGAGTCTATGGTGATCAAAAGCCCCATGGTAATTTGCATAGACCTTGGGCTGGGTCGGGCCAGTGGGGGCCCCATGAAATTATTTCATGGTGTTTGGAAAGAAGGGGAGGAGAGCAGAGGGAATACAAACTCTTTATTTATTTTTGGAGAGTTTTTCTTAATGCACTGGGGGGAGGATTGGAAGGGTATGAATCACTTTCAATCTTATCGCATCTCTTGAAAAATTTGTCCCTTCTCGTCGGAGGGAAAGGATTAGATTTTTGATCACTAACTCACCTGAGCTAGCAATAGAATTAAGGTCATGCATGGTTTCTTTAGAAAGGGGATGGTTGAATTTGAAAGTTCAATTCTTTTCGTAATATGTAATTTAAATAATAATAATAATAATAATAATAATAATAATAATAATAATAATAATAATAATAATAATAATACAACAGTAACAAACTAACTCTTTTATCTCAAAATTTGGGATCAGTCATTTGAGAGACGAATATTAAAGGAAAAAAAACTAGAGTGTTGATTTCATTCACGTAGATTTTTCTACGACATTCATTCATATCTAATACTATTTTTTCAATTAAATTCATAACTATTATATTTTTATGGATAATTTACATCCAAATTTTTAACGGATTATCTATATATTTTATTAAATTTTCTATATTTAAATTCTCGATTCTTCTAACAAGTGTATCTTTGGGTTTTCATTGCATATGCTCAAACCACCTCAAACGGTATTCTCACATTTTATCTGTAATTGAATTAATTCTCAACTTATTTCGTATTTTTTTTCTAATTCTATTTTTTTTAATTTTTCCACACATCTATCCAAAATATTCTCTTTGCAGTTACAATCATTTTATACTCATATTATTATTTAATGGTCCAACACTCAGTGTTATACAATAGCGTAGATTTTACTGCGATTCTATAAAATTTCCCTTTTAAATATAGTGGAATTGTGCAATCGCAGAAAACTCTGAATGTCTTTCTATATTTTATCCAACCCGCTTGAATTCTATTATTCAAATCTCCATCTATATTGAATTCATTCTAAATGATGGAATCAAGATATTTAATCGTTCGTTTTTTGGTACTCTCTTTCCTTTTAAGCTGATCAATTTTTCATCATTATGATGATTGTCACTAAATTTAAATCTTATATATTCAGTTTTGGATCTGATCAATATAAATTTTTTGGATTCCAATATGATCCTTCATAACTCTAATTTATTACTAATATTATCTATAGTTTTATCAACCAATACTATATCATCTGCGAAAAGTATACATAATGATATTTTATTTTTAGATATTTTTTATAATTGTATCTATCATTATTGCAAATAGTATAAGACTTAATGCCAAAACTTTATGAAGTCCAATGTTAATAAGAAAGTTATCGCCCAAACTCTTGTAAATTCTTATATTAGTCATAACTCTTTTATATATATTTCTAATAAAATTAAAGTTTTTTTAAAAAAAAATCTATTTTTTCATCAACACTCATCACAATACGTTTCTAGAAACCCTATCATAAGTTTTTTCTAGATCAATGAATATCATATGTATGTCTCTTTTCTGCACTTTAAATGTCTCCATCAGCTGTCTTAACAAGTGAATTGTTTCGGTGGTGAATCGTCGTGGCATAAATCTAAATTGGTTTTGAAACACACTTATCTCTATTATCAATTTACGCTCTATCACACTCTCTCATAACTTCATAACATGATTCATGAATTTAATCCTCTATAGTTTGAATAATCTCGTATGTCTCATTTATTATTATATATTGAGATAAGTATGTTATCTCTTCATATTTGAAACATTTTCTTTATTTGCGAAATTTTATTGAAAACAACCGTTAACATTACTATACAGAATTCACCCAAATGTTTTCATACCTTAATAGGAATACCATCAGATCTTATAATTTTGTTATTTTTCATTCTATTTAGGGCCTCATTTACTTCATGGAACAAATTTTACATTTAAATGCTCTATTAATCTCTTCTACAAATATCACAATATTTTTTTATATCTATTGTATTCTCAACATTAAACAGATTATCAAAATATTTCTTCCAACACTTTCTTATTTTTTTCGTTTCTTATAAATATATTATTGATTTCACTTTTAATACATCTTACCTCATTTAAATCTTTTCTTATCCTCTCTTTTAATTTGGTAATTTTATAAATCTCTTTTTCTTCATCTCGAATTTTCAATCTCTTGTATAATTCGTTATATACCTTACTTTTTGATTCATAAATAATTTTTTTCACATCTTTTTTTTTATATACTTTTATATTTTTCATAAATTTTGCTACTACGATTAATTTTAAGATTTTTATAGCACTCTCTTTTCGAATAACAGTTTATATTTTTTTATTCTACCACTATGATTTCTTACCTATTGGAACCCTACCCTTAGATACTCCAAAAATTTCCTTACATATACTCTTACTATTATTAGATATCTCTTTTTATATTATTTTTAAGTAATCATTGATAGACCAATCTATTATTCTAATTATTTTGTCCCTAAAAGTTGTCATTTTTTTTTTCTTTTAGGTTCTACTACTTAATTCTTGACTCCACCGGTAGTTGATGCTTTTTTTGTCTTTTTAGACACACGTACATTTAAAACTAAAGATTTATATTGAGTTGTTACATTCTTCTCGATATAATCTTGTAATTCTTATAAGTCATTCTATCATTTTTCTCCGTTAATGATGATGATGATAATAATAATAATAATAATAATAATAATAATAATAATAATAAAGTCAAGATGTTTTTAGTTTTAGGAGCTATGACTGAAATCTTGAATACGCAATTATTAATAATAATGGAAATGTAGAATAGATTATATAATATGCAGATTTTAAAGTATATTTTTCTTATTAAATAAAAAAAAAAAAACCACATAATCTCTTCCCCTCCTAGCTTGGTCTTCCGTGAAACGAAATAAAATGAGATGAAAGACGGGAGTCAAGTTCGGAAATGACCCAAAATGAAAAAAAAATTTCTTAAAACATCCCGATGAAACATATTTCAAAAATGAGTTAAGTTTGTTGAGTTTTAAAAACTCGACTAATATTACTCATACACAAATTGATCATCAACAACAACGTAGGATTTCTATCATAAAATTTGTGGTCGGCCATCATATACAAATTGATCGAGTTTTTAAAATTCGATCAATACTATTTATATAAAGGTTGATCGAGTTTTGAACATTTGATCAATTTATGAATAATATATAAATAATATTAGTCGAGTTTTGAAAACTCGATCAATTTATGAACAATATTGGTCAAATTTTTAAAATTCGAACAATTTAAATTAGAAACTGATTTTTTTTTTTCTTTTAGAGATTTTTTTAAGATTTTTTTTTTTGACTTTTTAGATCAATTTTATGTATTTCACTGAATAACCCTCCTCTCTCTCTCTCTCTCTCATGACTCAAAGTCACGTGGAACTTTCCAAATTGGAGCTCTCCCAAAGATTGCTTGCTATATTTTCGCATGATTTTAATCCAAAAAATTAAAAATTTTTTAAAACAATGACTTATTAAAAAAATTTCAAAAATAACATTTATACATCAATTTTTCAAAATTCTATCCGATATGAATGATATTATTAATATAAATAGTATATATAAATAATATTATGTCGAGTTTTAAAAATCTGATATGATATTATTCATCTATTTTTAATATCAAGTTTTTAAATTCTGATATGATTATCCATACGAATAATGTATATAGAGTTTTAAAAATATGATATATTAACGTTAGAATATATTTTTATTTTTCAATTTTTATTTTTTATTTTTTATTTTTATTTTTAAAGTTACAAAGACATTTCTCATCGTTTCCCTCTCTCTCTCCTAGTGGTGTCGAGTGGTGATGGGGACGAGTAGCAGTCGCCCAGCAGTGGGTTCATCCAGGAGCCGACGCCGCCGCCGACGCCGCCGCCGCCGCAGCAGCAGCAGGACGAAGAGAACACTGGCTTCATTCCTGTGTGGTGGTGCCTCCGATTCCCACTCTCCTCCTCTTCAGGCATACCCTCCGCTTCCCTTTTTTCGATTTTCATTTCTATCTTTTTAGGTTTCCCTTGGCGTATCTTTCTTCTTTTCATTTCGTCGACTTGATATTTTCTGATTACAATTTACAACAATATCTGATCATCTCTCTTTCTCCCTCTTATGGTTAAAAGAGATCCGCTCTCCATGATTAGGGGTTTTTCCCCCTTTTTAATCTTTCAATTCACCCCTTCCCCCACATATCCGTCCTACAGGCTGATCATCAATTTCTTATTGAATTACCTGACTTTTAACTCCCCAAAGGCATGGCGATTGCGATTGGGGTCAGCTTTTCCTCTGTATCTGTATCCATGGTTATATGACCGACTAGTGGCCTTACTTGTTCGTTCGCGCTTGAGTGTTTTTAGAAGGTTAGGGGGGTTAGTTTTATATGATATATAGCTCAGCTCCCATCCTACCTTTTTATGTCTATTCTTCGGTTTGCTTCTCTAATTTACTCACTCCTTGTTTTCACCATTATTTTATTTCTCCTATGAAAACTAGCTTCTTCAAGTATTGGCTTAAATCATTCAATTCGAATTTTTTAACCTTGTCAAAACTTCTCTCTCTTAAATTTTCTTTTTGAATGATCTCAAAATTAAGCTTCTTTATTTTCTCAGCTAATTTTATTTATCAGATGTTATTGATATGGTGGCCTTTCAACCTTATACCTTGTTATTACTGTTTCCAGTCGAGTGAAAAAAAAAAGCAAATAAAAATACAGCAGCAAGAACTGATTCTATTTGTGAACTAAATTCTAAAATTCTAAAAATAAAAGTTTATATCTTTGGTTTGTTCACAACTATTGAGCCCATCCCTACAACACTTTGCCATGAGACCAGTAACCAATCCTAAACTCATTATGGAAATTACTTGTACTGCACGAATTTTGGATTCCTCCAGCTTTTCTTGGTCTTGGATTGTTAATGACTCACTCACAGTATCTGTGCAACTATGGTTTGCGGTGGTTGCCATTATCGATATCAATCACCTAGGGACACCACTTGGTGTCACCATGGCCATCCTATCTCATTTTTGTAGTTGAATTTATGATTATTTTGATATTCTGTTAGTCACAGGATTTTGTTGCAGCATTCTGTTCTCTGAGAATATAAAATGTTTGTTTTACTGGTACCATCTTGCTTCATTGGTTTAAATGTTACTCCTTCATCTGATTATAGTTATCGCCTGCAGATAGAATATTATCCAGACTCTTGGACAAGTTCCGGTGAGAATTCGGCTCCAATTGTTGATGAATCCCATTCCCACAATGAATTGCCTTCATTAAATGTTGATTCACTCTGCGAGATACACCAATCGAAAAGCAAAAGTCCGGCCTTAATTGAAAGCAGTAGCGATACAATTGACAGCAATCTTGTTGACAATAGTGGAGAAGGCATGAGAAACATTAGAACAGGTAAATGTGGGATATTCATTCCTGAGAATATAGAATTAGTTTGTGATGGTAGGAATGCCAATTTGGATTTCAGAGAATCTTGTTCGGGGGTTCAAATTAATATTGATAGTACTACAAATGAAGAACTCTGTTTACAGTCAAAAATTATAGATCCTACAATTAACTTGGATCCAACTGCTGCAGTTGTTAATTCAGGTGATTCATCAGGCAAAACAATGCCTTTAAATTGTTCCACAGGTGTTTGTTCTACCAGTGCAGTTCCAGAGCTTGAAGATTTGTCTTTAGAAGGGGAGTCTATTGAAAATCATTGGAATGCAGAGACAAGTGTCTGCCCTTCTGATGGTGGTACATCAGTTTCTGATTCTTTGGTGTCTGCACAGTTGCTGCATGATGGTGATGCTCAAGACCAAGAGGCAACAACTTCAGGTCCTTCGTTTAGTCAATCTAGTGGGCAACATGATTTGGGAACTGGAATTGTGCTCCATGCTGATATGGTGAGTATTTCTTCCAATGTCTTGTCTACTAACATCTCAGAAATAAGTAATCGTGAGGCAAGAAGGAACAGTAGAAGACTTTTTTGGGATGCTTTCTCCAGGCGCAATCTTAGGAGGCATAGTGATTCGCCAACTATGGTCTTCACAACTGGTCATGATGATGATCTGGGATCTCATGAGAGGTGGCTTCTTGATTTGCATGGTGATCTCCGCTATGAAGGCATAGGTCGTGATTTTAGATCCATGGGCACTAGAAGGCGTCGCAGAAATGAAAGAAGGTGGCAACTAAGATCTGAGGTAATGTTCGATACGTTTTCTGTCATGCATAATTCATAGTTTATGCTGTGATATTTTTCTAGTGGTAAATTCATTTCTTTTATATCTCCATCCCAAATAATAATTGTAGATGCTTCATTTTTAGAAAATTGTCTTTACGTTTCATCTTTTAGTCAAATTTCTAGTCTCTAGGGCTTTTATTTTAGATCATTTCTTCTTATCGGTGATATGGAGTTCTTTGATATAGACAGGAGGAGATCTTCGGTGTCCAAAGCTTCCTTGTTGATGTTGTCTTTAGGGAACATAGTTATGTTCTAATGCTTCGGAGAAGGTGTGAGTTTTTGGTGTTTCTTTTTGGTTCGGATTTTGATTGTGTTACTTGAAAAAGTTTGTTGAGAACAAATGGTTATGACTTGAAATTCAAATCAATTGTAGAAATTCACTATGTAAGCCACAAATTTAGCATCAGTGAGGCTTTGTTTTCTGAGTAATGCTGACTTTTTTTTTCACATCTGCTCCTGCTGTTATCAAAAGGCTTTGTATTTAAGTAGCTGAATTTTAAGTAAAAATCTTGATCTGGCCATGCTAGAAATCTATAGTAGATTAATGATAAGGGTGTAGTACATTTAGCAAATGTTAAGAAGAACCATCTCTTTTAGTGCTGAAGTATGAAGCATCAAGGATATTATTGTTGTCATGGAAAAGAAGATGGTCATCACGCATATTGTTGGCAGAACCAATTTTTCATATGATCTCCCTTTTTTGGTTGGTTGGTTGGGGGTGGTTTTTTCTTTGTTAGGCCGGTTTTCAGTTTCCCTTTGGATTTGAGAGTAGAAGAAGAAGTAAATTTAGTAAGATTGTCCATCTAAGGGACGTGTCTGGGAGAAGCTGTCTGATATTTTATCCTTTTCCTTTATATTCTTAAATAGGGGGAGCAAGTTTGCTTCTCTTAATTGTTGAGACTTGAGAGTCTTTTATTTCTCTCATCGAGTATTCCCTGTTTGCAATGTCTCTTAGGCAGCTGTACTAGGGTAAAATAAGGATTTTCCTTCCTTCTGGATATTATTATACAAATTATTATCTTCAATGACAGATCTCTGAAAGACTGGGGTGATTTTGAGGAGGGAAGCTGGCAAACTACTTTTTGTGCATCTGGTCTTCACCCTGATGGTACTTGCTCATGCGAATCATTTTTCACAAGTGAAGAATCCAGTACACGTGCAAGTATTTCGAGAATAGTGTTGCTTGCAGAGGCCTTATTTGAGGTTAGATCAAATTTCTTTCTGCATGCTTGTGATGCTGAATGTATATACAGTTAGCTTGTATAAAGATGATTGTTGTATATGACATCATGTAACATCTTATGATTATCAGATTATCTTTAAGGCCATATATTAATTTTTCTTTAAAACTTTTGACTGCCTTCACTATCTGCCTATTTTGAACTTGTTGGGGTATTTAACTTCCTAGAACTGAATGCCTTGTTGAACAACTATGTGATTCTCCTGCAAGTGATGGTGGCTAGCAATGTGTTCTCGTTAGTCCTTTATAAAGCCAGTGATCCTCTATGGCGAGGACTCTCCTCTTGTGTAAGGGTGTTGAGAATACCATTATCCCGCTGATAAACTAAGCCATAAAGGTAAGTTGGGAGCCCATAAAATTGGTACTCGTGCAGGAAGCATTGTCGGTTCAAACATGTAGTGTTCCTCATCTTTCCTTGCACTTGTTGGGTTCTCCGTCCTTTTCTCTTGAAAGTATGAAGAAGAAAAGAGATTTGATTAGAATGGAGAAAGAGAAAGCAAATTGGTGTGGAAGAGAATTAGACATCCTTCTATTGAAATCTATGAAGGACAAGCATGCATGGAAAATATTATTGAACAAAAGAAGAGGAAATTCTGGAAAGAATGATTAGTTGAGTGGCACCAAGTGTTAATAACTTGGTTAAGCATCTGCTGCAGCTTACTGGAAATTACTAGAAATCTGGGGAAGTTTCTATTGTGGTTCTATCGATCCATTCTCTTTTTTTAATTGGTGTACAGATGACTTGAATTATTTAAAGCAATCATTTATGCACTAGACATTTAGTAGATGTCTCAGCTACACAATGTTGGAGATGCAGGATGTAGTTCTAACTGAAGCACTTATTTAGTTTATTCATTTATTTGTTCTTTCTTTTTTTATTTGTTCCTTTTTTTGGGGGGGGGGAATTGTTATGGTAGTTACTGGCATTGTGCATGGAAATCTTGTAGGATGTAGAAGATGAATGGCTTATGGCTTTATCAAAGATGGACCATCCAGACTTTCTAATATCCAAGGTGCGGGTTATTATCCTCCTGCACTATGCCTGAAGAAGTGACTCTGTGAGTTCTCAAGGCTATGGTATTCTGAGTTGATAAACATCTAATCTATTTATGTCATTACAGAAGGTGTATTTGATTTACTCTTCATTGATTACCTTGTTTTATTTTGGGATCAAAGCTTTTATTTCTTTGTTTTTTTCTATTGCATTATATTTCCTCTACTTGCATTAGGTGTTTATCATTTGTGAATTAGTGCGCCACAGCACAGAATTTGACAGACTGGTTACAAAGTTTCTTTGCTTTGTAGGATATGTTTCATTGAAGGACTTTTCTTCATATATTTTCTGAAGTTTGAATCTATACTTGCATTTCATGGTTAAAGCTTTTGTATTTGTTGTTTTTTTACCTGTCGGTATTGGATGAAATTCATAGCCAACCAATGTCCTTTTCATTGTCTATGCTCTCACTTCCAGCACCAGAATCTGTTGTGAACTCCTTCCTCATCAAGGATCACAAAAATGACCCAACTCTAAGTGAGGCCCATGATGTCCAACAGTAAGTTTCTGGTGTTTTTACTTGTCCAAGAAATATGTGTGTTGGTGGGAAACCACATGATAATATAACCTATAAAATGTAAAGCTGCTTTTAAAATCAGAAACTTGTTTTGAGAAAATTTTCTTTCCTGCTCTATGGTCATCCATTAAAAAGTAAACAAATCTAGTTTCTCATTTGCAATTAGATCTAAGCATGGGTCCAGCATATTGGGGTATTAAGGGGGGGGGGGATGATTAGGTCAGGTCCGGTCAGCCAGGAGGTCGGCTGAGGAATTAGGCCCAAGCAGGGGGCCTGGACTTTCTTATTTATTTTTGGGGCCGGGCTGAGCTTCTGAAGGACCTAGAACCCAGACCCAGCCCATGCACAAGTCTATTTGCAATTTTATTTTGTTTTTTTTTTTTGCTGGTAATGCTTCATTTGCATTTGATATAGTCTCATATTGCTGATTGCATGCTTCTGTAATCATTAAATCTGGGATAATTAAGGAATAATATAACCGTGGGTATCAGGTGGTTACTTTTTCTAGGTATATCTCTTCAGCGTCAAAGGGTCCAGTGTAGGATATTTTTGCCTTGAATTGTGTAAATTAGATAAGCTGGTTTATAATTTGAGATGCTTTTTGGAGTATTCATATTGGCTTTGCACTCTCTGGAGCTGCAGCCTCCCAGCATATGGTGAGTGCTGGCCACCATATTGGGGTCAATCATTTTGTTCAAATTTCTGGAAGTTATATGCGGCTCCAAATATGCTAAATATCATTAGCGTAATCATACTGGTTATTCTTTGTGCTTATCTGTATTGTATTATATCTATCCATAGGTGTTACATTTGCCTATCCGAATACGAGGAGGGGGACAAAATATGGGTTCTACCATGCCGCCATGAGTTTCATATGCCATGCATTGATAAATGGCTAAAAGAAATACATGGGTATCTCAAATCTCCCTCGAACAAAATATTTGTCTGCTTTTATGACCTTTACACTGAAAAATTATATAGTGCATTTTTTGACGTTCACTTTGTTCTCCTTTTGGTGCATTGTAGGGTATGCCCACTATGCAGAGGGGATGTTTGTGGAAGCATTGGTGAAAATTCGTCAACAAACCCAGAAGTTGCATCGCTTTGAAGAAAGCGTGAAGTTGGTGTTTCTTTCATCTCCAGCGCATCACCTGTCTATCAGTTATTATTGAGCCGGTTTAAGCAAAGGTATCAACTGGGCATTTAAGGTGGGAAATTCCACTTGGCAGGCCCTCTGGCTTTTTCCTCTACACGACCATGCTTCTCCTTCTTCTCGACAAAATGATAACAAAACCAGTAATATAATAATAGAAAAATTCATTCTGCTCTTGACTACAGAACAGACAGTCATGTCTCTTGTCGTGGTTTTACTTGAGATGAAGATGCTTTTTTGTTCTGAAATAAGATGAGTAATATTTGTCCGGGGCAGTTGTTTCATACATTTTGGGATTAAGGATCGTGTTATTGCTGTTGTTGTTGTTGATCGTGTGTTGATTCATCGGATCTAATTGCCCTTTTTGTATTCCTCTCCTTTCGGTGGAAATGTAACCATACTGATACTACCGGTTAGGAGAAGTCGTAATATATTCTGTAACATGTACATGCCGGTGATGGTTGCTGGCTTCTCAAATAAGTCGGGATTTATTGATGATTTGCGGTTTGGCGACAGAGTATTAGATTTTTTATATTAATTAATAGGTTAAATTTGAGTTTTAAAAATAAAAAAAAAAAACAAAAAAATAGATATCGGGAGAATTAGACTATAAATTTGGTTCATAACTGTCCAAATCAGAGCAACAAATTTTTGCATAGGTCAAATTAAAAAAAAAAAAAGGATTTAGAAAATCATATTTAACACCATAATTTGAAAAGAGTGATAAGAAAATGGAGGGAGTCTACAACCACAACATGGTGATACTGATGACGGGTGCATCTTCGTGTTGGATGGAACTGCCTATTTTTTGTGCACGATGTGTACTGGTGTGGTTGTGCCTACAGCCTGTGCGTCGTGTCAAAATATGAGCACGTGCTTCCTTTCTTCTTGGGACGCGAAGATGGAGGAAACCACACGGACACAGAGACAAATGAGAGAGACAGAGAGATGCTATGTCGTTGCTGCCTGACAAGCAAGGTGCTTCCTCCCATTTACAAGACAAGGGTACAATACAAGACAAAACATTTCTTTTTTTTTTTTTTTTTGGGGGGGGGGGGGATGAGCCTGCCAAAAAGTGTGAAGCGGCAAAGGAGTATCCGTGAAATTGGGCATTTCGGGGGGCCGCCCCTGAGAAGATAACCCCAGGCACATATGGTTCCTTGTCTGGTACAAGTTCAAGCCCAAAACGGTAGGTTGGAGGTTTAAATCCCACATTAAATTTTGTCGCAGGGTTTAGGTTAGGAGTGACCTGGACTGGAATCATTGCCCTCTCCCCCTTACCGTCTGCACCACATTTAAATTTAAATTATGTGGGAGCTGGTTTTTTTTTTGGGTATTCCCCCGGGGGGGGGAGGGGCGGGTCCTTCGAATTGAAGATAGACTGACAGTGTGTGCATGCGTGTGTTGGCGTTTAAAAGAAGTAACATAATTTTAAAAGCAGGGTATGATAGGCAGCAGGAATTTTGATGTATTACAATAATGGGACTAGGATTTGTTGACATTCCCAGAACAATTTTATATCTGAGATCTTAGTTGTTTTATTTATTTATTTATTTCAACCTCAAAGTAAAGAGTGAAGTTAGGAAGTCTCAACTTTCTTTTAATTTATTTATATTTTTTAGTTAAAATGAAATATTTTAAATAAAATATATTGAAATTTACGGACGAATGCTATATGTGAGTGAAATACTAATTGTATTACTTGTAATTACATTGTACAAGAGAATATGATTTACATATATACACATCAATTTAGTAAAAATAGGAAAGAGAATCAAGAGGTCAACCTATTTACAATAGGAAAGAGAATAATAGAGAATAATGGGTAATAATCTAAAATACATAATTGAAGGCTAATTATATGCCTAAATCTATGCATATTAACACCCCTCTCAAACTCAAGGTGGGAGAGTAGAGACCAACTTGAGTTTGCCAAATAAAAGATTGAACCGTCCAGAAAGATGATATTTAGTGAAAAGATCAGCAGTTTGATTTTCAGAGGAAACCGAAACAAGTTGCAAAGTGCCACGTTGGAGATGTTGTCGAACAAAGTGACAATCATTTTCAATGTGTTTAGTCCGTTCATAGAAGACATCATTATGAGCAATTTGAATAGCACTACGATTGTCACAGTATAAAATAGTAGCAGAGGAGTGAGTAACACCCATATCCTCAAGTAACCAACGGAGCCACAGTAGTTCAGATGTAGCATCGGCAAGTGCTCGATATTCTGATTCTGTGCTAGAGCGAGAGGTGACCGTTTGCTTCTTACTGCGCTATGAAATGAGGGAGTCACCTAAAAAGAAACAGTAACCAGTTGTGGATCGACGATCAGTAGGGTCCTCAGCCCAATCAGTATCAGAGTATCCAGACAAGGTCAATAATGAGTGAGCAGAAAAATGAAGGCCATGAAGGAGAGTGCCTTTGATATATCGGAGAATACGAAGAGCGGCAGTAAAGTGAGTAGTTCGTGGAGCAGACATAAATTGGCTAACAATGTGCACAGCATAAGCAATATCAGGGCGAGTCACTGTAAGATAAACAAGACTACCAACAAGTTGCCAATATAGAGTAGGATCAGGAAGAGATGTGCCATCAAATGGAGTTAACTTAACATTAGTGTCTAATAGTGTAGAAGTAGTAGATGAGTCTGTGATGCCAGATCTAGAGATTAAATCAGAAGCATATTTGGCTTGAGATAAATAGTACCCATCAGAGCTAGAGGAGACTTCAAGACCAAGAAAATAACTAAGTGATCCCAAATTTTTCATCTCAAAATGATGACTGAGATAATTCTGTAAGTCAGAAATAACCAAAGAATCATCACCTATGATAATCATATCATCCGCATAAAGTAGCAAAAGAACAACACCCTTATCAGTACGCCGAATAAATAAGGCAGAATCATGAGAGCTAGAGGTGAAACCAAATTATGTAATAGTAGAGCTAAATTTGGCAAACCATGCCCGAGGAGCTTGCTTGAGACCATATAAAGCATGACGAAGAAGACAAACTTTCTGTGGAGGATGAGAATACCCAGGTGGAGGATGCATATAGACTTCTTCATTCAGATCTCCATTAAGAAAAGTATTTTTAACATCCATCTGAAAAAGAGGCCAATGTTTGGCTGCAGCAACAGCTAAAAGACTTTGGACAGAGGTCAATCGAGCAACAGGAGCAAATGTTTCTTCATAATCAATGCCATATTCCTGAGTGTAACCTTTAGCAACCAACCGGGTTTTATATCGCTCAATAGAACCATCAGAGTGAGTTTTAATTTTGTAGACCCATTTACATCCTATAGGAGTTTTACCCGAAATAAGATCGACTAAGTCCCAAGTGTGAGTTTTCTCTAAGACCTGAATTTCTTCAGACATTGCTTGCTGCCACAAAGGATTAGTACTAGCCTCACGATAAGAATGAGGTTCATGTAAAGAGACAATAGTAGAAAAACAATGATAATCTCTAAGATGATGCGGAGTGTCTCTTACCCGACTGGAGCGACGAAGAGGAGGAACAGGATCATCAGAGGAAGCAGGTTCTGGAGATGCAGAGGCAGAGCAGGGATCAGATACAGTAAGCTCAATAAAAGAATCTGAAGTAGAAGAGTCTGAAATAGATGAATGAAATAATTCTAGTGAAGGGTCAGTAAAAAAGGGTTGAGAAGTATAGAAAGAACTATGAAATTTAGATAAGGTAGAAAACATGGTGTGTTCTCAAAAGGTGACATGGCGAGAAATACGTAGTCTACCGAAAATAGAGTCCTAACAACGATAACCTTTATGTTCTATCCCATACCCAAGAAAGCAACAAAGACGAGCATGAGGTTCAAGTTTAGTATGTTCATGGGGATTATGAAGAACAAAGCAAGCACAACCAAAAACTTTGAGAGTAGAGTAGTCAGGTGCCTTACCATGTAATTGTTCAAAGGGAGAGAGATTTTGAAGAACTAGAGTGGGGAGATGATTAATAGTATAAACAGAAGTAAGAGCAGCCTCATCCCAAAATTTTTCAGGACAAGATGTAGAAAGAAGGTGAGCACGAACAGAATCTAAGATATGACGATGTTTACGTTCTGCTCGACCATTTTGCTGAGAGGTATGAGGGCAAGATCGTTGGAGAATAGTTCCTTGCTGTTTGAGAAACTGAAGAAGAATAGAATCCTGATACTCCATTTCATTGTCAGTACGAAGAATTTTAATAGGACATAAAAATTGAGTTTTAATCATGGTAGCGAAATCAATATAAATTTGGAGCAATTCAGATCTATGCTTGAGAAAATATATCCAAGTGAATCTCGAATAATCATCTATGAATAAATCAAAATATCGATAGCCATTCACAGTGGGAGTAGGAGCAGGACCCCAAATATCAGAATGAATTAAACCAAAAGGAGTATCACAAATAGAGTTATTATTATTAAAGGATAAAACAGGTTGCTTTGCTTGTTGACAATGTAAACAATTAAAAGACTCAAATTTAGAAAGGCCTAATGAGCCACTAGAAATCAGGGATTGGATTTTATTAGCAGATGCATGACTAAGACGGAGGTGCCATTGATATGTCAAGGGAATGGTAGTAGAAGCAGAAATCTGTCGTTGAATAGGAATGTGAAGAGATGTGAGCTCAAATAATCTGCCCACCTTGCGTCCCGTTCTAAGAATTTGTCCCGTCTGAAAGTCCTGAACCTGACAACCAAGAGGAGAGAAAGAAACAGTAAGACCAAGATCACACAATTGACCAACAGAGATTAAGTTAAAGGCTAGACTAGGAACAAAATAAGTATCGGGAAGCGTAACGGCAGAGGTAGTTGCTGTTTCAGTATGAGTAATGGTCATACTACTACCATCAGCAATGTGAATAGAAGGAAGAGAACTAGCAGGAGTTGGTTTAGACAATAGAGAAAATTGAGAAGTCATATGATTACAACAAGCAAAACCAAGGAGCCAAGTATTACCTGGGGTGACAGATAGAGCAGTGGAGGAAGGAATCACTTGTTTAAGAAGAGCTTCAAGATCCCTAATAGTAAGAAAATGGGAAGAGGACTCACTAGAGGAAGCAGCAGCAGCAGTAATGGTAGATGAACCAGGTTTACAGAAAGACTTGGATTTCATTGAATCCCCTTTATGACGAGATGGGCGAATGAGATGATTTTCCAAAATATGGCCATGTTTATGACAGTATCTACACTCAACAGTAGGACAAGTAGCAAACGTATGACCAGGGTTGCAGCAATTCTTACAGAAGGCAGATCCAGAGTTGGAGCGGGGCTGAGTGATTGCAAAAGCAACTTCTGATGAATGAGGTTTGAATAAACCAAGACGAGTTTCCTCAAACAGAATTTCTTTAACAGCAGCATCCAAAGTGGGCAATGGATCACGATGTAACAGAGCAGCACGTACTGATTCATATTCAGGACAAAGTGCCATAAGGACTTAAATAAGACGAAGATGATCATTACTGATTTTAGCTTGGGATAACTGATTCCATACAGGTTGGATGATGGCAAGAAAGTCATTGACTGATTGTCCTGACTCTTGTTTAAGGCTATTTAGAGTAGTGAGCAACTTATAATAATGTGCAAAACCCGTTGTTTTGTACCTATTAGACAAAAAATCCTAAATTTCTTTTACAGTATCAAAGTCAACAAACTGAATATGAATGGATGAAATAGAAGTGTTGCAAAACCAAGTAATGATTTGATGATTTTTGTTATCCCAATCCTCAAGACGTTCAGCATATTTCACATCATTTTTATTATTATCACTAATTGGTTTGACAATATCACCAGTAATAATACGCCAAAGCTTTCGTCCAATTAAAAAACTTTTCATACGTTGAGACCACAACGTATAATTAGAGCCATCCAAGATAGTACCAATATGACGAGAAACTTCAGATTTGTCCATATCAAAAGAAGAACCAGACATAGACAAAAAATAATTCAAGATGAATCAGAATGGATCAGAAAAAAATAAATAAACTGACTAACCAAAGCTACCAATCGGGTCACAAATCAATTGTGACAATGAGAGCAAGAGACAGGAATAAGTTACAGAATGAGAGCAAGAGACAGAAACAAATTGATAGCTCGAAAACCTAGAGAGCAGGGCTCTGATACCATATGAGTGAAATACTAATCGTATTATTTGTAATTACATTATACACATCAATCTAGTAAAAATAGGAAAGAGAATCAAGAGGTCAACCTATTTACAATAGGAAAGAGAATAATGGGTAATAACCTAAAATACATAATTGAAGGCTAATTATATGCTTAAATTTATGCATACTAACACTATATATATTTTTTTAATTACTAGTTATCGATTCTCTTTGTTTCATATTAAAAAATTCACATAATTGGAATTAAGTCAAATTTTAATTTTCTGGAATTAGAAGTAGCCGTTGGTACTCTTACATATGCATGCTTGACACAAGAGGTGAGGTGTGTGAACGCGAGGGGTTAGAATAACATGTCATGACATTTTGTGGAGCAGAAGGGAACAGGAGAATGAATGAGGAGTGTTGAGGGAGAGATGAGAATAAGATAAAGGTGATAAATGTTTCCTTAAATTGCAAGAATAAATTAATGGTATTAAGAAAAAGGATAATGCGGGAGTCGTGACTGTGCCATCCTTCTTTAAATAATTGAAATTGAAGAAGAAGAAGGAGGAGGAGGAGGAGGAGAAGATATATAATGCAAGATCCTTGAGAGTGCGCCGCAATTTGTGGGAGGAGGAGGCTTTTAGTCTGAGGGCATATTCAATTTCAAATATCCATCTTCAAAACTTACCCTTTATTTATCCAATGAGAATAAAGGTTAGCTTCCTCAACTATTAACTATTTAAAATAAAAAATTTAAAACAAAACAAAACAAAATTTCTAATAATTTATTTTTTAAGTCCATGGAGATTTACTGTAACCCAGGAGGAGGCCAAAGTTCACAACAAAATCACTCCCAGAAGTTGTTTTTGTTACTTAAGAAGAAGGGGCAAAACGGAAATCAGTGTTGAAGTTGAAACGGGGACAAATGCAGTGCAGTGCAGTGCTGGTATTAGAGCATAAAGGCAACCCTAATGTTACTTATTGAACAGCTAGCCGTCCGCGTCATTTAATTTAAGCATTTAATGATTTGCGGTGACAAAAACGCCCTCAACTCAATTACAAACATCCTACTTAGTGTTGCTGTGTCCATTCAAACCGACTATTTTGATTGGGATGGGGGTGTGGCCTTGCAGTAAGGTAAAAAAACGAAAGGGAAGAGGGAAAACAATTTTGGAAGAGTGCGCAGAGAGAGAGAGAGAGAGAATAAGGTGGGTGAGGACTCCAAAAGGGGAAAACTAATTTGGAGGCTAACCAAATAATATTTATAGAAGAGAGAGAGCGAGCGCGTCGGCGTCACCCTCCACATTTTTTCAATTCAATTCAATAGCACTTGCAGCATGCATTTCATTCATTTTACTTCCTCCGCCCCCACCCCTACCACCACCGCTGTTACCATGCCCACTGAAGAAATTCAAAGCCCCAACACCAACACCAGCATCGTCATCGTCATCCTCGTCATCGCAGTCGCCATTATCGTTTCTTCCTCCATCTACCTCCTCCTCCGCTACCTCAACCGCCGCCACTCCCTCCCCGACTCCGACGTCCTTACCACCACCACCGTCTCCTTCCATCACCACCGCCACGATCCCTTCTCCAGCAGCAGCAGCAGCAGACGTCGTGTTTCCCCTGAGGATCATCACATTCAAAACCGCGCACTCATTGAGTCTCTACCTCTCTTCTCCTTCGATTCCGTCAAAGGTCCTCTCTCCTCCGCCGACTGCGCCGTCTGCCTCTCCAAATTCGAGCCACGCGATCAGCTTCGTCTCCTCCCGCTCTGCTGCCATGCCTTCCACGCCTTCTGCGTCGACACTTGGCTCGCTTCCAACCATACATGTCCACTCTGTCGCTCGACTGTTGTTGCTTCCGACTCCGAACTCTACTCTCACCTCTTGCCTACTTCCGCTGCCGCCTCCGCTAATACTGCTTCCCACGTCGATCCCTCCGGCAATAACAGTTTCCGCCTTGAGATTGGAACTGTCAGCCGCCGAGGAGTTCCCTCCGACTCCGGCGACGGTCGTCGATCCTACTCTCTCGGATCGTTCGAGTACATTGTGAACCAGGACTCAGAGGTGCTTGTGGCTCCTGCGGCACCCGAAGATCACCGCTACCGCCGACGAGCCTCCGACTGCGAAATTGAAGTCGTGGATGACAAGACTGCTATGGAGCCTCAGCCGCCGGGAGCTAGCCTAGCGGCGGAGGTAGGGTCGAGAGGCTCAGGACGATACTGGGTGAGAGAGTTGGCTTCCTCTGCTTCCCATCTATCTCTGTCCTCTCGTCGCAGCTCGGGCAGATTTTTCACAGGCAGCAGTCAGCGGATTGAAGGGGCAGAGGGCGGTTGGGATTGGGAGGCCAATCGTATCGGCGAAGAAATCAGCGAGGTCTTCCGTTGGTTCTCCGGGTTATAATTCCTTTATTTTCTTTTCCTACCTGCTTTTTTACTTATTCTTTTTCTTTTTTCTTTTTTTTTTCGAGCATTAGTTTTTAGTTTTGGATATAATAAAAGTAAAAAATTGTAGATAGAGAGAGAGAGAGAGAGAGAGAGAGAGAATGACAAGAAGTATTAAGGAGAGAGCAATTTTTGGGTGGATAGAATGGCACAATTAGTGTATTACTGCTTACTGCCATGCCTGCCAACCGAAGCGATAGTATTAGTTTGAATCGAGGAGTTGTGCTATTGTTTTTTTTTTGATGGATTTGGAAAGGTTGTGAAATTCATTAAAGGGAGAAAGCAGATTTGTTCAGTTATTATGGGTCTCTTCCTAGGTGGTAAAAGAAACAGATTTTGTTTTACTGATGAATGATGTAAGGTGAAAATGAAGGGGCGTGATGGTTGGTGGGTGGTTTTAATTTTTTTTTTTTGGGGGGGGGGGGGTTTCAATTCTCAATTGAAGGCCTTCCTCCCTCCACACTCCACGTCCAATTTGGCAAATTAAAGAGTTTTCCTCATTCATTTAAGACGCTCCAATTCTTGCAGTCCTTTCCTCAACAACCACATTTAGTGCAACTCCGTCAACGAGGCAAATCCATCATTCCCACGCGGGGTTTGTCACTCACCGCGAAGCCATATATCCAAGTACTCACAATGTTTGCTCATTTTTTGTTTACTTGGTCCTGGTCTAGCAATATATGCTGCTGCCGAATGCAACTTCGGGTCCTCTTCCCTTTTTTTCTTGAACATTGAAATGGCATTCTGCAACATGTTTGATTAGGGATTCCATGTTTCATGATTGATGCCAACTCAACAACTATCTTATATTTTTGAATTTGAAATGATGCATAAACATGTCTTCTTCCTCCTTTTTACACCTTTTGGTGCAATTACCTATTTTGCTCTTTTAAAACTTTTACATCTCCTGAATCTCTGATGGTCTATTTATTGTGCAATGTATATGGCTATGGAACGGGTTCGTATCTCTTTACAAAATATAAAAGGAAGGTTGCATATTCACCCGTATTAACTTGGAAAGCATTTTGTGCACTGAGTGAGCGTTTATTATATGACTATGGAAGCAAATGTATAATGTATAATATATGCATATATATTTACATTTATATGAAAACTTCCTCTATCTCAATTTTGAGTTATTTTATCTATAATATTTTTTATTGATGTAATATATATATATAATATAAAATTTTACATTCTACACGGTTAAAAGCAAGCGACTGGATTGGTGTGTCCAACCAAAAGGAAAAGGGCGAGAATGGGACAAAAGGGTGTAATGCATCCCTTTGCTTCTCCCCCAAGTCATGGCCAAAACAAAATCCTCTCAACTCTTTTTATGGTCTTTCGTTTCTTTTTCCTTTTTTTGGGGGGGGGGGGGGATTAATGTTGTCATACAGTTAATTTCCTCTCAAACCTTTCTATTTTTCACTTTGTTTTGCTGGGAGGGAGAAGTTATTCCATCACTTTTAAGCTGCGCCCCTACCCCCGGGGGAGAAGGGGGGGAGGACAACTTACTCCTATTGCTATTGTTGAAGCAAGAACAACAAGAAATGAAAGATGCACAATTATAAAAGTAGTTACTACGAGTTCTTGCCGTCTTTATTTTACATTTTAATCACTCTTATTCTATTAATAAACAATCCCCCTCCCTGCCGCAATAAAATAATAATAATAGTGATGGAGGTAATTTTTGACCTCTCGGGTATCTTCTCTTTCGACTCGAACGAGAAGTCTGTATCAAGGTGTTCGCCAAATCTTTTCGGGTGAAAAACTTGCAAAAACTCCACTGGAGGTGATCCGGCGAGGGGACTTTGACGCTCAAATAAGTAAGAGTAAATAAAATAAGAATTGAAAATAGCCTGTAGGTTTTTTCTTGTATTGTTCCTCTGTGATCAGTGTATATTTGGCCATGGATGTGGTCCTGTGTATTATGTATGTATGCAAAGAAAGATAATAAGTATAGAGTCATACTCGAATATATAGAATTGGACATAAAGTCATAGTTCTTGTAGTATAGGATTGGTGTAAAAACTATATCTTGAATAGTGTATAATTGGGCAAAAGCCATATCTCTGCTGATTGAGAATTGAGTCATCTTCTTATGCCTCTAAGATGTATGTGTAGGGGGAAATAATATTTTGTCGTTGTGTGATTGTATTATATTCTGTGAAATGGGTTACCTTTGTTTGGTATTTATACCCTCCCAGAAGATATAGAAAACTTTAATTTTCTTTTGTGTGAGATTTTTTGAAATAGTAGGAATTATGATTAAAGATTTTTAGAATATTTAGGATTCTATAAAATTAAGAGAGATTTAGAATTTAGGAAATATTTACTTCCTTATTGAGAGTCCAGAAGAAATAAAATTCTATGGGATTAAGAAAAGTTTTTTATTAATTTGTATACCATCATTTACCCCGACTTTTAATGACATTTTGAAAGAATGGTATTAGGAGTAGAGTGAATTATCGAATCGGAAGAGGTACGAAAATAAAGCATTAAATGTAGAAGGTGTCGGTGATAAACTGTGAGAATTACTTGAGAAAAATTTTAATTGTAGGGTTGGTGAAATTTGTGGGGCGACTAATAAGTCAAGTGACTGAGAGGTTGAAAGATTGTGAGGTCAAAAGATTGGAAGGTCAAGAGACTGAGGGAGTAAGTGATCGAGAGGTTGTTAGATTGAGAGATCAGGAGATCAAGAGGTCGAGAGACCGAGAGGTTGGGTGACCGACAAGTCAAATGAATGAGGAGGTAGGGAGATTAGGAGGTTTGGAGACCTCTTGTTAAGGCTCTTGGTAGTTTTAAGATGTAAAGATAAGGACTATGTTCGGTTATAGTTCCTAAACCATAGAGAATGTGTCATAGAAAGAATATCAAGATGATGTGTGTAGTTAAGACAAAGAGGATGGGTTTGTGTTCGTTCGACCGAGAATTGTGCCCCATAGGGACCATGCGTTGTGAGGTGTTATACTGAGGAAACGTTATGCAAAAGGGACTTACTGTTGTTGTGTTTAAGTAAGAGTTTTGTAGCATTAGGTCTATTGCGCTGGATCAGAGATTGAAGGCGTTGCGTCTAGATAGAGTATTTAATGGCCATGTGCCGAGAGGCACCTATTGATATTGTACCGAGAGTAAAAAGTTGATGGCATGGAGTCCAGAAAGTATATTGGCGTTGTACCAAAAAGGTGCTCGTTGGCATTATGCCAAGAGGTCATGTGATGGCATTACGCTGAGGAGGCTCGTTAGTGTTGCGGCAAGAGTTGGTTTAAGGCATTGCACTAAGAATGTTCAACAGCATTACGCCGAGGAGTGTGGGTCATGTATACCCAGTTAAGAGTTACATATCATGTCAACGATGTGTTTAAGGGCGTTTGATGCCCACAAGCTATTCTTTATTGCATATGCTTATTTTGATCGTAATATTATAAGAAGTTAGTGAGACTTATAAAGTAAAGATGATCGGGTTGTCAAGTAATCGAGATATTGTGTGAGCTATTGTGTGAGCTACATAAACTAAGAGAAGATAGTTGGGGAAAGTGTACCGAGAGAGATAAAGGACTGACCGGGAGGTTGGATAGCCAAGAGGTTACTCTGTGAGTTTTATAAAGGATATTGAATCTTAACTTAAACCCATTGCATAATGGGAATTACTTCCATAGTAACCAAAAGTGTTAGGCTAGATGTTGAAGTGACTAACGGGTTAGAAAAACGAGGGATTGAAAAGTCGAGTGTGAGTACTAAGAAAGGATGACCTAGTAATGTATAAAGAAGAGTAAGGTAATGATTGAGAAGGTTAAGGGACTTAAGTGAGATTGTTTGACTGAGCAGTGGCAGAGAGTGTAGAGTGCTTGTGTTATGAAAAACAGAAGTTAGCTATTCTTAATCAAGTTTCAGGTAATCTCCCGGTTGTGTGCTAGAGGAAAAGGGAAATTGGTCAAGGGAGAGCAATGGATGTTGCCTAGAGTGATACAGACAAAGAGGCAGGGTGTTTGTAAATTGACTTGGAGTCTATGTTTTATTAGTGTGACGAAGTTCTCGATGAGTGCGAGGGGTTGGAGGTCAGAGTGAAAAAGTATGAGGTGAAATTGCTACACCAGTTGTATTTTATTTGTACGATGTATAAGAATTCTTACGAAATAAAAAGATGGTTGCTGGTTGTCATTGTGTAATGTACTTACATAATACATGAAAATTTAATCAATAAGAAAGTAGATTATGTTGCGATAAAATAAAATGAGCGTTGAGTTGTCTCAAAAGGTGGTTTACTTGCAAGTGAGGGTGTTAAAACCCTTATCTTGCATCAGAGCCGAGAGATTATTAAGTGTTGGAGCTGAGAGAATATATATATATAGAGGTGATATTACAACGAGCATGATATAGTGTCTAGAGAAAGGGAGTTGGGTTCCATCTGGTACAGTAGTATCCATGTTAAGCAGGAAAACTGATAGAAGGGAAGTTGGATTCTGTCCAAGTGTTAGGCCCACATCATACAAAAAGTCAAGAGAAAAAGAGAGTTAGATTCCATTCAGGGCGCTAGGGCCCATATATATAAATAGAAGACCAAGAAAAAGGGTGCGGAACCCATGTCACGTCGTGAAGCTAAGAGAATGTTCGTGGCATTGCGCCGAGAATGTGTGTTGCGTACCGGGCATTGTACCGATGGTATTCGGAGGCGTCGTACCGAGAATATGTATAATGTACCAGGCGTTATGCTGATGGTACTCGCAGGTGTTGTGCCTTGAATGTGTATAATGTACTAGGCATTGTGCTGATGGTATTCGGAGGCATTGCGCCTTTAAAATGTATACCGTACTAGGCATTGCAGTAATGGTATTCGGAGGCGTTGCGCCTTGAATGTGTATATCGTACTAGGCATTGCGCCAAGCGTACTCAGAGGTGTTTGTGCCTTGAATGTATATAGCGTACTAAGTGTTGCGCCGAAAGTATTCAGAGGTATTGCGCCTGAATGTATATAACGTACCAGGCGTTTTGTCGAGAGTACTCAAAGGTATTACATCTTGAATACGTATAGCATACTAGGTGTTGCACTGAGAGTACTCGGAGTCGTTGCGCCTTGAATTTGTATAGGGTACCAGGTGTTGCGCCGATGGTACTCGAAGGCGTTGCGCGATGAGAACTCGTTGGCACGCTCAGCATGGACGTGGAACCCATTTGAGATGTGGAGCTGAGGGTTTGTGTCTACAAAACAAAGAGCGTGGTAGACTAGAGCTCTATGGACACAAGAGTCTAAACAGAGATTAGTCAAAATATAATGAAAAGGTTAAAGAATAGGTAGAATTGAGAAATTATTATGAAAAATTGACAAAGTAGTAAATAGTAGATAGAAAGCACTAGACCGAGTCGTTTGATAGATCTAAGTCACAGTTGATCACTCTGATATTGAGAAAATGTTGCCTTCTAAGGCTGTTGACTAGAAAAGATGTGCTCCTTACTGTGTTATCATCGGCTGAAAATTGCTTTTGTTCATTGCTCGGTTAGCATGATTAAAGTGGTACGAAGAAAAGTCAGAGTATGTAAAATAAAGATATTTTTTTATGTTAATTATAAGACAATATTCAATATTAGAACGACTAGATAAGAGTATTGAAACACTATCAAAGTAATAATAAGCTATGAATAGGAATATTTAAACTGAGGACATTCAATTTATTCAAATCGCAGTTGAGTGCTCTGGTGTCTAGAGGCATGCTGAATTGTTGTTGGCCAAGATATAATAAAAAAATGACAAAGTATGTGGAATATGAATATTACTGTCTCGATGGACATAAAGCAAGATTTTATATAAGAGCAATTTATTAGCAATACCAAAACATTGGAAAGTAATAGTAGGTTGTGAATAAAGGTTACTGAATCCAGGCTGTCAATGTCAAGCGGGGTTATTGGGAAGGTCCACGTTATAGAAATTTTGTTTTGTTGAGATAAGGCATTCAGTGGTGAGTAAGGAATGTTGGAGTGAAAAATACAATTTATGAAAAATAAATTAAAATATTAGAAATTTAAAAAGTTCAAAAATATGAGATATAACATATACTGGGTGATATATGATTTTAGAGTTTGAGTGGCATGGTAGTAGTCAGCTTTTTGAGGAGAGGGTGAGTTAATATTCAAATCTACATGAGTACATTCACAACCACCAAGAGGCAAATTTCACAAGGATGCAAGGATGTACCGAGAGCAAGAATGATGGCAATCACTGAGAGTAGTGGATATACTGAGAGCAACTTTCACAAATTCCATTTGCAAGGAAGTGGGTTTACTGAGGGGTAATATACTGAGAAGTAGTGAAGTGTACCAAGGGGTAATAGAGAAATAGAGTAATATTCCAAGAGATAGCAATCACGAAGAGATAACGGAGGGAGTAATTAAAATTCTCAAAGTGAGAAGTCAAATTCTGCCAAGTATCGAGTACATCCCCTTCATTATGTTTAGCTTTAAAGACATCACTTTCATGATGGCATGGTGCGAGGAAATGAAGCAGGACATGAAATTTTTTTTGCTAGTCAGTTTGTTGTTCCCATAACGATGCCAATCTGATTGAGGTAATTTTTGTCCTCTCAGATATTTGTTCTTCCGACTCGAACGGGAAGCCTGTGTCAAAGTGTTCGCCAGATCTTCTCGGATAAAAAACCTACAAAAACTCCATTGGGATTGGTCTAGCAAAGGGACTCTAACGTTCAAGTCAGTAAGAGTAGATAAAATAAAAATTGAAAATAGCCTGTAGGTTTTATCCTGTGTTGTCCCTGTGTGATCAGTGAATAGCTAGCCGTGGATATGGTTCTGTGCATTATGTATATATGCAATGAGATATAATGGACGAATATGATTGAGTATAGAGTCATATCTGAATGTATAGAATGAGATATAAAGCCGTACTTCTGATAATATAGGATTGATATAGAAATTGTATCTGAGATGGTGTATAAATGGACATGCAACTATATCTCCACTGACAGAGAATTGAGTTGTTTTCTCATGCCTCCAATATGTATGTGTAGAGGGAGAGAATATTATATTATTATGTGATTGTATGACTATGGAAAAATTGTGTTGTATAGGGTTGAGAGTATAGTCTCCTTTTGTTTTGTGTTATGTTCCGTAGAATGAGTTATCTTTATTTTGTATTTATATCATCTTAAGAAGTATAAAAAACCCTAATTTCTTTTTGTGTGAGATTTTTCAAAATAATAGGGATTATGGTAAGAAAATTTTAAAATATTTAGAAGTTTATAAGATTAAAGAAAGTTTAATATTTAGGAAAAATTTAGTTACTTATCGAGAGACCACAAGAATTAGAATTTCATGGGATTAAAGAAAATTTTTTCTCCTAATTTGGGTACCATCAAATAGTAATAATGTTTGAGATTCTCATTTCGGTTCATTATATTTCCTCTTCGGACTCATAGGCTTGTGTGTTGTTTCTTTTTTCTATAACAATGCCTTTGGGGAATCAATCCCTCCAACCCTCCTTTAAATTGGACGTAACAAGAGGGGATTGCGATTTAAGAGATACCATCTTCTGTGCAAAATCTAAAAATTAGGAATTGTGGTTCCACCTATGTTCCAAATGGAGGAAAATATATGGACAAATTCCCATTTGAGACATTTTGTTTTCCCCGCTTGTTAAGGATGGAAAAGGGAAAACATTTTTAAATTGATAATATTATCCTCATTGGGTGCTAATAAATGAAATTCCGTCTTTGTTTTCCTATTTTATTCATTAATTTTTCCAAACATTAAAATATTTTTATTCTTTTCTATCCCCTTCAACATCCAAACACAAACATACATCTTTATCTTTATTTTCTTCATTTTTTCCCCGAAACTATGGTATTGATGATATCCTCTCTTCACTTATCCCTCCTAAACTCCCAAAAGCAAATGTCTTTGTTTGTGTGAAATTGGGGAGTTTTTATGAATAAAGATGTTAGTTTTGTTAATCGGTAAACCAGATTTGTAGGAAATAGAATGTGACATTTGCAATGGAATTTGTTGTCACCATTAGAATCATGTTTACTTGTGTATTACCATATCCATTAGCCAGAAAGATAAAAAGAAAAAAACCTTTTTCCTGAAAAACTTTTCGTCTTCTGGCTCTGGCACATTGTTTTATTTGATATCTTCTCTTCAAACACTACCAATAATAATAGCATGGAAAGAATTATAAAAAAGATAAAGATGGAAAAACACGTCCCCCAGGGAAGCAAATTCAGGTGCTGATGCGTTGCCCGCGCATTTCTAGAATTTGGGTCTAAAGGGTCCTAGAAAGACCCTCCCTTCTTTTGTGAAGCCCATGCCCATGTTGTTGAACCGACGACTGGCCCTTCCCCTTGTTTAGCTTTTGGGCTTGAAAATTAGACGAAATACAGGACATTGGAAATAAAACATAGGTGGCATGCATTGCTAAGAATTTCCCCCAAGTAACAAAGGATTTTTTTTTTTTTTTTTTTGTGATGCTTTACAATTGAATCGTGCTTTAAAAACAATAAATACAAGTGATTTAAGTTAAATGCTTATCAAGTGATTTAAGTTAAAAAATCATTTGAAGAAGGTCACATGTTTTTATATTCTCACTTTATAAATTATCAGTATCTAATAACTACAATATTCTGACTAAATCCGACTCGAGTCAGATTGATTTTTAACAAATAAAACTTAACTATTTTAATATCAACTAGGCATGGGTATGGTTTACATTTTATCACCGGAGCTCCTAACACACACTTACCTTGTCAAACCCCAAAACCACAATATCATTAGCCAATTATATAATGATCTGATATGTGAGGCTCACGGCTTAAACGAGGGGGGGGGGGGGCTTGAACATTTAATCTCACTCACCCTTGACTCTCAAGTATAATACATAGTAATTAAAATGTCTTTACCGGTACGAAGAATGCTTTTATATTAATTAAGAGGAAGAGCTTCTGAATTTTAATTTTACTTTTAATCATAATCAAACTAGCTAGTGTATTATAACTTGATCAGTTTGATATGGGCAATTGGTCCTTACTTCAACATTGAGCTTGATAATAATATAATTGATCCAATGCGTATCTTTTAAAGATAAAACTTGACTTAGACATGGTTACTTTGGAGATGTTACTCTCTCCAACTATTTTGCAATTGACCGAGTTGGATCACATTATAAACTATAACTTACTGATTTTAATGAATAACTAAATTTAATATTTCCAAAACTAACAATGATGTAAAAGTGATCAAAAGTTAAACAAGAGACAGATTTATTATCTTAATCTACTAATAAGGTTACTCTATGTATAGATCGCTTTAGTTTTTAGTGCTGTAGGTTAAGGAAGGCAATAAAGGAACTCAACTTGAGCAATTTACAAAGTCATGTCACTTAAATTTGATGCTTCTAGGAGAAATGTCGATATAAGCAGCACAGAAATCGACATAAAACTCTCGGGTACAAATTCAAGTTTCAGAGTCAACATGTGCAGAGCAAAAGTCGATACGATACTCTCGGATTAGGGGAATGATTTCATAAGTCGACTTGTACAGAACATACGTCGACATTATGTTCTTAGATTTGTAGCAGCTTTAAATGTCGACATAATTCTCTAGAATGTCAACACAAAGATGCCGATGGTCATAAATTTCAAAAACTATAAGAGACATTGGAGTGCATTAAATGCTTTCAATTACCCTCAACATTCTTCTTCACCTTTAAACTTATAAATAGAGCCTTTAATGCCTCACATTGAGAGAGATTATTGATTATAAAACATATTTCTTGGTACTTACTATGGCTAAAAATAGTAATTGAGTTTCATTGAGTGTAATTCTGGAATAATTTTCTTTACTGATTTTCTTATAAGAGTACTTGAGTTAAAAGAAGGGAGCCTTTTTTTTTATATATAACCTAGAATTGTATTACTCAATCTTGATCATAAGAGTGAGGGGAGTGTCGAGTTAGTGGTTTATACTAACTATTTTGATTAGTGAATTTTAAACTTCAGATGAAATCTAAGAATGGATACATATCGAGGAGGGTAGAACCACTATAAATCATTGTATACTTGTTTCTCTCATTCTCTATACTCTTTTCATTTTTGTTCAAAATCTTGAAGTTTTTTGAAAGGAAGTAAAAGAACTGATTCACCCCTCTTGGTTCCTATTAAGTGGGTTTTGTTTTCATAAACCATTGTGAAATACAAATAATGAAATAGAAATAAAATCAGTTTGTGTAAATCTATGTAAAAAATAAATAAAAAATTTAAGAGGAAAAATGATTAAAAATAAAAAGAGTAATAATCTAAATGGAAAAAAATATTATAATATAAGAATAAAGAGACGACAATCCATGGGACGAAAAAAAGAGAAAACCTATGCTCAAAAAAGAATAAAGACTTAACAAAAAAAAAAGACTAGGTCAAAAGAAAAAAGCAAGGATCTGAATGGACAAGTGGGACAAAAAAAAGGAAAGAAACCTAAATCCCCAAAAACGAAGGACTTAAGGAAAAAACCGAGTAAAAAGAAAAAAAGGGTCAAAAATAAAAATAGTAAGGATTAGAATGGAAAAAAAACTATGGTCTAAAAATAAAAAGCCAACAATCCATGGAGCAAAAAAAATAAATAAATAAAAGGAGAAAAACCTATGTTAAAAAAAAAAGGACTCAAGTGAGAAAAAAATGGGGTCAAAAAAAGAGCAAGAACCTAAATGGATAAGTGGGGTCAAAATGGGAAAAAATATATCTAAAAAAAAATGAAAGATTTAAGGGAAAAAATAGGTAAAAAAATAAAAAGAGGAAAGGTCCTGAATGAAAAAAAAATCGGGTAAAAAAAAAGAGGAATGAACTAAATGAAGAAAGCTATAGTTTAAAAATAAATGGATGACTATATGAGTAAGTCATGGAAAAGTGGGGTAAAAAAAAGAAGAAGAAAAAGCTATGTATAAAAAGAAAGACTTAAGTGAAAAAACTAGGTGAAAAAATAAAAAGATAAAGTAGCTGAATGAAAAAATGGATCAAAAAAAGAGAAAGGACATGAACGAAAAAAATAAAAAATTGTAGTCAACAAGTGGGGCAAAAAAATAAAAGGAGAAAAACCTATGTCCAAAAAAAACTAAGGACCTAAGTGAAAAAACAAAATCGGGTAAAAAAAATAAAAGGACAAAGGACCCAGATGAAAAAAATCGAATAAAAAAAGAGGAAAGACTTGAATGAAAAAAAAATGATCTGAATGAAAAAAATTGGGTCCCAAAAATATGGGACGACCACACCCTTCCCCATTTTTCTTTTATATTTAGACATGGGGTCTAAAAACAAAAGGGAAAAAACTTATATCCCAAACAATGAAGAAACTAACCGAAAAACAAAATCGGGTAAAAAAATAAAAAGAGAAAAGATCTAAATTTAAAAATCTGGGTCAAAAAAAGAGAGGAAGAACTTGAATTGAAAAAAATGATCTGAGTGAAAAAAAAAAAACCTAGGGTCCAAAAAAAGTAGAGGATGACCACACCATAGAGTGTTTTTATTTTATATAAAATATATAGATATACGGATAAAAAAATAAAAAAGAAAAGAGCCGAATTAAAAAAAAAGGGTCAAAAAAAGGACGGATTTGAATGAAAAAAAAAGGATTTGGATGCAAAAAAAATTGGGGTCTAGAAAATATAAGGGGACCGAGATGCAAAAAAAATGGAGTCTAAAAAGTATAGGAAATATCTGGATGTAAAAAAAAAAAAAATAGAGTCTAGAAAATATGGGAAGGGATGACCACTCCCAAGCGGCTTTTTTCTTTTACGTATAGATAAGCGGGACCAAAAACATAAAAGAAGAAATACTTATATTCAAAAAAAAGAAGAACCTAAGCGAAAAGCAAAATCGTGTAAAAAAATTTAAAAAAGGAAGGATCTAAATGAAAAAAAAAATCAGGTTAAAAAGAGGGAACGACTTGGATAAAAAAGGACTTGAATTAAAAAAAAAATATCCCAAAAACAAAACCGAGTAAAAAAATAAAAAGACGAAGGAGCTGAATAAAAAAAAAAGGTCAAAAAAGAGAAAAGACTTGAATCAAAAAAAGATCCAAATGAAAAAAAAAATCTACACTACAAGAAAATAGGCCATTACTGACGGAATTATTCGTCGCTGATAGTTATCAGCGACGGATCAAATCCACCGGTATTCTATTCGTTGAAAGTGACCACGCTAATTTTAGCGACAGAATCATTCTGTCGGTAAAATTTTGCGACGACTTAGTGACTGACAACTCCGTCGTAAAAAAAAAGATCGACGCTAATCTATCGGTGATTTGGGCCCCATCAGCGACAGATTTTCGACGGAAAAAAAGTGTCACAAAGATATCCCTCGCTAATCCGTCAGTAAGTAGTAGACAGTGGCTAGAAAAAAAGTGACGGATTAGCGATGATATATTACCGCTAATGTCGTCGCTATTCCGTCACTAATTAGCAAGGGTTCAGTGATAGATATTTTAGCGAGGCAACGAATTATGTCACTAATTCCTCAAAAATTAGCGACAAATCTGTGAGGGAGAGTTTCCGTCGTTGATTTTCGTCGGTGATCCATCGGTAATACTTTTTTGTACAGCTGATTTCAGCGACTGATCAGCGATGAGATATATCAATGGAATAAATCCGTCAGTAATCCGTCGCTGATTTCTTTATTATGCACCACAAATATTTCTTTATATCTGTAGCCTGTTACCAATATTCCAATAATCTGTTCCAATAACCTGTTACCAATATACCAAAAACTCATATTCCAATATCAGAAGCTCAAATTCCTAAAATTCATTTTGAAAAAGAAATATAATCTCGTGGGACGAAACTCAAATATTACAACAGATAAAGAAACTAAATAAATTAAAATACAGTCTCATGTACCGTGAGTGCAACAAATACATCAAACAGGTTTTTTAAAATGAACAATATAAAAGAAAGTACAAAGTAGAACTCGTAATGTTCCATGAAACAAAGGATAACAAGAGAAACTCGTCAAAGTCATTGAGATGGGTGATCAAAATCTGGAGGTAGCGTGTTATCAAAGCCAGGTGGTGTATGTTGGATACCTATTTGTATTAGGATCTCACGAATCTATGCCTCGGTCTGCTCTTTCACTTGGCTTTGCACTTCTTCCAATAGTTCGCTTTGCATGTTCTGTATGACTTGATTTCTCATTTCATCCATCATTCTATCAACTATACATCTACGAGGAAGGCATGCTGGGAGCTGAAGTGGCACCAGAGGACATTTTGGATGCTATGTCATCAATTCTCTCTCCACAGTCAACGTCCCTTCATTCGACCTCCCGCGACCTCACACCACGATCCAACATCAAAGTTTGGCTGACTGGCATTATCTGATCCATATTTCTCTTCAAGCAATTGTTTGTACTTGCCCTACATCAAGCATACATAATTAGATTTCTAAAATGATTGATATTTAAATATTAGATAAAAATAAATAATAATGAATGTATCTTACACTAAATGATTCTGACTTCTTGTCAACATACTGCCCTTTTCCTTTATCACGCCTATGAGTTCGATTAAAGAGTTCAAGATGGAAAACCGATTGCATGCTTTCTTCAGCCTAAAAAAAAAAAAACATTAGCAATTATAAGAAGTGTATTAAAATTATGAACACTGTAAAGAAGAAGGAAATACATACCATCCTCTTCATATGTGTCACAAAGGGAATGGAACCAGATGTGTGTTTTGTAATTTCTCCTTCTTTTTCTGTATTCTGGTTTTGTCTAGCAGTGTTTGACTTCTATTGCCATACTCCAATGCTTATCAATCAATTCATGCCAAACAATAGCTGTTATAAACGGAACAGAGGGATGACCTTTGGTTTCAGACAAATTGGTTGTTCCAAGGGCTTCCATTGCTTGCTTCATTGCCGACGAAAGCATATCCGAATATCTCCGACTGCATGAAGCTTTCCATACATTGTATATCGAAACTGAATCTTCGTCTCACCATTTGAATGTTTACTGCACTTATTAAGTAGGGAGCAAAAAAATTATTAGTTAAAAAAGTGAAATATAAATAGTGATTAAAAGAACAGATATGTTTGTTTGAATTAAAATGATAAAACTATACAGCTTAGATATTTGTCGAAAGTGTTACAAAGATTTTGAACCTAGAGAGTCAAGATGTGGAACTGCCCTTGCATTTCAATAATTGTACTAGGCATAGATAAATTTCTCCTATCATTTTACCATTTTACAAGCCACATCTAAACAGCCTCATCATTTTTCACCCACTGTCATGACTTCAGAAATTTCTAGCAAAGACTGCGATTCTATTTTTCACATCGTGAACAAGTTAGAAACATTAAAACAATAATTGGCTTATAGGAACATTAATTAGAGCGTGTGGGCTCATGCTACATTGGAAATAAGCCTTTCCTTGCATTCAGTACATCATTATGTTGAGAGGAATCTATTTTAAAGGCATGATCAATGTCCTTATTTTGCAGCTCTAAAAATCATTAGTAATGGCAAAAGGGAAAGCCAAACTAAGTGGAGAGTACAGTTGCTAGAATTTATCAAGGAAATTATTTATGTTTATCAAAAAATAACCACCATTATATATATATAAAAGGCTTCATGGACTTGAACAAGATACAAATCTATGCTAGTCCCATAATTGCTGCAGGAAGGAACACAGAAAGTGGGATGCTGCCAATAATTTCCCCCAATCTGTGTAGACCTACAAGAAAAATGCATATGTGGTAAGACTATCCTAGATGTCATGACAAAATCCCTAAGATCTACTCCAATTAACAAACAATGAGATCCAAATAGAAATAATATATCAAATCAATCACATAAAATGGTTTGACCTAAGGCTTATGTCTGCAAGCACACTGAGACTTCGCTGTGAGGAAAATAGGCCTTAATCAATCATACGCCAAAACCAATCGACACCTAGGACACAAAAATATCTTCCACGGTGACTGCAAGGATAGAACACGAGCCATCTCACACTCTCTCAAACAGTAGCCTCCACACTATAGAGTCCCCAAAAAAGTTTCATACTTTATCTTTAGAAAAGAAATGTCATTAGCCCATTTAACAAAATAGACAAATAGTCATGAGCTTATTAAACAATTGAAGACAAACCCAATGGTAGACCACATAGTGCATGTTGCATGGGAAAAAAAAATGTTGAATGCATCAAGACTATAGATCTTATAGGTCCATCATGGCATGGAATAATTGCTCAAGGTTTCAAACAGAATAAGGTTTCAAACAGAATGAGCATTCTTCCCCTTATTGATGTTTATCAAAGAATAACCACCTTTCTTTTACTCTGTAACACACACACACACACACACACACACACACACACACACACACATATATATATAAGGCTTCATGGACTTGAACAAGATACAAATCTATACTAGTCCCATAATTGTAGCAGGAAGGAACACAGAAAGTGTGATGCTGCCAGTATCCTTTGACAAACAAGTGAAGCAAAAGGATTAATGTCCATGGCGTGCTAGACCTTCTTCTTGTGCCTTAGTTAGGATGGTTCAAATTAAATTTTAATGACTCCAATTTTACATAAATCAATTTTTCTTGCAAGTGATTTATATATATACTTGAACAAGGATCATTTGTATGGTGGACCACTGCAAGCATCCAATTGAGATTTGGCTGTTCCTTTTCTGATCTCATTGCTCTATGTCACGGTGCATTATTTAGTAGTTTATCATTTGATTTTCATCTTTTTCTCTAACATCTTAACAAATTTACTAACTTCCTTTTCCTTTGTTTCTTTTGCAGGTCATATCCTTTTCCTTTCAATCTAGGTGTTTGTTATTCCATTGCCAGCCTTGGATAGTACTTAAATAAGCTTTGCTGCCATTGATATTGAAGTATAAGCATACTTACTGGAAGGAAGTCTGTTTTATATGCTGCCCAAAGAAAATAACTATCATCACTGCCAAATAACTGCCAAGAACAATCCTAATAGCAAAGATTTTGGATAGCTTCCAGCTGTCTGGAAGTGGGGATAGTTTAACCCTGTCTTTTGATATTGTCATGATAGTACCTGGCATTACACCTGCCCATCAGTAAGAAGTATTTGATCAACAAAAAAGCAAGTAGAAAGCATTTTTTGTTCCTAAGCCTATAAGAAATCAAACAATAATAGAGCAAGTACAAGTTACTTCTACACCTTTTAGTTTTTGTGGATCATGATTCAAAATGAATGAAAAAGAACATAACATCATTAAGGATGGCAATGATCAACACCATGAATGGAGGAAAATTGAACTCCCAGATAAGGGCTAGTTACATGAAACCAAGCTGTCATAGAAGAAGAAATAGAATGATTAGGAATGAAGCAAAACTCAACCAAACAATTGCTAGATTAGTAGGATTAAGAAATTATAATGAAGGAGAGTCTGGCTAACATCAGAAACATACCACAATATTGATTGTAATTGACATTGCAGAAATTTGTAAACAGTAAAACCAAGGAAAAGATTAGTCATTAATCAGTAATTCTTGGACAATACATCTCATAGTCAGAAACCAGGACTTAACTATATAGTACTTCATCCTCTGAAAGATTGCCCAACTGGTTAGTACAGCAGTAATAATCAAACTATGACCGGGCTCTGTCAGGTCAACGTTCGAAGCACCACGTGCCGCATCAGTTGCATAAGCATCAGCTATGCTGATGTCAGCCTTCTCAAGGGCAAGAGCATCATTAACTCCATCACCACAATGTGTTCCCTACTTTGCAAACACTCAACGACATTGTATTTGTGCTCTACCAACAGATAACCTATAATCAAATTAAGGGCAATTTCAACCAATAAAGATCAAAGAAATTTAATTGAAGAACTACTTGTAATGCACCACGATTGAAAAATTGAGCCAAATGGGAGTACCTGGGAAAACTCCAGCAAATCCATCAGCTTTTTCAATGAGTTCACAGGCAAAGCTGAGATTGTTGCAATCTTTTCCTCCCCTTATAGAACTGACGAAGGGCACATATTGGTTCCCATTCCAAGACAATGTCCTGTTTCTTTTAGAGAAGAGTGGTGAAGAAACTGAGCATCCCTCAAAACAAGCTGAAAAGATAGTGACAAGCATTTCAAACAGGCTCAGAATAGAGATGTCAGAAGATGTTCACATGGTACATAAAATAGTGGATGGATATGAAAAAAGACCAAGGCATTCATCCAACAAGTCAACCAAGAACATGGCATGAGAACAAACTCAGACATTAATACATGCGAAGATTGACCAAATTGATCCAGCTTTAGAATGAATGCATATCCTAGTATTTGAGTATAATAAACTTCACCTCCATTATTGGAATAGAAATATGGACAGTTTCCAAAAAAAATATTAGAGTTCCTATCAATGTTTACACAAAGCAAATGCTATAAGTTGAAGAGGAATCAGTTTTTAGTAGGTTTTGTGTGCTTTTGCTTTTATCAGAGAACCATCTATCTAATTAATAAAGACTACATCCACAGATCTGCCGAGTAAGCCAAAAAGTTGCTACCCGTAAACGTACCTGTGATCATTTTTACATTTACCACAAGATTTAGAGCTCTTCTTATTGTACCCTCACTGTATGTCATGGAGGGTCAAATAGAGGCATCAGACCCACAAATTGCCACCGATCTCCTTGACTCTCCTTGCCCCTATCAGGAACTTCCTGCAATGCAACAACATGGGAAATTTTTTCACATTATTTACTGTCATGTTACAAATGTAAACAAGACAATTTAGATTGAATTGACACATCATCTTCAAAGTAGGCATTACCTAATAAACAACAGCAAGAGATCAATCCTCGCTCTCCGGATCTAGAAATGACTACATGAACTCTCTGTTCTATTTGTGATTTATTGTGGATGAGGTTCAGAATCTAATTAATGAACAAATGGATGAGCAATGATATAGAGATGGAAACTTGAGATCGTATTACATGAAGAATAAAAGAGATGCTTATAGATGGTACCTATTCTGGTGCACCTTTACTGACCCTGTGCATTCTATTTTCACTATCAAGATATGTCAAAGCTATTTGCTTAGACCTCACCTGAAGAAGAAAAGCTCAACATACAAGCAAGAAAAATTGAGCCCACTGAAAGGGGAAGTAAGAAAGTATTATCATTATCAACCCCCTTTGGATCTGCCAACATTCCCACAATAGCAGCTTCTATTGCATCTTGATTCTCCACACAGGAAGCTTGGCCTGCCATGAGAATGAATGACAATATTTGCATCTGCTTCATTCGCAAATACTTAGCAAGTGAAGCCAAGGACATAGATGTTAAATTGAAAATAAAGATATGTCGTAAACCATCCAAATATTAAGCCTTAATCAAGTTCTTCTGAACCATGAGTTTGTTTAGTGTCAGAGTTCCAGTTTTGTCACTGCAGAGCACATCCACACCTGCTCCCAGTCGAAACAAAACAAATGAAAATAAAAATTTTGACATCAGAAACCATCAAGTTGTAATCGACTTAATCACCAACAGTTATTGTTCATAGCAACCAAACCTGTAGAGAAGTGATAAGACCCAATTGCCATCGTCACAGCTGGGACAGTAGGCATGGCAATGGGAATTCCCCCAATGAGAAGCACAAGGAAATTGTTGTTGAATTGAAGCCAATTATTGTTGAATTGGGAACATAACTAAGTCCACACAGCAATGGAACATATGCAGAAATTCCCAATAGCAATCAAGACCGTCAACCCTACATGTTATATGGTCCTAAAATTTGGAGAGAGAGATTTCAAGGACCTATGCTCCTACAAATTCTCTTTGGGAAGCAGAGGGCAGAACGTTTTGAGAAGAGGACTGCAAACATCACAGAAACAAGCTGGCTATATAATAGATCCCTACAATGTCAGATATACAAAATAAATCTTCATAATTTATTTTTGCATCATAATTCAAGAAAATAATTTCCTACGACAGACATTGAAGCCTATAGCCATTTCAAAAACTTTTCCTTTCAGCCTCCAACATATCTCCCAATATTTGATTCGTGCTTTCCATTTCCATAGTCACAGCTTGTCATATTGTAAATCTTATGTTAACTTGATGTATACTTAATATTTCCATAGTTAAACAAACATGAAAAATGCTATTAGTGCATATATCAACATTTATAATGTAATGATAAAAGACAAATTATGGTTGAATTTCATTACCTTCTAGACCATGATGTATAAATAAAAATAAACAAGACAAGTTGATGTGTAGGCATCTAAAAGGCTGATAAGGTTTACAGTGCACAATCAAAATAACAAATAACAAATAAAATTTTATCATTATATCAAAGACAAAATAGATTCAAAATGCCAAAATAATAATAATAATAACAACAACATCTTAAGCAAGAATTCAGCAAAGAATTTGAGGTGATCAATTAGGGTTTTCAGAACATGCAATAAAATAGACCAATAAAATCAATAAGGTGTTTTCATTTTTCAATAAACTTCCACTTGATGCAGTTTCATTAGCTTCCTAAGCCTGGGATGAGCAAATATTTCAGTCTCACCAAAATCATTTGCCAACTTGTTGAACCCAAGAACTAAGGATTTGGATACCTCTCAGTTATTTTCTCCTTAACCCCAGACCGTTATGCTCTATTCCCTCTTGCCTGAAGAATAAACAAATAGGCAATAATGGCAAGATGATGCAAAATTCAAATGCCAATGCCAGATTATGTTGCCAGACCTAAACTAAACCATTACCCATACTGCAATAGGTAGTTAATAGCTAGACTCTCTTTGTTATTGGTAAAGAGTGTAGACAAGGAAGATTTAAACAGCCATCGAATTTAGAGACATGTATGAAAATGTCGCCCTTGGGGAAAAAAAAATTAAAACAACATAGTTGGGAAAAAAATTCCAAATATGACACCCAAGACTCGACATGAAACTATTCACATGAACAGTGCATTTCGAGTCTTCAAGACCCGACATATGGGTGCTAGACCTGAAATATTTTTCCACATGGTGTTGCTTTAATTTTTTTTTTTATATAATTTGAGTTATATCCGTACATGACTCATCGAATTTATACCTGGAGCAACTCAGCCTAATGGATTGTAATCACAGGAATGAGAAAGAAGCTAAGATCAGATTGGGTAATGCAAATCAAAACTCGTATAAAACCATTTTGATATTTATTGTGCACAGAATAAGATCAGCTAACTAAAACATTCAAACAGCAACGACATATCAAGAGTTCATAATATGACATACCACATAACATTAATAAATGAATCTGTGGTATAAAATATGGAAAATGATGCTTCAAGCTACATCAAGGCACAGAGCAACCATTGAACTATCCTCTAACCTTCTTTTTGGACAAAGAAAACGAACATTTTGGTCAACGACCTGTAAATCCAGCCCGAATCATGCTTAAAGTTCAAGAAATTGAAAAACATTGATAAAGTTATCAGTGAACAGTTTTGATTTTTCTGCAACAGCTAGTAAACAGCTGCCCTAGTTAAGCCATGATTTAGTATAAGCCAACCAAACAATCTCTTCTCAACCATTTCACCTCACAAAAACTTCTACCTTTTAATTTTTATATGAATCTATACTACAAGACTCTTGATCTGCAACACTATGAGTCAAAGTAAAAAAAAAAAAAAAAAATATGACATCAAAATGGTTGGACATACCTTAATATATTGGAAGTCAATTATTGTGTTAATTGCTCTCCCAACATCACCAATATTTTCCTCTAGCACAAACTGATGATCACAATCATCTTCAATTTCTCTTCTATTTTCATCAGATGGATTTATGCTAGCATCCTGCAGAATAGCACAAAAATACAGAATGTGATCCAAAGAGAAAACAAACAGAGCACTTTATGTTATACATCAACAGGATATTTAAAAATGATATAGCACAAATGTGTCCTTCAAAGCACTTCGGCCATGTTTTTATGAGGTGATTTTAATGGATGAGATCTACTTAAGCATGGTCATGATTAATATTGCTATAAAAAAATGGTAAATAATCAAGTTATTTGAAACTCTATGGAAAATCATTATTGTAGCTATAACCATTATTGATTTGCCAAGTAGATTATACCATTAAAAAAATAATAGGTACACTTAATAACAAACATAAACCCGTCTAAATAAATACCAAAGGGCAAAGAGGCTCCCTCATAGAGAACCATTTATACTCGGAATTGTAAAACAAACTAAGTTGCCAAAAGTACTTCATGATCACCTAAGACAAAAGTAACAAATGGGATTATCTCCTTGAGAGGGGTTTCAAATCCACTTCTGTCCTGCAACCCGAAGACAAATGGTTTTAGACAATGAACAAGAGAAATAATTTTTTTTCCATTACACTCTTAAAATAAACAAGTTCATAGTTGGAGGTATCAAAGGAAGAAAAGGAAAACAAATCGAAATTACCCGAAAATGCAACATTTCAAATCTATGAAGTGCAGTAACAGATGAAACAAATGATGCAAATTTATGCTAATCATAGTATGGGTTACCCATTGTTGTTACCAAATGAAAGCATTGTTTCTCTTCCAAGACTAAAACGAATCAATTTACCCGAAGACACATGGCATAACATGCTATTCTAATCAATAGAATTTTCAAGAAAAAGATTGAAGAAAAATTAATATACTGTGGCCAATGTCCCAGTAGTATATAGTTGCAATATCTTTACCTGATGTGTAGCTTGCAAAATATAGCCGAAATTGGAAGTTCCTCGGCATGAATCTTACACACTTGTCCAGAAGGAGCAGCACCATAAAAACGGGATATGCTCTACTTGAATTTGATAACTTATATATAAGATCTCGGTATTGCATTGCAGGTCATTACAGATGATTCATATAGAAACAATGCTAATAGCAAGGTGTGTATACTCCAATATATTAGCATTTCCGATGCCCCCACTAAAATCTTACATTTCTCATTCTTAGTAATCATAAATTGATTTCTTCATATTTACTTCTAGTTCATTCCATGTTCAACGAATATCTTAGCACATATATTCGAGGTATGCAATCATCAATCAACACATGCAACGTAGAGCTGTCAAATTTCACCACGGCTCTGCATACATTGTCTCTGAAACCAAAAGTTTAATCAACGATCCTAATAAACAATTCATCACAATGGAAGCTAAAATTGAATCGCAATAAAGCTACCAATTTATAGACCTACAACTGAACTCAAAACATTTACACCCAGAAATTCAATCATCATGGAGAAAAAACTCAATCCCTGAAAAATTACCAAGTGGGTATTCCATTTCCGAGGAAAAAAAAAAAAGATCGTTCCCATCAACTAAAATTCACCAAAATTTTGGGTATCAAAACATTGAAAATCACAAAAATAAGAAATTAAAGTACCTGATGAAGATGACACAACCCAGAACAAGAAGTCACACGCCTCCACATTTCTTGATCTTCTTTCTCTTTCTCTATCTGTGCGACTTCTCGTAACCCTCTATTCCAAGGCACGTCAGTCCATGGCCAAGACCTCTGAGAGAGAAACTCAGTCAAATGACTATCCTAAAGCCTGGAAATGGATAATTCGAAAGAGGACCTGAGATTTGATGGAAGCTACTAATATTGCTCAAAAACCTCATCCAGTTCAGAGGACTGAATTCTCATCGAGCATGATATGCAATCGAGTTCGAAACTGAATTCTTATCAGAGGACTACTCAATTTCCAGTAATCCTTTTAAGCCACTTGGCGGGTGTTTTGGAAATCAACGAAAAAGCCCTATTGAGTAGAGAGTGTAAGAAGTGCTTTTACTACATAAAGGTTTTTTGCGAACAAAACAAACATCCTCCAGATGAATAAGCCTCCATTAAGGTACATTTGGTGAATGAAACTGTCAGCATCTTGACAAAGTGTTGCATCAAAGTAGGAATGTAATAGAAATGGAGTTTCATATAGATCATGGCATAACAATTAAAGTCGTTGGATTCCTAGTGAATTTGTTGAATTTAAGCAGGGAGAATGAGGAAAGCCTTTTAACATGTCAATGGTTTGCCAAGTAACAGCATAGAAAAGCAAAAGAGGCACATCAGCAGTTCTATTACAGAAAAGGAACATAGAATCCTTACATGATTCCATTTGGTTTTAGCCAGCGCTCACATGCACAGATCACAAAATCAAACATAGATTCATGTAGAAGAAAATATCCCATCCACTCAGAGATTATTATGCCAACTGCCCATCAAAAGCCACAAAAGTCAGAATAGAAAACCAAAGACTCTAAAATTACATACATCATAGAAAACTAACTTTAAAGGCAATTACTTGGAGAAGTTAAGGTTCAGTTCAATTGAGATTTTGTGGGGTTTTAATGAAAAATATTATTGATACAATAATATTAGTTCTTTTTACAGAGAAACTTGACTTCTACTTGCAAAACTCTATATTTACCCAAACATTTTTCAGTTTGGTTGAAAATATTACAAGTAAAATAACAACAAATAGAGGCAAGTTGAGCAAGTTGAAGATAGTTGAAGGCATCCAAAGAGGGCTAATACCCGATTGTCATCCAAAATTTATGTAAGCCCAGCTGGATAAAAGGAAACCACCTGGAATGAACAATTTTAGCTATCATAATGAAAAAGTGAGATCTTCATGTGAATGAGATGAAGAAAAGGAAAATGGGGATTACATTGAAGATTTGATCATCTTACAAACTATAGTCCAAATAAGAAAACACACGAAATTTTTTATTTTCTTGAGTTGAGCATTACCTTTGCTAATAAAACTAATGCACATTGACAGCCTTGGCATTGCTAATTATTTTAAGGCTTGAGGCAAAAGGACAATTCCAAAAAGGTAAAGGAACATGAACAGTAAATCTTATTGAGGTAAATGTGGCAGCATAAACAAGTATTTCAAATTCTGCAATAATATTTTTCAGATCAATGAGATCTGGAACTGAAAAAGCCAAGCACCTGATTTGTAATATGCTTAGGCTTTGTCATGCTTTGTATTTAAAGTAAACAAATAGACCTTTCTCAAGCATGAGTCGCCCTCGGATAAATAAATTCATGGAAGTGTAGAAATAGAACAGAATTTGCAAAAAGTATGAAATTTGCTTGTTAAAACAATCACTCCTCCAAAAGCTGCAACCTACCATCAGAAAATATCAATTTTTTTTCTACCATGTGTTTCAATTGACAGAGCACATTTATATTGTTATTGTTACTATCATGAAACTCACCCCCACATTAGTAAAAGTTGAGGCTACACATTGTAAAATTTAACCTAAAAATCCATATGTTAATCATACGTCTACCAAATCCAAGAGAAAGTACATTGTTCCCTTCTAGTGGCAAAACACAACAACCCCTCCAGGCGAAACAATTCAACTTGAATATTAGGCCAACCATTATTCAAGGTATTTGAGAAAAGTACAACAACTTACTCAGTACTGACAAAAGTGGACCTCAAGTAGCAGGAAGAGTTTCCCGATTTTACGTTAGTGGGATGGCACGAGGGGGTTATATTGGCAATCATCAAGAAAAACAGGAAAACAGGAAAATGTATTATCTTGTCAGTGAATTTAATTTTACACCAACAATTATGCAGTAAAAATGTTCTAAGATCATGGGAATGATATCAAGAACAATTTAAGAGAGTCATAACAAGTGTTGTACATACGAATATTCGTATTGCCAAAGAGTTATCTAGTTACCTTAGAAAATCATCAAATATTGGTTCCACTTATTTCCAGGAAGACCTTTTCTCCAAGGACCTGATAAAATCTTTTCCTACCGAGCATTTTTTTCAGAAAATATAATTTGCATTTTTTTTTAATTCTAACAGAAAAATATTTTCAATTGGTATATACTGGCAGCCAAACACAAGAAAATAGGGAAAAATCTATTCACAAAGTTATTTTCTGTAAAAAAAAAAAAAAAGAAAAGAAAAGAAAAGAAAAAGAAAAACCACTAATGTAATTATATTACATTCACTGCCATACAAATTTTCACTAATATTTTTTTTTTACTTGCTATACCATAGCACACCAATCCCAAATTTCTGTAAAATAAATTAAGAAAAGAAAAGGTAAAATTAAAAAGAACAACTAAGCAATTAGGGTTAGGGCTTATAAACAGAATTAAATCATACACCTGCGAAAAAACTTAGGTCCACCGCCGGAATGAAGCTTATCAACTTCATAGATGGTTACATGCAGAGTTCCGTGAAGCAGAATCTGAGCCATTTCTCACCTACACTACAATCAAATTACACCCATCAAAACACACAAAAAGTGAAAACCAATCTCCACAAAAAGACGACAATTGTCAATGATTAGCGAAGCAAATTCAAAATAGAGATTTCAATTACACGGATCGCATGCGATTTGTTGAAATTCATCAGACATTTACAGTTCAAATTCAACCACAGAGAGAGAGAGAGAGATTCAAAGAAGACGACTGGAAAATCAGTGGCGAAATCTTGAAATGAACCCACAAAAGTACATTCATACCCAACCATATTATACAGAAAGAGGAAGAGGGAGTGAAACCTTCCCAACGAAGTGATGCTTGTTAGAGAAAATAGAGTTGTAGTAAGCATCCATATGAACGTGATCAGAGAGCATATCTTTCTGGTGATACAAAAAAGCAAATGAGCAGGAACAGTTGCCGAAGTCAATGCCCTTGTTGACGACTGCACCGCCCCCATTAGCGGCAGAGAAGTGGTAGTCGGAGGTTCCCATGGAACCAAAGGTTTTGTCACTTTTTTCAATATCAGCCGTAGCAGAGTACCACCACGACAACCCAATTCCACACCGTCTCTCCTCCTCATTTCATTTCAGAACCCAATTCCATTTTCTTCATTCCACAGTCCACGAGAGAGAGAGTGAGAGAAGTGTTTTTTTTTTTCCAACGAGAGAGGAAAATAGGGAGAGAAAGGGGAGGGGGAGAGAGAGAGAGAGAGAGATGAGGGATGGCGTCCATTACCATCTGATCAGCCGAACCGAGACATGTACCTTCTTTAAAAAAAAAAAAAACTAACACCCAGTATTACATATTCAAAACATGACATATACTGTTTATATAAATAATATTATATCACATTTTGAATATGTGATATTTATTGATGCTATTTATATGAACAGTATCATATCACGTGTTAAAAACGTGACATGATACTATTTACTTATTTCATATATCGCGTCTTTAATACGCGACATGTAGATATTAATTTTAAAAATTTCTTTTAGGAAGTTGTTTTAAAAATTATTTTTTTTTTGTGTCAAAAAGTACATGTCTTCGACCGGACCATCTGATTCAAGAGACACGAGGAATGGCTTCCATTACCGTTTGCACCACTACGAGCGAACTTGCGTGTTGAATCTGCAACCCACCCTTATTAAACACATCAGCGTCTACCTCACCTATGAGCAATCATCTCTTGCCATATGGAGGATGACGAAACCTACGTGGCGAGGGTTTATCCATACTTATATATATATATGTTAATTAATTAAAATATAATGCAATTCTATTTTGCTTAATTTTAATTTTTCTTAAAATACCCATTGAATTTCAATAAATTATAATATTTTTTTCATATTCTCAGTGAAAATAACAAATAAAGAATTGTAAAAGAAAAGAACACAACCAAATTATGATGACCATAACATTTTATAAATATTAAACATATATAAACTTAAAATTATAATAATTATATTACTATTATTAAATAAAAAACATGTGAGTGCAATTTAGTAAATAAATAATAAATAAAATAATACCTCAGAAAAAAATATATGATTTTACTCACTTAATTTGTTTTATTTTCTATTTTTATTCAATAATAATAATATGAAATTAAAATATTAATGATAAAAATAAAATAAAATAATGCGAAATCAATGATAAAAAATTATTTAAATGATAGCAAAGTTAATAATATAAGAAATATGAAATTTTAGATGAAAATATTAATATAAAATATAAAAAATATTAATGTTGTAAAAATTAAATATTTTAAATACGTAATATTTTATTTTTAATTATAAAGTTATAAGAATTAATATTTAATATAAAATTTTTATAAATATTTTAATATTTTATAAATATTTTAATTTTAGTTTAATATTGTAAACGTTTATTTATTTGGATATATATATTTTTTTCATTTTAAGGGGCAAATAAAAAAAGTTTAGAGTTAAAAAAAAAAATCTTTGAATGTGAAAAAAAATATATATTATATGTAAGATGTAGGACTAAAGTGGTGTTGGTATAGTGAAAAGAGTACCTTATCTCTTAATTATGTGCTTAGTTTTGAGCTTTTATGAGAACGGAAAAAACACTATTAGAAGACTTCTTCCCTAATAGGTTTGACAGTAGGTCGATTTAGATTAGTTGGGAAGAAATAAAAAATAAAAAAATATAGAGAATGCATTTTAAGAAGCAAATAAAAAAAGGCTTAGAGTAAAAAATAAATAAATAAATCTTTCAATGTGAAATAAAAAAAGAAAAGTTATGTTATATGTAGGATCTAGGGGAGTGGGTGGTGGGGATGTGAAAGAGAGAGAGAGAGAGAGAGAGAGAGAGTGAGAGAGAGAAGGGTGGTGGTGGGTAGGAAAACCCAAAAAAAAAAAAAAAAGGGGGAAAAGTAAGGGTACAGAATGGGACGAACACATGTGAAGGACGAAACCCAAAGCCCGCTTTATATATATTAGTTTTTGGACCCGTGCAATCACACAAAACGCTTAAAAGATATGATTTATATTTTTTAACTATATAAATAGTTATTATATTTATAAAAATTTAATCATTTTTATATTATTAATTTATTTATATAAAATAGTAAATATAGTGATGATCAGGTGTTATTTGGAAAATTTAAACAGTAGAATTTTCCTATTTTCATCATCCTTTATTCAATTCGATTTTATTTGTTTGTATTTATTTGTATTAAAAAAATAACGATAATCATTTTTTAAAAATAATAATATTTAATGATAATATTTATACAAAAAGAAATAATATTCTAATCGTGATATTAGAGTTTGATACATACAAAAAATAAAATATGTTAATATACACGGATTCCAGTTTTAATTTACATGAATTAGATAATAATATTAAATAATATCAATCAAATAGTAATAAAAAAAACATGTATGAAAATGTAAATCTATAAAATTTCACATTAAGATAAATATAAAGAATATGATATTTAACAAATTAGGATACGGTGTAATGGAGTTTTTTTCCTTTTTGGAACACATGAATAGAAAAATAATACATGACATTAGTTGGTTACCTAGCCCAAAAAATAAGAAATCATTTTATTTGAAAACTCTTATGAAATAAATCAGGTAATATTATAAAATTTATATAAATAATTTAATTTTCAATTTAATATTTTATAAATATTTTAATTTTAATTTAATATTGCAAGTATTTAATTATTTGTAAAAAAAAAAGAAAGTAAAAATTTTAAAATAAATTTTACATAAAAAGTTTAAAATAAATTTTTTTAAAAAAGAATTTGCAAATAAGGAAAAAAAGAAAAAAAAGGTAAGCTTGAAAAATCACCAAAAGAAATAAAAAATATTTAAAGGAAAATATTTACAAAAAGCAAAAATTTTTATTTAAAAAAAAACACAATTTTTGTAAACTATTAAAATAAATTTTCCATAAAAAATTTTTTATAAATAAAAGGAAAGAAAAAAAAAGGAAAAAAATTTAATTTGAAAAATTATTAAAAGAAAGCAATTTTTTTTTAAATATTTGTAAAAAAAAAAGGAAGTAAAAATTTTAAAATAAATTTTTCATAAAAAGTTTAAAAGAAAATATTTCCATTAAAAATTTTTGAGCAAACGAAAGAAAATATTCCATAAATAATTAAAATATTTATTCAATCTGTATTGGTATTATTTCAGGTAAAGAGAAAAGAGACCCAACAAGAGAATGTTGACTTCAAAATTAATGATAATAGGAATTGTGGTAAAATTTTTAAAAAATTGAAAATTTTCAAATCCTAAATTTAATGATTCAAGAAATATAAAATATGAAATTAAAATATTAATGATAAAAATAAAATAAAAATATAGAATTAATGTTAAAAAATGATTTAAATGATGGTAAAATTAATAATTTAAAAAATATGAAATTTCAATTAAGATATTAATAATAAAAATAAAATAAAAAATATTAATATTGTAAGAATTAAATATTTATACACGTAATATTTTATTTTTAACTCTAAACTTATAGAAATTAGTATCTAATATAAAATTTATATAAATAATTTAATATTTAATTAAAATTTTATAAATAACTTTATTTTAATTTAATATTATAAGTATTCAATTGTTTGAATATATGTATTAAATATTTAATATATAAATTTTTTAATTTTTAAATATTAATTATTTAATATTACCAAGTAAATATCTTTCATTTTTTGTCAAATTTTTTATGAGAAATTTATTTTAATAATTTACAAAAATTGAAAAATAGTCAAATATTTTGAGAATGTTTAAAATTGTTTTTTAATAAATCAATTTATAAATTATAATTATATTGAAATTAATCAGCTAAAAATGAATAAATTTATTTTTCTATAAATTTTTAATTATAACGAAGATTTTTGTTAATGTATTTTTTATTTTAAAACATGGTTATCAACATAACATATAACAAAATTATTCAAACATATAATAAATCAGTTTATTTAAAAATATCTTTATTTTATCTTATTATACTTATAATATATATTTGTTAAAATGAACTTTTTTCTCATAAAAGTATAAATATTTATATGTAAAAATTAAATATTTCATTAAAAAACTAAAATAATTGTTATATAATTATTGTATTAAAACACAATGCAATTCCATTTTATTAAATGTTAATTTTTCTTAAAATACCTCTTGACTTTCAATAAATTATGATATTTTTTCATATTCTTAGTAAAAATATCAAATATAAGAGTGTAAAAAAACAGAATATAGTCAAATTATGATGACCATAACATTTTATAGATATTAAATATATATAAACTTAAAATTATAGTAATTATATTACTATTATTAAATAAAAAATGTAAGTGTAATTTAGTAAATAACTAACAAATAAGATAATACCCAAGTACAAAAAAATATGATTCTACTAACTCAATTTATATTATTTTCTATTTTTATTCAATAATAATGATATGAAATCAAAATATTTTTGATAAAAATAAAATAAAATAATATAAAATCAATGATAAAAAATGAATTAAATGATAGTAAAGTTAATAATATAAGAAATATGAAATTTTAAATGAAAGTATTAATATAAAAAAAAAATATTACTGTCGTAAGAATTAAATATTTTTTATATGTAATATTTTATTTGTAATCCTAAAGTTATAAGAATTAATATTTAATATAAATTTTTTATAAATATTTTAATTTTAGTTTAATATTGTAAATGTTCATTTATTTGGATATATATATATTTATTTTAAGAAGCAAATTTAAAAAAATACAGTGTGAGTTAAAATAAAAAAAGACTTTTAATGTGAAAAGAAAAAAAAGAAAAAGTTATGTTAAGCGTAGGATGTTGGGGTAGGGGTGTGGGGATGTGTGTGTGAGAGAGAGAAGGGTGGTGGGTCATGGTGATGGCACAAAAGGAAAACCAAGAGGGAAAATAAATAAATAAATAAATAAATAAAATAAAAAGAAGAGGGGAGAGAGTGGGACGAACGCATGTGGAGGATGAAACCCAATGCGGCTTTTGGCCGCTTTTAATATATTATTATTAGGATTATGCGGTAAGAAATAAGATTACAAAATTTAATATGTTTATAACATTAATAGCTACAAGTTAGAAACGAATTAAATAAAAACAAAATCGACTGAAAGTGAACATGATCGTGGAGTGCGATAAATTTCTTTCTTCCCCTCGAAGATTCAAGTTGACAGATAGTCTTTCGTCCGCGTTGGAGAAGCCCTGGAGGTGAAAGGTGTTGCAGAACAGGAGTACGAAAGGAAATCCAATGAGGCAATGGCGTCCATATAGTTTTAAGTCTTCGTCTTCCCCCCTTCCTTGTAATTGAGGTGGAAGTAAAACTATCGGAAGGTCGGATGCTTTCGACGTTGTTGACGTAACAGGGAGGATCCGAGCGAGAGATGACTAACAAGAAGCAAACCAGAGCTACTATTCCTCCAATGGACCTCGATCTTGACTCCTTCCTTCAAACCCACAGCAGTAGCGACGACGACGACGATCGCATTCCCCATCGCACCGTCGACGAAATTCTCAACGATTCCGACTCTTCTTCTTCTTCTTCTTCTCCTTCTTCTCCGACGTCCTCCCTCAATCGTGCCTATCTCCGCCATAAACCCTCTTCGGTTCCCTCTCCCCACAACGACGACTATTTGAAGCTCAAATCTTCCCCTGACCCAAACCCTAACCCTAGCCCTAAAGATGATGAAGATGCTTCTGTCAGCAGTCAAGAAACCATCACTGAAGCCCTCAAAACCACAACACCCGATCGCACCGCCACCAACAAAGTGAATTCATCAAAGCCGGCTGAATTTTTAGGGCCGGACGCCTTCTCCTTGGCTCGGAGGTTCTCATTGTTGGGTGGGATTAGATCGAACGCGAAGCCTGGTGCTGCCCTTGCTGCGGCTGCCGCGGCGTCCCGCTCTGTTCCCACCCCTCACGCTGCCGCCATCAAATCAAGAAGGGCTGCCGCCACCACCACCACCACAGCCACCGCCGCCATCACTAAGACTACTACTTCACATGAGGGTCTTCTTCATGCCGTTCGGGAATCCGATGCTGCTGTTGGTGCGGGTGACACTGGAAGCATTTCTGATATGGATGAGTTTCATTCTTCACACGTGGACACAGGCACCGCAGCGAATGCCACTGATTCTGCCTTTGGAGTAGATGCACTCACCGAAGCTGCACTTGCATCCGATGCTGGCCATTTGCGGCTCGATAATTCTGCTGATGTTGTTCTGTTCGATCCAATAATGCCTTCTTCTTCGTCTGTTGAACGACGGAGTTTCATGACTGAGGAAAGCTTGAATTCGGATGAAAATGCTGATAAATCGGCAGAATCTTCAGTTGTTTTTGAAGATAAAATTGCAGAACCCTTTTGTGGAGAAATGAATGCTTCCAGAGCCGATCCTAATTCCACAAGTTCAGTTGCAGCTGGTTTTGCTGAACAGGGTGGACCTAATGCTCACGAGGACGGAGAGATTGATGGGAGTTCATCAGCTGCTACAGCATTTGCAACGGGCGTGCCTGTCCCTAAAGATGGGGAGATGAGTGTTGCCGCTGCAGATGATGCGATTGAACTTGTTGAAGAAATGATGGTTGAATGGGAGTCAAAGAGGGACAATAAACGAGTGGCAAAGAAGTCGCGCCCTTCCATGAAACCTCTTGAATTAGCCGAAGAGCTTGAAAAGAAACATGCTTCTACTGGATTGCATTGGGAAGAGGGTGCCGCTGCTCAACCGATGAGGCTTGAAGGTGTGCGCCGGGGCTCAATTGCATTGGGATACTTGGATATCTCTTCCAGTAATACAACTACACGGACCATTTCTTCTCCTGCGTTTAAGCGAGATCATGGTTCCCCACAGGTTCTAGCTGTTCACTCCAACTTCATAGCGGTGGGGTTCTCCAAAGGCATCGTGGTTGTTCTGCCCAGCAAATATTCTGCTCAAAGTCCTGACAACATGGAAGGAAAGGTTGTGCATTCTCTGCAATTTTATTTATTTATTTCTTTTTGTAATTGGATTTTGCTTTCTGTTATTTTTCATCCCTCCAAGCTAGATGTAACTATTTCTTAATCCAATTTCATGACAGAAGAAAATATTTTCTAGTATTTATCCTGCATACATATATACATTTTTTTTTTTTTTTTTTTTGGGTGGTTTCTTGTGCATGGTTCTTTACAGGTCTTAGCATTGAGGGTGTATTTTTTTTTTTTTTCCTTTTTTTTGGGGGGGGGGGGTGGTGGATGGGTGCAGTGGATCCGGTCGAGTCATTTGATTGGAAAATGTGAATCTATTTCTTGGGGAAGGACATTTTCTGGTTTAAACTTACTGATAATTGCTGATCTTTTGGTTGTTTTGTCTATCAAAAATGGCCAATTTACCTACCGAGCCTTTCCAAATTGGTTCAGATGTTGATGCTTGGTTTGCATGGTGATAAGACTGCTGCCTCAGTTACTTCAATGTGCTTCAACCAGCAAGGTGACCTCCTTTTAGCAGGATATGGTGATGGTCATGTTACGGTTTGGGATTTGCAGAGGGCAGTGGCAGCCAAAGTTATTAGTGGAGAACATACAGCTCCAGTAGTGCACACACTATTTCTAGGACAGGATTCCCAAGTCACTCGACAATTCAAAGCAGTCACAGGCGACAGCAAGGGTCTGGTTCTGTTGCATGCTTTCTCGGTTGTTCCTTTGCTTAACAGGTTCTCCATCAAGACACAGGTAAAATATAGTCTGGAAAGTTGTACATAAATAACTGACCTGATAACGTTGTCCTTTTCCCTCATTCTTAGTCGGTTATCGTATTTTTTGGGTTCGTTATCCACTATATTGATTGATACAGTGTCTTCTTGATGGACAAAAAACGGGCATAGTGCTATCTGCTTCTCCCCTTCTTTTGGATGACTTTCTTGGAGGTACCTTATTTGTTTCCCCTGCAAATGCTCCATCAGCCAGTGGTATTGGTAGTATGATGGGAGGCGTAGTTGGGGGTGATGCAGGTTGGAAACTTTTCAGTGAAGGCTCATCGTTGGTTGAAGAAGGTGTGGTCATATTTGCCACCCATCAAACTGCTTTGGTGGTACGAAGCAACTAAATGATTGTTTGAATTTCAACTAACTTTTGTTTCATGAATGTTGCGTATATTGCTTTATTATTTCTTGCTGACTGCATGTTATCATGATGGTTGTGGTTGTGAATAGGTGAGGCTCAGCCCCAGTGTGGAAGTGTATGCACAGCTTTCAAAGCCGGATGGAGTTCGTGAGGGTTCCATGCCTTACACTGCATGGAAGAATGTGTCCCAAGCTCATGGGTCTTCAGCTGGTATGAGCTGTCAAACTCATTGCATTTCTCACTGACGGGTTCTAAAGATCCATCTTTAGCAATAGCTTTCTCTCTACAAACATCTGTGGATAAGATTGTTTTCTTATCTTCTTTTTCTCCTGCAACAATCAAATTTTTTAAGTGGAATGCTCTCCGAGTTGTTCAAAACGATTTGCTGGATATTCGTGATTAAATGTTTTAGGATGCCTTAACCTCTTTTTTCATAGCAAAAAGGAGAGAATTTTATAGATCTAGACGAATGTAAATATAATACAACAAAGGATAAGACTTCCTCTAAAGAAATAAAAGAAAATAAAAATCAAACTAAAAGGGTATTCAATCCCTACGAATATCTGGGGTAGAGTATCCTTAGGGGTACCTATAGTTGAGCCCAAAGAGATGCTAAAAATACAATCCTGTCCCATAACAAATCTGGAAGGCTATGATCTTTAAAGATCTGAGAGTTCCTAGCCATAAACACCAACACTTCACCATAAACACATACTCTAAGATGAAAATCTAGCCATTTAAGGGTGCCTCAGCTTCTTTTTAAATGTTGATTCTTTTCTCTTCTGGTAATAATATTCTTTTCTATATATATTGTGGTGTTTGTGTGTGTGCTCATTGCAGAAGGTGCAGCTACTGAAGCATCGGAAAGGGTTTCATTGCTTGCTATTGCATGGGATCGGAAAGTTCAGGTTGCCAAGTTAGTCAAATCAGCGCTTAAGGTTTATGGTAAATGGACCCTTGACAGTGCAGCGATAGGTGTGGCATGGTTGGATGATCAGGTGTTGGTTATATGCTTAATCTAGATCTGTTTAGCCAGCATCCACAAATCTTACTTTCCTATTTTAAGTTGTGTTCCCAATGTTCTTAGTCCTATAACATTCACTCTTACTTGGAAAACAATAAACCCTTTGCTATAAATAATGCAATGGACATTTGATATTTTCCCGTGCATCCAGATGTTGGTGGTACTAACCCTGGTGGGACAACTGTGTCTGTTCACAAAAGATGGGAGCCTAATTCATCAAACAAGTTTTTCTTTAGATGGATATAAAGGAGATGATCTTGTTGCATATCATACCTACTTTACCAACATTTTTGGAAACCCTGAGAAAGCTTACCATAACTGTGTTGCTGTGAGAGGAGCTACTGTATATGTTCTTGGTCCCATGCATCTTATTGTTTCTCGCCTTCTCCCTTGGAAGGAAAGAATTCAGGTCCTCCGAAAATCTGGTGATTGGATGGGTGCCTTGAACATGGCAATGACGCTTTTTGATGGCAATGCCCATGGGGTTATTGATCTTCCTAGATCTGTGGATTCTGTCCAGGAGGCCATAATGCCTTACCTGGTTGAGTTGCTTTTGGCTTATGTAGATGAGGTATTTTCCTATATTTCAGTGGCATTTTGCAACCAAATTGGAAAGCTGGAACAATTGGATGAGCCAAAAAGTAGAAGTAGCTCTGTGCACTCTGAGATAAAGGAGCAATTCACCCGTGTCGGTGGCGTTGCTGTTGAATTCTGTGTACATATCAAGAGGAATGACATTCTCTTTGATGAAATTTTCTCCAAATTTGTTGCTGTTCAACAGAGAGGTACCCTCTACTTGGCTGGTCTACTTCAAGAGCTTATTCAGTATCATTTAGTAAATGGTGGCAGTATGGTTACTTCTTAGTGGGAAAAGTTGTGATTGCAATGGGTTCTTATTGCAGGTTGATCAACATGTAGTTGATGAGGATCATTTAAAAGAAATATGGATGGTATAATTTATTCATGTGGGGTGATTAATTTTCTCATATAATCCTTGAGATAGTTGTTTCTTGAGCCCTGGATTTGAAAAGTGGGAAATGTTTGCACCCTTCGCGATTCACCATGCCTGCTAAGGGCTTGACATAATTGTAGCAAATGAAAGTCAAACTTGCTTTGATTTAATGGAAGTCAAAATACAAATGTAGACAAATAAGGAAACTTCTTTTTTTTGATGAACTTGCTTTCCGCTTCCGTTCTTTCCCAAAGAATGGCAGGAGAAACCACTCTCTCTTGATACTCTTGGTCCGTGTTTTTTCCTATCCCTTTGTATGCAACCAAGTACGATGTAAATGTCTAGGCTACTATGTGGTCATGGTGGTAGATTATTTTAATCTATTTTTCTTTTTCTTCTGTCTATTTATTTGTAAAAATGGTGCCTGTTTTCCTTATCCATAGTTGTTATGTTAGTCATAAGCCTTCTCATCCTCTTATCTTTTTTTCCCACAAGATACATTTTTGGAGCTTTTGGAGCCATACATTTTGAAGGACATGCTTGGGTCTCTACCTCCTGAGGTATTTGTCTTTAATGAAATGCTCCACTGCAGGTGTATTTTCTGCAGAACACTAATTATTTCTTTAACTATCATTCCAAAGATCATGCAAGCATTGGTTGAGCATTATAGCAGCAAAGGATGGTTGCAACGGGTTGAACAATGTGTTCTTCATATGGATATTTCCTCTTTGGATTTTAATCAGGTTATTGATAAATGAAAATTTTAACATAAATCTATCAGTTGCTGTGTTCTCTTGTTCTCCATGACAATTGTTCTATTTTTTGTAGGTTGTCAGGCTCTGCAGGGAGCATGGCTTGTATGGTGCTTTGATTTATCTTTTCAATCAAGGCTTGGATGATTTCAAAGCACCTTTAGAGGAGCTCCTGGCTGTTTTCCAAAATAGCCAGAAAGAAAGTGCTGCTACCCTTGGGTATGTTAACTTAGATATTTGAAATTGAATTTACTGCATAAAAAAAGGTGGTGACAACCCAATTTGTAATTTAACCATTGATAAACAGAGAATGAATTATTGGAAATTTTAATAGCATTGTATGCTTCAATTTGCAATCTAAGCATTTTTTTTTTTTAAATTTTCTACTGAAAACATCAAACTTCATCATTGGGCACATTAAAAGGTTAGTTGAACTTGTAGGTGATAGGGCTATTTATGTGCTATATGATGCTATCTTGAGGTGTGCCGCATATGATATTACAAGATGGTAAATCGGAGATAGGCTTTTATATGTATGAACTGCTAGCGAGATTGTGGCTTCTTTCTTCTTCATTCATTCGATTTATCGCTTCCTGCCCATCTGGTCTTCTGCAGGTACAGGATGCTTGTTTATTTGAAGTACTGCTTTTCTGGCCTTGCTTTCCCCCCAGGTACAAAATAGTTTTATTAATCTTTTTATGGTTACAAACGACAATTTTGTTGGAATCAAAATCCATGATTCAATGAGATGTTTTACTGGCCTACCTTTTTTTCATTTTCATATGCAATATTCCTCATTTATTGACCAGAGTAGCCATCATCTTTGCAGAAGCACGTGCGTGTGCGCGCGCACAATTTTTAACTTTTTCTTGTTCATAACTTCGCATGGTTGCCCTCTAATGGAGTACTTTTGGATGAATCCGCCCTCTGTTTTAGCTTCAATCTAAATCTTTTCTTTCTGATTAATTATTACTAGTCAAGTGGTTAACAAAGCTGATCATGAGGAAATGTATTTTGGGTTGTCTTACACTCAATCACGATCTATCTCCTAAATATCTTGAGCCTTTCTAGAGTTCTTACTCATTTTATCTAGCCTCTATTCCCTATTTATTTGAGTTGGCAAGGGGACAAAGAGGCTTTACTGTGCTACTTGTGCTCAAGGGGACTGTCTCCATTGAAATGTCAACTTTTTTAATCTGGCAAATACTTGGGAATTGGAGAGTTTTTCAACTTCTTCGAATTTTTTGAAAAGGTGAAGTTGAATGTAGCAAGGGAAGATACTGAGATATGGAGGATTTCACTGACCAAGTCCAAGAACTTTGAGGTATTACTATGTTCTTAGATTGGATGATAAAGAGAGGCCTCCTTTCCCATTGATGATCATATTAAAGTTTTTCACTCCTATGTAAGTCAATCTTGTTTACAACATAGGCCACTGGGGGAAGGATATTAACTAGGATAAATTATCCGAAGAAGAGGCATTGTTTTGGTTAATAGATGTGCTCTTTGGGAAAAGGAGCTTGATGCTATGGATTACTTTTTTCTTCATTGCTCTTGGACTTGTTCCTTTGAGGAAGATCTCCATTTTGACTTGCAATAGGTGACTACAAGCTTGGTATGGGGTGAATTGTGGGCTTGGAGCGGGGTGAGGATTTTCACAATAAGGAGGAGAGCTTTAGGATGCTCCTTTTAGTTATGTTTTGGTTTGTTTGGGGGACCAAGATAGGAGGGTTTTTGAAGGGGTGATGAAACCTCCTTTGCATTTTGTGGAGAACTTTCTCAATTATTTGCATTTTTGGTCTACATTTAAGTTTTTTGAGACTTTTGTAGATGTAGTTGATTTTCTAGATTCCCTGTCCTTGTAATGCAGCACCTCCTTGCTGCTCTCCTTTTGGTTTTCTATAACAAATTATTCGGCCTCTATTCCACTTTGGATCTGGTATTGGACGGGTAGTTGCCTGGTTGAAGGTCTATAGCAACTGGTAGCATGTTCATTTTGGCTCTCGAGCACAAATAATAAATAGGCAATGGAGCACCCTTGTTGCTTAGAATCCAAGTTAATGCTTGGGTTTGCATTTGGAGGTCATTTTATTAGATATCTTTTCCCTAATAAGTGGAAGAATTTGTTTCCCAGTTTTATTTAGGAGGCTTTTTCCAGTATGAGTATTTTTCTGCCTTTTTTGAGTTCAATGAGGTTAATAGGAGATAGCTAGATCACGGCCTTTTGGGAGAGTAGTTGGAGTTATAGAATTTATGAAATGATTAAAGATGAGGATTGTAATTCCTCCTTTCTTGTAAGTTTGTGAGTAATTGTTGGAGGAAGAGATATATTTAGGTGCTTCAGGAATTCTTTGCTAATGGTGTATGGGGGAAATGCTTGAATTCTGCTTTTGGCACCCATATTCCCAAAATGGATTGCACTTGTATTTAGACTTAAGAAGTTGACTACTAGTGTCTATCAAGTGAAACCATCATGAGTGCTTTTGTAGGTGGGTGACTGATGTTGATGACACTTCTGTGGCTAATGGCGTAATTAAGTATATAAAGTGGAAGAAAGCTCTTCTGCTTAAGCTTTACTTTCATAGTGTGTATGAAACTGTGAGTTGGAGTGTCTTAGATAACATCATGGCAGCCAGGAGTATTGGTGACCATTCAAGAAAGTGGAAGAGAAGTTGTTCTCAAACTTGTTTTTGCATTGCTCTATTGCGAGAGAGATGTGGAACTGCCTTTTTGTTGTGGAAATGCGCTCTTTTAGTTGTCTTATGGTGTATTTGGAGAGAGCGAAAGAATTTCCATAATCAAACTCTTAAAGCTTCTCTTTCATGGGACAAAATACTCTTCTATACTTTTTTATCGCTGATCCCTCCGGGATTTATGACTATAGTCTAGACGATATTAGAGAGCGATTGGAAAGTAATTATGCTTTAGCTATTTTGGTCTTATATTGTATTGTTCTCTTCTCTTTTTTTATATATATATATTTTTTTAATTTTTATAATTGTTAGATGTTTTTGTACTTCTTTTTTCAACTAATATATTCTTCTTTTTCTATCAAAATGGATGACACTTGGTCCCTTTTCTTTTCACATTAGTGGTGGATGGCTTGAGTCTTTTTTGGAGAGGTGTGGTAATGTGGTACATATGATCGAGAAAACCAAGAGCAAAATATAAGCTTTTGGTTTGCTTCTGCATCAAGTGGATAGAGAGATTTATTTTATTATTATTATTATTATTTTTTTTGGGGGGATAAAGGCCTTTTTGGTGTGGCATGGTAGTGCCATAGGGAAGGGGGACACCACATGATTATGATGATGCGTTGCCAATGGGCAAGAGGGGTTTTGTAAAGGTAGAGTGTTACCTAGGTTAAGAACAATGGTGTATTACAATAACAACCTAGACCTTCTATCTTAAAATTTGGAGTCGGCTATATGAGAGACAAAAAGTGAAGAAGAGGAGAAAAAATATATATATATAATAAAAAAAAAGTTGATTTAGTTTGTGCGGATTCTCTTACGCTATTCATTCCTATCTAAAACCATCTCCTCAATTAATTCTATAGCTATCTTGTCTTTACGAATACATTCATTCAAGTTTTTAACAGTCTATCTCTACGTTTTATTGAATCTCCTATATTTAAGTTCTCGATCTTCCTAACAGGTGCGTCCTTAGGTCTTAACTATATGTGTCTAAACCATCTCAGACGGTATTCTCGCATCTTATCTACAATTGAACTAATTCCCAACTTATTACGTATCTCATCGTTTCTAATTCTATCTTTTCTAGTTTTGCCATATATCTACTTAAGTATTCTCATTTCAGCTACAGTCATAGTCATTTTTTACTCTTGTTGCTGTTTGATGGCCTAACACTTAGTACCATACAATAGTACAGATTTTATTACGGTTCTACAGAATTTTCCCTTTAAATGTAATGGTATCATGTGATCGCAAAGAACTCGGATGCGTTTCTCCATGTCATCCAACCCGCTTGAATTCTATTATTCACATCTCCATCTATATTGCCATTGTTCTGAATGAGAGAACTAAGATGTCTAAATCGTTCACTCTTTGAAACTTTTTTTCTTCTAATCTAATCATTTATTCATTATTCTGATGGTTGTCACTAAAGTTATATCTCATATACTCAGTTTTAGATCTACTCAATCTAAATTTTCTAAATTCTAATATGTCATTTCATAACTCTAATTTAGTACTGATATCATCTTTAGTTTTATCAACCAAAACTATATCATCTGCGAAGAGTATAAATCATGATATTTTATCTTGGATATTTTTTGTGATTTCATCTATTACCATTGCAAATAGTATGGGACTCAATATCGAACCTTGATGAAGCCCAATATTAATAGGGAAGTTATTGCTTAGCCCCCCGCAAGTTTTTATATTGGTCACAACTCCTTCATACATATCATTAATAAAATTAATGTATTTCAAAGAGATCCGTTTTTTCATCAGTGTCCACCATAATACATCTCTTGGGATCCTATCATATGTTTTTTCAAGGTTAATGAATACTATTTGTAGGTCTTTTTTTTTGTGCTCTAAATGCCTCCCTCAACTGTCTTAGCAAGTGAATTGCTTCAGTGATGGATCGTTCTATCATAAATCTGAATTGGTTCTAAAACACATTTATCTCCTGTCTCACTCTATACTCTATCATTCTCTCACATAACTTCATCGTGTGGCTCATGAGTTTAATTTCTCTATAGTTAGAACAATTTTGCTTGTACCCTTTATTCTTATATCGCATGATAAGTGTGCTCTCTCTCCATGTTTGAGGCATTTTCTTTATTTGCCAAATTTTGTTGAAAAGAGCCGTTAACATTGTTATGCCAAATTCACCCAAACATTTCTACACCTCAATAGGAATGCCATCAGGTTTTATGGGTTTGTTATTTTTCATTCTCTTTAGGGCATCTTTAACTTTATGGGGACGAATCTTATGTTTAAATTTTCTATTAATCTCTTCTATATGTATCTCGATATTTTCTGTATTTATTGTACTCTCAACATTAAACAAATTATCAAAATATTCTTGCCATCGCTTTCTTATATCTTCGTTCTTTACAAGTGTATTATTGATTTCACTTTTAATATATCTAATCTCATTTAGATCTTTTCCCTTCCCCTTCCTTAATCTGATAATTCTATATCTCTCTTTCCCCTTCTCGAGTCTCCAGTGTCTTGTACAATTCATTATACACTTAATTCTTTAATTTGTGGATAATCTTTTTTATGTCTTTTTTTTTGCATTTTTGTATTTTTCATAAGTCTCGCTACTTCGATCACTTTTAAGTTTCTTATAACACTCTTTGGATTCGAACAGCAGTTTGTATTTTTTCGTTCCACCACCATGACTCCTTGCCTCTTGGAGCCGTGTCCTTAGATATTCCAAGAACCTCTCTACCTATGCTTTTAATATTATTAGACATTTCCTTCTATATTGTTTCGAAAGTTTCATTAATAAACTAATTTGTTACTCTAATTACTTTGTTTCTAAAAGTCGTCACATTTCCCTCTTTTAGGTTCCATCACTTAATTCTTGGCTCTATATATGATTGACATTGTTTTTGTTATTTAGGCACTCGTACGTCTAAAACTCGTGAGTTAAATAGGTTAAAACGTAGTATGGAGTAGGGAAAGGAGGGTTCATCTGGCAAAATAGTGGGCGATAGTGAGAGAAAGGCTAGTACTAAGCAAATGTTAACAGTGTGAATGATCCTAACAAAAGGGTCATTTTTTTGTTTTTTTTGGGGAGGATTGGGAAATAGATGTGTGCTTGCAACAGACTAAACTGGCCAATTGGGATGAAGATTTTAGTTTTGCATGGGAAAGGTGTGCTTGGCTGTATTTTTATGCTTGCAAATTATGGTATTCGGCATGATGCCTTGTGGAATGCGAGTTTTGAGGATGTTCAATAGAGTTCAATAAGATCTTTTTCAGTTTCTTGTATGATGGAGGACCAGAAGGATGACTGTATGTGGATCTTTACTGGAGTTTATGGCCCAACAAAGGGCATAGAGAGGTGTTTGTGGCAATGGCTTGGAGAAATTAGGGTGAGATAGAGTTCTGCTTGGGTTATTGGTGGTGATTTCAACATGGTGCTCTATCCTTATGAAAGAAAGTTACAAGAGGGTGGATGTAGTGTCTATTATAGACTTCAGTTTGAATGAGTGCATTTTTGTTCCGGGTGCTGGGTCACTGGTTGAATCTAAAGGAAAACCATTCTTTATTGTGGTTAGACAGCTACCTTTTCTTTTTTTTCTGGTTTGGTGATCATCATTCTTGTTGTACTCAAAGTTACTGCATAATCGACTTCTGATCACTATGCAGCTTGTCAGTGGTAGAAAGTGTGCAAATGGGTCTGTTTGAGGTTTGAGAATATGTGGCTAAAAAAGGAAGGGTTTAAAGGTTTGATTGAGAAGTGGTGGGGGATGGGAAGGTAGCTGGATATGCTAGCTACATTTTGGTTAGTAACCTCAAGATTTTAAAAGAGCGGTTAAAGAGGTGTAATAAGGAAAACATCCCGAAATGTGTTGGTAAATTTTTGGGGGAGATCAATTGGCCGGATGAATTGGAGAAGGACAATAGCCTACTGGAGGTGGATGTGGACAGAAAAGCTGCTCTTAAATTTGAGCTATGTCATTAATTGGTATGGAGGAGATCTTTTGGTGCCAAAATGTTGAGTGCGAGGTCTTACAGATGGGGATAGAGAAACAAAATTCTTTCACAAAATAAATATTCACTCAAAATCCAATTCTTTTTCTAGGATAGAGTTGCACGGAGAGGTGTTTGCAAAGGTACAGTGAATAGAGGCCTTATATGGTTTCTATAGGATTTGTGCAAGGAGAATTTGCTTGGGGGCTAGGGTAGATGAAATGGAATTTAATGCTTCTCTCAGCCTGAAACAGTCTATGGCGAGAAGGCGCTAGGATCAGACAATTTCACTTTGGGTTTTTCAAGTAAAATAGGCAATGGTCAAGAAAAAAGAGATGGACTTTTTCAAGGAGTTACATTTTGTGGAAGGCATGAGTAGAACCTTCTTAATTCTTTTCCCTAAAAGGCAAGGAGCCTCTAATTTGGGTGATTTAGGGCTATTACCCTAGTGGAGAGCATGTCTAAACTTCGATCCTATGTGTTGGCTAGGAGGTGGAAAGCAGTTCTATGGAGTGTAGTTGGTAAGTACCAAGATGCTGGAAGGGAGGCAGACACTAAATTCCATTTTGATTGCAAATGAAGTTGTTCATGCGAAACTAAGAGAGGGGGTTGGTGGTGTTATTTGTAAGTTGGATATGGAAAAGTGCTATAACCATGTTTGTTGGAATTTTCTCGTCTCTCACCGTGTATATCAGCTTCAATGAGAAATGGAGTTCTATTAGGAAGTACATTTGCACTCCATTTTTAGTATTGGTAAGTGGTTTTTCAAGGGGTAGTTTTGATCTTATTGAGGCTTAAGACAAGGGATTCCCTGCTTCCCTTCTAATCATTTTGGTTATGGAGGTGCTAAGTATGATGCCTTTTTTTTTTTTTTTTTTTTTTTTTTCAAGAAATGGAATTAGGGTGGATTATTTTTGTGTTCGGGCAAGGAGGGGCAACCAATCTCCTTCGACCTCATTTTATATTACATATTGAATCTATTTTATTGTGTGTGTAGTTAGAGTGTGTGTGTGCTTGTATTACGATGACATTAGGCAAATTCTCATTCTAAAATGTGTCATTTTGAGTTTTGAGATGGTGTCTGGGTGAACAGTGAATCTAGTGAAAGTCACCTTATCCCTGGGGGCCATGGTGAATGGTGCTCTTTTATTGTCCACTTTGTAATGTAGAGTTGGGAATCTCCTTTTATCCTATCTTGGTCTCCCTGTTGGAGCAAAGTGAAAAGAGAAATTTATTTTGGATGGAGTAGTGGAGAAATTTGAAAAGAGACAAGGTGGAAAAAGGACCACCTTTCTAAAAGAGCAAGGCTTACTCTCATTAAGTGCACTTTCTTAGATCTTCCTATGTATTTCATTTCTCATTTTTCTATTCTTATTTTGGTGGTTGAAAGAATAAAGAGTATTCTAAGGAGATTCTTGTATAGCAAGGAATGCAGAGGAGAGAAATTTAGTCTTGTAAAGTGGGAGGTGCAAAATCCTCTTTGCAAAAGGGTGTCTCTGGCATTGGATGGATGTCAGATTTCAATAAGCTAGTGATGGAAAATGGTTGTGGAGGTACTTAGAAGAGCATGACACCCTTTGGAAACAAGTGATGGTAATCAAGTATGGTGTAACCCACAATGAGTGAATGTAGGCCTTTGGGGTGGTTGTTTGATAGGAGACTAGGTGAGGTGGGATGCTCCCTTGAATATGGGTTTTAAGGTTAGTGATTGGTCTAGGATTTCCTTTTTGACACGGTGAGTAGTGCGACTGTGTCCTTAAAAGGGCCTATTCCTTGAGCAATTTCAATTGATTGTGGACAAAGATGCTTTAGTGGGCTCTATAAGTTCTCTTAAATGAGGGTGCTGTCATTGGGAGGTTGTGAATTTCATTAATTTTCTCTGTTGGAGGAAGTAAAGATGGTTGGAGCGCAGCTTTTCTCTGAGTATTTGAGGTAAAGGGTTATTACAAGCTTCTCAGTTTACACGGTAGGAGGGAGGGGGAGGTCTCAGTTCCATGGAAGGTCATTTGGTAGTTATCCACTCCTCATGGAGTCGTTTCTTTGCACGACAGTTTTTTTGGGTAGGATTTTAGTACAAGGCTATCTTCAGAGGAATGACATTGTTGCAGTGAATAGATATAAAAGAGAGTTTGAGTCCATGGATTGTCTTCTCCCCCATTGCGATTGGATGCACTTGATATGTGGAAGATTTACACTTTGTTGCACTTAATGTTGATTTCAAGATCTTGTTCAGAGTGAGATTTGGGCTTGGAGTGGTCTGGAAGTTTCTGTATTGAGGAGAGAATTTAAGATACTTCCTCTAGCCATGTTTTGGTTGGTTGGGAATGTAATGAACTATTGTTTTAAGAAGTGTAAAATGGTTATTTCATAAAAATAAATACCTATGCAAGTGGCTGCAAAACCTGCACATGCAGAAAACACAAACATGGAGGCTGCGAAAAGATTTTTTGCATGCTGAAACGTACCAAAACTAAACAGGAATAAAGGAAGCAAAACACCATTTTTTATGTTGATAAAATGATTCAAACGATGAATTCAGGAAAGACAGCCAGATTTGCTCTTTCCAAATCTCAAACATGAATCTTTGCTTACCATGGAGAAAAGCCTAAGAACATGACAACAAGCCCGGAACATGCAATAACAATAGAGAAGTGAAAACTCACCATTATTTCCAATTGATGAGGCTAATGGTACACAAGGTAACAAGATTGCAAGAAGTTTGCATGGTGGAGAGGTAAGAGAGAGACAAGGCCGGAAGAGGGACAGAGAAAACAGGCCGTGAGAGAGAGTGGAGACACTGGGAGGCTAGTGTTTTAGAGACAAAAAGTGATAGAGAGAGGAGTGAAGGAGAGAAAGAGGGAGGGTTCTTGAGGGAAAAATGGGTTTGATGTGGTTTAGAGGTTTAACAGGTTTAGAGTGAAAGTATAGAGAGAAAAAGACAACATGTGAGAGGGGGGAAAACAAGGTTAAAACCTTGTATCCAGGGTTTTTGGATAAAAGATAGAGGTTTCTAAAAGAAACAATTAATCCACAACCCTAGCCTCCTAAAAAGGGTACCTAAACCCCTTTAAGGACACTAGGGCTACAAAAGGGTGCTAAACCTCAAAAAGCAAAACTCCAAAGGGAAACAAGCGCAAACATTAAACAAGGCTATAAAAGTATAACATGATATCTCCAAATTTACATAAAATTTCAGAATCCTTTTGTCTGCAGAGAAACCATTAATAAGTCCTGTGGATACTCTTGTAGAGGTAGTCGACTTTGTGAAGTCACTAGTTGTGTGGTTCTGCAGCAGCAGCTACTCAGTGCTTTTTTTTTTTTTTTGGTATTTCATTTTTTTTGTGAATAATATTTTTCCTTTCTCAATAACTAGAATATTCTCAGGTCGCTCAGAAGCATAATAATGGACCTGAAATAATAATCAAATATCATACTAATATTTACCGTTGGACAATTATAAAATATGTTTGCGTGGGAGCACAGTTATGATAACTACAAGGAAAGCTGTATGATGTATGTAAACTAAAAGGAAATGATAATCTCTCTTTTTGTCTCTCCCCTTAAAGGAGTTCCATAATATGCATTATACAGCTTCATGGTGAACATGGGAGTTATGTATCTTTAACACGGGAGAAATAGAAGAAAGACAATAGGGTTTGAAAAGAGAAAACCCTAAAACTCTCAAAGAAAATATTATTAATCATCAATGTCAAAATAATGAAACACTATAAGTATTTATAGGGAATGCAAACCCCATAAATTATGAAATATAAAAATTAAGAAACTAAAAAAATTAAGAAATTAGTAAAATTAGGAAACTAAAAACTAAAAAAATTAGGAAATTAGAGAAATTAAGAAACTTTAAAAATTAGGAAATTATAAAAATTAGAAACTAATGGATCTCTTTCCTTTTTCTAGAGCCACCTGAATAATTTTTGAAAATTTGTCCCACATCAGTCCCCCTTCCTGAAAACAACTCGCCCTCAAGTGATACCTTCAATGTCTGCATCCATATCCTCAACTCTCTCCTTTGATTTTCTTTCCCAAAAACTTATGTTGAGCATGATAAATATCAAAACAACTGCTATAACCGGATAATCATAGTCAATTTCAAATTCTTCTACCCCACCCACGTACTTGTCTGAATTAGAATGATAGTAAACTTTCCTATTTGCTGGATTAATATTGAAATATTCATCTCCCGAATAAAAAATATCTATCTTCTTTTTAATTATGTTGTGAATTGATTCTACGATGTTGCGAACTTCCACCGTACCACATGTAACACTTGGTAGCAATGGGTGAATGCAAAGTAATTATGAGATAATAATACCAAAACTTCATATGACGGATCTTCTAGATTTTTCAAAAAGCTTGTTTTGGTCCAACCTGTGTCAAGTATCACCACTTTCTTCTGTCTCAGTCTCTAAAGAAACGCCATTTGCAGATTGTAATGGTTTTGGCAAGCCAATTTCCTCCATACCATGCAATGAGTTTAAATCTGCTCATGTAATAAAACCACCGCTACGAGTTTGAAAGAGCCCATTCCATTGTGTATCATCTTATTTAGGGATTAGCAACACCTTTCTAACCACCAGGTATTGTGCATCTTCTTCTTCTCCATTCGGCTCATAGATCCCATCGTCCTATCTTCTTCCTTATCAGTAGACCTTTCGTCATCCTCCCTACCATAGCCGACCAGATGAATTTGATGGCGTTGAGGGCAATTGTTAGATTTATGTCCAACTTGCCCACACCTGTAGCACTTATCTCCCATCGGCTTTGAATAAGAGTTGTTGGTTGGTTCCTTCACATGCTCATTCTTTGCCATATCTTTCTTTACAAGTTCAGAACTTGACCATATATTGACTCTCGGGTTTGCCTAGATGCCTCCCCAATGGGTTTACAGGTACCTTCATTCCCGTAAAATTCCCTAGACTATTGATTCTGCTCTCTGGGCCATATTCTAGGCTTCGCTGAGGGTTAGAATGATTTGACAGCCAATTTTATCTTTGATTGCAGGTTTTAATTCATGAATATATCTCGCTACCTGTTGACTTTCAGTCTCCATTAAATTATTCCGTGCCGATAGTCGCAAAAAATTTGCTGTATATTCAGTCACAAATTTTTGCCCCTACACCAACATCTGGTATTGATGGAATAAAAATTGATCATAATCTGGAGAAAGAAATCTGGCCATCAACATCTTCTTCATTTTTGGCCAAAGCCATATTGGCTGTTTTCCCAAACGTCTTCGTTGGATCTGAGTTTGTTCCCACCACGAAGAAGCTCCACCTTTTAATCGATATGCCACCAGCTTTACTTGCTTATTCTCTGGAATCTCTGCGAACTCGAAAAACCTTCAACCTCTGTTACCTAATCTAGGAAATCTTCAATATTTAGATTCTCATTGAACGAAGGGATGTTGACTTTCAATCGGAACTCTTCTTGTCGATATTGACGAGTTGCCCTTGAATTAGGGTTAAGATCAAAAAACTGAGCAACCTCCTCATCTGAAGAATTATCCTCGTTGGTCTGAACTCTATGAGGTCGTTGTGGTAATATGAGATTGAAGTGAGGTCCTTGACCTTAGCGATTCTCCTGGCGCCATCTTCACCTCCTATATTGTCTTGGCTTGATCGCGACGTCTGCAATTCCGTTTTTGGCTGCTCTATTCGTTATTCTACCCGCTCCATTCGAACAGACAACGCTTGTATTATAGTCGTCACGGCTCGCAACTCTCTGAACACGTAAGAAAGAGTACTACCTTCACCCGCTTGGTTGGCCATCGCAAGGGAAAGTTTTAGCTCTGATATCACCTAACATGGGAGAGATAGAAGAAAGACAATAGGGTTTGAAAAGAGAAAACCCTAAAACTCTTAAAAGAGAAATATTACTCTCAAATAAAATATTATTAATCATCAATGTCAAAATAATGAAACACTATAAGTATTTATAGGGAATGCAAACCCCATAAATTAGGAAACTATAAAAATAAAGAAACTAAAAAAATTAAGAAACTAGTAAAATTAGGAAACCAAAAACTAGAAAAATTAGGAAACTAGAGAAATTAATAAACTTTAAAAATTAGGAAATTATAAAAATTAGAAACTAATGGATCTCTTTCCTTTTTCTAGAGCCACCTGAATAATTTTTGGAAATTTGTCCCACATCAATCTTGAACATTTTAAGAAGCAATGGAGGATTTATGATCTGTCTTACATTTTTGGTTTCCAAAATCAACCTTAAAGCGATCTGAGACTTTGTCAATCCTAGGGCTATGATTTTTATATTTGGCTCTAATTATGTTAAAATGATTAAAAAAATGGGTAACATAGATGAGCTATCTATCTGCAGGTCATGGAACTATCTCAC